>JAJJWW010003370.1:0-41488 GCA_023531295.1 Papaver armeniacum
CTTATCCATCTCATCCGAGTGGTAGAATCATTTCAATTTTTTCTTACTCTAAAATTCGGAGAAGAGTTTATCTCTTTCAGGCACTACCATTCACCTGAATTAAGAGAGAAAAATGGCTGCTGCTGGAGGAAATCGAGATCGAGAAATCAGTGAGGAATTTTGATGGAATTAGTGATGGAAGATCGATGTAGAGCTGCTGATGTATAATCAGATCGAGAAGCAATTAGGGTTTGCAACAGGAAGAAGATGATGAAGCTCAGATGATATCTCAGAATGGGTTTCTCTCGATCCAGTCTTTGTGGTTCGAGATGGGTTTCATTGTGGAATCATAAAGCTGTAGAAGTTGGATCTGTTGGTGAATCTGTAGGAAAGTGGTGCTGCTCAGACATGAAATGAGTGGAGCTGTTAATGGTTTGTGATGATCTTGTGAGGAGGCAATGGAGAAATTCATGGTGAGATGGGTTCCCATCAAAGAGCATTGATGAATTAGAGATGATAGAAAGTGTTTTGATGGTGATTGTCATGGATTAGTGGTGCTTGTGGAAGGATTGGGAAGTGGTTTTCTTTGGCAGTGAGTTGAGAGCAGGTCACTTCAATGGCTTTGAGTTAGCGAGTGGTGCTAGCCACGGGATTGTAAATAGTCTTTGGTCTTTGTTGGGAATTGCAGTCGGGATTGAAGGCTGTGATGGCTCGGTGGTGGTACAATAAATGGAATTGGCAGGTGGAATGGTGGTTTGAATCATTAGCAATTTGGGAGCATTGCGGGGATGTTGTTGGTTGGCTTCGAGATAATAAAGTGTGGCTCAAATGGCCTTGTTGTTGCGATAGATGGGTTTGTAAGATCGAGCCGGGGGACTTAAGATTTGTGGCAATGATGAGGCTGTGTTGGTTGTGCTTGCCGGGAGAGCTGAAAGAAAGATCTGCGGTTGGTATTGAGTCTCAAGGCTGAGAAGATGTGGTGGTAATGAGGGTGTTTCCTTGGTTGTAGCTAATGGGTGATGCTGTTAATTTGCTAGTGCGATCCACGACCAAGATCCGAGGCTGTTGGAGGTCTTAAGTGCAGTGGTCAAATACATGAAAATTGCAGAATGGCGAGGAATTGAGCTGTTGGTGAGCAAGAAGCGGCTCGGGCTAGTAAAGGCATTGAAGTCAAGTCTTTGTGCAAGGTATGCTCAAGTTGAAATTGCAGCTTAGCTAGAGGGTGGAACTCGAGATGCATGCTAGAGTGTTGCAGGTCATTTATTGCTGGAATTGAACTCGGAGATGGTGCTTATAGATAGAGGAGGCATCTTTGTAGTTGGCAAGGTTTGAAGTTGCAGGTGCAAGTGCAGTCTGGTAGAGGAAATGGACGACTGAAATGAATCACAGGGAATGAATGAATGATTGCAGGGCCATTTTGGCTGGGTAGGAGTTGACTGAGATGTTTAGCAAACTAAAGGGTGAAGGGTGCAACTGTGACAGGAGTGACAGGAATGGAAGAGTGTTGGTACCGAGAATGAAGGTTGTGATGATTGAAATGAGTTGTACAGGGGCCATCATGGCTGAAGCACAATCATTGTGCATCACAGCATTTGGCCTGTGCAAGAATTTGGCTTGGCAGCTCAGCCTAGCTAATCCTGACACCCTGACTCGGTTGGACTCGGTCTGACCGAGTTGAATCGAGCTGACCCGTTGACCCGACCGTTTTGACCCGGTTGACCGGTGACCGGGCGGACTTTGCCGGTCACCTGAGATGTTTTCCGGCGACTCTTCCGGCCAATTTCCGGCCACAATACCATATTTCCGGCGACCACTTTTGGGACATATTTTCTACATGGGTTTCTCCTACTTATGGGCTTGGTGGATTTTCATCTAATGGACTTTGAAGACTAGACCTAATTTTAGAAGTTGGAGAAAAAGCTATAAAGGGAAGGTCTTCTACAACTTATGAGATATCTTTTTCTTGGAATTTTGGAGAGCCGTTTTTGTTTACGCTTCTAGGGTTTTCTTTTGTTCTTCTTCTTCATTTTTTATTATTGAATATTGATTATGATGAACTCCATAGCTATGAGTAGCTAAACATCTTATTGGTTATGGGATAAAAGTTGATTTCTCAACATGCTTTTGATTCAATGAATTAGTTTTGTCTCAGTAATTATTGTTTGTGATTCACAATTAATAGTGTTATAAGATTTGAAAACTTGTTAGGTTGAGTCCGGAATCAATCCGATTTGTGTTCATCTCTAGAGCTATATTAGGGTCTTCAATACGAAAAAGTTGTTTATCCCTAATTCTAAGTAGCATAATTGTGAGTAGTGCTTGTAGTGATATATCCTACTAGTCACAAGTGAATCATAACTTTTGTTAAAACGTTTAGTGCTTTTACACATTCGTTTGCATTGATGAGTCTTATTCCATAAAACTTAATGCTTTTAGGGAGTTAAACTTAATTGTGCTTTTACACTTTAGGTTGCTTTCTACGAAGAATTCACATATGCATCTTTTAATGTGGTTGTGATGAAAACAGGGAATTAACGGGTTATACTTGCGATCAAGGTATCCTAGGACTTTTAATAAATACGAGATTAAAATACCAATTCTAATCATTGATGATAATACATGTTTGTGAATGATACTATCCCGTGACCAATATCTTCTCCTTATTGATTTCTCAAATTACTTACTTTGCTTTCAATTATTTTTAATTGCTTAGATATAACAAACATTCCCCGTGGTTACTTAGAAACTGAAATTTTATAACAACGAAAGCCTCTCTGTGGATACGAACTCTTCCTTACCTTGTGCTTCATTTAAATTTAGTGCGTAAGAAAGTGAAATTATATTTGACGGATTGACAACCGACCAGCTGCTAACAATGTTAAACCTTAAAATTGGATGCAAACTTCATCTTTGTTTGATTTTTTTTTTTTAATTTAGACCCTTTGTTGATTTTTGAGTGATTGTTAGTGGGTATTTGTTATTTAAGTAAATTTGTTTTGGAAAAGGGAAATTTTTTGTGAGTTGAGTGAGTTCAGAAAATCTTGACTGTAGTCAACAACCTGTCATTTAATCATGGTTTTCTGGATTCAACCAGTAACCTCGATAGAGGATTCACTCGTAAAGTGTAATTTGAATCTAAGGTTTTATCATTTTTATGTTGGTGATAATCATGAATTATAGGTCCTTACCACGGAGGTGCGTATCGAGAATAAGAATAGAGTTGTCAGATGCTTATCCATATGAATCTCTATTGATTGGTTTTGTTAATAAGATCTACCACCCAAATGTCGATGAGATGCGAGCATGGTAAAATTGAGTAATCTCAGTTGCTTTTGTATTCTATGTCTGGTTCGGCTTGTTTGGATGTAAGTAATCATACCTGGAGTCTGATGTTTGGTGTGTATCCCTTTTGCAGAAATGCAAGTGTGTCTATTTTGGAATTCTTTCCGTTTTCCGTATAGAAGATTTACTTGCCAGTTTGAGAAACCGTGCTCTGACTTCTGAACAAAATGTTGTATGTTGCAGATCTTGTAATTGTTTATGAAGTATTTCTTCCGCAATGTCTTTCTGTATCCCAACCCATTAGACCCATTGAATGGAGAGGCTGCGACTCTTATGATGCGTGATAAAGCTGTTTATGAGCAAACAGTTTAAGGTTTCATGATTCTTCTTATTTATCATTTGATTATATGTGCATACAACCTAATTGAAACTGCTCAAACTTGCTCTAATTATTTCTGCAACACCTTGAATTTGTATTTTCACAATGTGATTTTATTTGAGTGAATTAGTATCTCTTCTCCAATTTGTTTCTTGATTGAAAATAAATATTTTCTTTAGTTCAAAATCTGTTATTTAGTTAAAGGAACTATAGTTTGTGGCATGGTCCTTGTTTTGTTTAAGTAACCAGAAATGTAAGTCGGTTGTTTAAAGTGAGACCTAATTAGTGTACTAAATTTCACTTAGTCTGTTAGACATGGTCAAAGCTGGCTAAAGCTGTTTTGCCAACAATGCAATGATCAATATTAGATATGTCCATGCAATGCAAAATGAAATTGTATTGTATGTGGGGAACTAAGCACACCAGAGAGGACGCTTTCTAGATTTTTAACACTTAAAAAAAGTGGGGGCGTGATAATTGTACCGTTGGTTTCATGCAAAAACTTTGAGGCATTGGGGTGAAAAAAATATCTTCATATTTTGACATCGTTAGCATTTGTTATGAATTGAAACCATATAATCTGTGGGTTGATATCTAAATATAACCTTAGAGATATTCCCATGACATTCTAGTATAGCATTCACCCTATCTCATGCAATGAATTTTTTATCCAAGTCTTTATGATGAAATGGTGCGGTCACTGAATATGAATTCAAATTCCACTAGTTGCAGTTGAGCATAAGTTATTGTTCTTATCCCAAGTGGTTGTAGTAGTTAGCTCTTTGAACCAGTTTGCACTAATTATCTTCTGCTTCAGATCCATTTTCTTACTTCAAATTTGATTATGATCCTCATATGTGTCTTCATTATCATTTGTGATCCAGAATACTGTGAAATCATCTGAGGAACGGAATAATGGGAAGGGCTAGCGAGGAAGATGAGGCAAGGGATAATGATCATCCCTCTAGTGATGAGGGAATGACGGGTCATGCAGATCCTTAGTTTTCATTACCTTTTTTTTATGTATTAGTAATAAATATGTAACCTTTTTTTATGTATCTGTACATGAGGAATATTTGTAGTGTTCAGGTAAAAATCAAAATCCAACTCTGGTAGGCCTCGGAATGTGTATATTTTATGGCCTACGGTGATAACCGCAAGTGCACGGCGTCTATCGGAGACGCGGCAAGTACGGGTCGAACCACAGAGACTTGTGGTGCTCTATGTGTGATCTAAGGGCTTCTTCAACTGAGTTCAAGTGAGTGACAAAGTAACACAGATGTTTGTGCCGATACGGCTAAGGTTGAAGTGACTCTAAGCTAAGGCAGAAAAGTAAAGTATAAACGAAATAGAGAGCACTAGGGTGTCGAATCCACCGCCTAATCTCAGTTAAGTTAGTTCAATTTTTATAATGTTCTCATCCCTTGTAACGGCAAGTCTGCCATTTATCAGGGTCTCAATGGATGGCTTATTATCACTAAGGCAATTAACTAACCCCTAGTATTAGCTGTCTTATCATAGTACAACTAATCACAGATCAAGTTCATTACTTAGATGATTAAACCTCTCCTAGGATGGATAATCTAATCGCAATTAGGGTATCTTTCTAAAGCACTAATTGTCTTCTCAGGGCACAATTAGTCTAAGGATTGATAACAGACAATGAGACATGAATTGCAACACACACAACATGGAAGTAATCTGACTACAGAGGATGCATGACATACACTGTGAAAGTAACAAGCTGCAGTGTTAAGATTAAATTTATCCTACACAATATAGCACAATAAGAATAGTTTAAAATTATGAACCAAATTATCAGTTGATTATGGGTTTCATCTAAACCCTAGCAGATTATTTAGAACATGATTACAACAGAAAATAAACTACAAATTAACCTAATTGACACACTGGCTAGCCCAGGCATGCCCTCAAACATCCAATTACACCTTCTATTTATACATGCATAATCCCCCAAAATATCAAACCCTAAATTTACTTTAAAATAGAAATTAAATTCAATAATCTCTCACCCACGTCTCTGAATCGAGTGATGGCTCTACTCAATCGTCTCTGACTCCATTAATTGATTGCTTACACAGAACCCTAACCCTAGTTCCATTTATCTCTTTCATAGCCTCTAGAGTTGTTGAGAGAGGCTAGGCAAGGGATAACTAAAACTAGAGGTGGCGAAGATGGAGCGGCTGTTGCAGGAGATGGTGATGATGGAGGTGGTGAGGGCGGCTCTGTCAGGGAGAGGGAAGGAGGTGGCGGAAGAGCAGAGCTCTGCTCTGTCGGGTGAAGAGGTATGGGGGAGGAGAAGAGAATAGGGTTAGGTTTTGGTGATAGGGGCTTATATAGGTGGTGTGATGTGAAGCGGGTGCATCAGGATTTGATGTGAAGGTCGGAGCGAGCGTCGGATGTAGCAGGTAAGATCTGAACGGCTGAGGTAGAGTTGGGACGATTTGGTGTTGCACGGGAGCAGCCGAACTTCGATGCGCGTGGAGGCGCGACCGTAGGATGTAGCCAGTGTGATCTCAACGGTTCGGGTTGGATGGGCTCGGATCCGGGTCGCGGGTCGGGTCTAGCTCAAGCCCATGTCTAGTAGATGAGTTGCTACTTGTTAGGTTGCAATCACATTGCTGCGTGGCTTTGGCTATCTGCTCCATAGATGCTCGTCTCTAATTCTTCGCTCTTTTGGGCTCCTCAGTTTCTCCAAGCTTTATTTATTACCTAAAAACACAAAATTAATTAATACAAATATTTATTCTTGAAAACAAGGAAAATACAGAATATGGGATAATATCTGATTTATGAGCACAAAAGATGAGTAAAATGCCAATAAATAGATGTATAAATATGCAATATTTGGCACTCATCAAATACCCCCAAACCTGAATTTTACTTGTCCTCAAGTGAAACAGAAAATAAGAAATCCTAACTATACCCTTGTCGCAGGTCTCTCGAATGCATTTAGCGTATGCACTAAGCCTTTAAACCCCTAGGTGTCCCTAGTGGACGAGTTGTAGTCTCGTGAGGGTTTACCAGAGGTGTACCCACAAAACCTTCTCCAACTTCAGAGTGTAAAAGAGTCTCAAGCCTCCAAGAAGCTATGAGGACATAGAGTTTACGCGTGCTAGTAACAGGAAGTTAGAACTATCGAAGAACGCATTCTCATCCTTAAGTGCTGAGCGAGAAGTAACCATACCATATGAAAGAATTCGGATTCGATTGTGATCATAAGCCTCGACTTCTGCCTCACTATTAGGGTTTTATGATAATTGCACTTAAAAAGATCGCTTTTTAGTCTCTCATGTGTGCATGCAGGAATAAAGAGAGAAATCCTGCACACGTTGTAGGTAAGAAGGATAACCTTCCGAAATAAAATCTGGAGACTCCACAGAAGTGTGGACAAAAAGAATCTTTTTTTCTGATGATCTCTAAGAAAGGAAATCAACCATTAGCAAGGGGTGGGAGTACTCACTCACTTCTCACCCGATCGGCAATTAATATCACTCTCTCATAAGAACCATAAAAACGTCTTCAATCTTCGGTCTTCAATTGTTGATGACGAACTTCTAAACTTCACAAAACTTGACAATTTTTAACTTTTCTACTCAAATTCCTTGTTGTTTGGATTTTTCTTCTTGAACTCTCTTTACCATGGTGGTAGCAAAAATAAACTACAATTTTTTTTATTTTTTTTTATTTTTTTTTTTTTTTATTTTTTATTTTTTTTGAATTACAAAAAGTGAAAATAAAAATACAAATAATGACACAACTAACTCCATGGACAAAGGACTTTATCACTCAATTTTTCCACAACTTGTATTGTCTTGATATTATAAATTTTATTAATTCTCATCCTATTTTCTTTTCTTTGTTGCACATAAACCTTGGACTATATCAATTTTTCTTTCAATATTCGATCTTTGCTCCGTTTTTGACGATGATGTGTTTCTATGGGTCTTCTGATTGAGAGAGAGTGATGCTAACTGCAAATCGGTATTTAGAAGGAGTTTTCATCTTTAGACGTCACCCTCATGATTGACGGAATTAGCACTCAAGAGATCAAAAGTAGTCTTTGAAAGTGGTGCGAAGTTGGGTAGCTCACCATTCCTACCCGGAATTTACGTAAGGTGACACACACTCTAACAGCTTTTCTAGAAAGTTGCAAAAAATTGAAGATTGGTGCCTCTCTTGATGTAAAATGGGTAGTCTCCACTGTGGGAGATCACAATTCTACTCTAGAATATCTAAACAACACCTAATTAAGCCCTCCGGTATGGTTAAATCCAACTTTAACGCTCTAATCAACTAAGGAACCCGATTGTGTTCTCCGGTACTTCTAACTTCTGTTATTTCGGTCAGATTCTCTATGTAAACATAGCTAGAAGCATGCTAGTGACTCTAAAATCTCTAAAAGTTGGAGGTTTTTACAAAAAGAGTTTTGAATTTTTTTTTTTTTTTTTTTTTTTTTTTGAAAATAAAAGACTAAAAACTCTAAATGCAAATGCACCCCCAAACCTAAATCAAACATTGTCCTCAATGTGTCTACATATAGAAAAAAATTAAACAGTCACATACCGAGAGAACTATGCTGATAAGAGAAAAGGGAAGAGATTACCGGATGTCGGCAGGAGCAAGGTTGAGCTTCTTTAGTCAAGGCTAGAATCCAACATTCTCAACGGAGATCATATCGGATTAGCATAATATATGCGCATGAAGACTCAACCGATTCAAGAAAAGAAAATTTAACAAGTCCTTTGGATATATACAATGAAAATTCACCATAAACCAACAGTCTAAAGAGTTGAGGATCAACCCAATAGAAAATATATACACACATCAACAGCCTTACACAGAAATAATATGAGAGTGCAAGTAAGACTGCAAATGTGAAAGAGTTTCCCCCAAACCTAAACTTATGAACGGGTGTGTTTGGGAGCACAAAATCTTGCAATTTTAAAGGTACATCATGCAAAGGTCTAACTCAAAATGAGTTTTGCTAATTACAGGCAGACATACACATTCCAACTGTGGCTCCTTAAGAGTGTTATACTTTGATGCAAAATAGTCCAAGAGGACTTGGGAAGCACAAAGCTCTAGGCCTAAGTTAGGCATTTTTAGAAAAGTTGGTTTTGCAATTTTGTGACAAACAACACCTAGGTTGGGTGGAGGAGTTTCAATTTGTGACTTAGGAGAGAGGTTAGGTACATCTAAGTTATTTTCATGTATACAATCATTTGTACCATCACATACTTTCCTAAAGTCAGAGGAGGGTAAATCATGTTCATTTTCACAGGACAATTGCACAGGTTCCACATCATCATCACATATATGAATATTAGAAGAAGCATCATTCATGGGGTTCACAGAAGAGACACTTAATGTCTCTGAACCTAAAGATTCTACTACATTTTCAAAATACACATGCTCTTCATATTCATCATCATCATTATCATAGCAAGAATTCATCTCTCCATTCAAAATTGTAGTATTTTTAGTGTACTCATCTACCTCTAGATTAGGTTCATATTCAGTGTTAGTTGCATGAGTAAGACTAGAAACACTATTTTCAATCCTATCATTTTGTAACTCAATCAGGTTCCTTTGAAGAATCAATTTGAGTTGTTCTATTGAAGGAGAGTCTTCACTAGTGGGTATGCATTCCTCATATGGATATTCACTGTATGGTTGTGCATGAGGTTCACTAGAGAAGGTAAATTCAGACATGTTGCTATGTGGATGGTCATGCATTGCATTCATTTCAAGCCTAGCATTTTGCTCCTTGAGTGTTTCCATTATTGATTGCAAACTAGGAGTTGGGGAGTATAAAATTGTTCATCTCCCCATTTTGTGGTGAATGATGCATGTGTGCAGGTTGATTATGGTCCCAATAGTTGCCAGCATAGTCACTTCTAGACACTTCGTACATTGGATTATCATGGTTTTCCCTAGACTGTCTATAAGCATGCAAAATATAACAGTACTCAGCAGGGTGGTCTAAGCCACCACATAAGGTGCAAGCATAAATTTCATATTGCCTAGAGGAATTAGATTCGACAGATTGCCTTTCTAAAAGCAGTTGTCCGACTAAAGCGGAGATAGTCGAGCTTCTAATTGATCTAAAAGTGATGATTTGGGTATGAGAAAATTGTTCATTTTCAACCTGTGGTGGATGATGTATGTGATCATAATGATTAGGGTATGTGAGATCCGGGCCTTGAGAAGGCTCATAAAATTCCCTAAAATCACTATGGTATGTGGGGAGTTCATCCTGTGAAACATGCCCGTAAGCAAGTTCTCTAATGGATTAGGTTCCATCCCCAGATGCAGACCAAAATCCTGACATGATTTATCAACTCAAATTGAACTCAAAGCCCAGTTGAAGTGGACTAAGTTTGGTTTTTAGTGGGATTGGTTTGGTTTATGTGGGTTTTGGTTTTGATGGGTTTCATTTGGTTTGTTGGGTTTTGGTTTGTTGTGGGCTAGTTGTTTGGTTTTTGTGGGAATTTGGTTTGTTTGGGATTTGCTGTTTGAAACCCAGGTTTTGTGAAACTGCACAAAAAAGTATAGCCCCGAGGCGGATTGATTGTGAGCAGCCCAGATTAGGTTGAGTTGGGCTCGGTTTGGTGTAATCCCAAGTTAGATGAACATGTGCAGCCCAGCGAAAAGGGGTATAGCCCGGCGGACTATGGGCTCGGTTTGGTTGCAGCCCGAGGTTGAGTTCGGTGAGCGGCTTCAAGTGCTCGGCCCAATATTTGGGCTTCAACTTATGCGGCCAGGTTGTGCGGTTACAGACAGCCAGATTCTGTGACCCAATATTTGGGCTTGATTTGGTTTTGTGGGCTTAGTTGTTTTGCGGCTTAGGTTGAGCCCAATGGGTGGGCTTCAGTTTGTGTGCGGCTTACTAGTTCTCTGTGCACACAATCTTTGCAACTTAGCTCGTGGTAGTAGCTCACTAGGCACGGGTTGCCCAACTCAAATTTACAACTCAAATGGCTATACAAAGATAGCATCGGGTTTGTCAACGGGGTTTTTGCACCAAAAGTGTAAAGCAGATGGCTCACTGGTCACACACGGTTTAGAGCTAGTTACAACTTAGACAACCAGTCACGTAACCTACTAAAGTGCAAAGATTTCGGAGGGTGTGAGAAACGCCTAACACAGTTTTATCATGCAATCAAAGCTCAGTTTTCACTCAAGCTCATAGCTTCAGGGCACTGCAGCTAAGGACAGGGCAATGCAAGGCAAGGTTTCACAGTACACACAAGGCACAGGGCAGAGCTCAGGGTTATGCCAGGGTATGCAAGGTTCACTGCAGATGCAACAGCTGAGCAGTTGCAGCTTAAGCTCTCAGCTACAGGGGCTAGAGTTAAACTCAAGTGCTGTTGAAAACCCAAACTTCACAGTGAAGAGACGGCTAGTTCAGCCAATTTTCAATGCACAGAACACACACAAACAGGTAGCTCAACAAGATCAATAAATTTTCACTTACGCACCATAAATAGCCACTCAGTTCTGTTAACAGGTTTGCATAAGTTTACAGGCCTACACAGCACAGTCTACACAGGGGTACACACAGGGTTATGCTCAGGGTGATGTGCACAGGTTTTCAGGCTGGGTTCAAACATGCATTCAGGGTCTGCAAAAAATGGGTTATGCTCAGAGCTTGGCAGCCTTACAAGGTCTGTTATCATCAACAGTCAATTCAATGCTACACAGACTCACAAAGTACTGCATTTGGTAAGCCTACCTTATTTGTATGTTAATACAAGGTTCAATACAAATGACCTCAAGTTCTCGTGCTCCTTGCCTTTCCTTTCTTTGGTTGCTCAAGCCAAAGAGCAGAGCCTGGCCAGTCAACGGCACAACGAGCTCATGTACCTTACGAGTCACGGGGCTTGCTCGGTTGCATACCACATGCACTGTTAGCTCAACAAAGAAGTTTGAGTTCAAGAAAGGTGCATGTTAAAGCAAAGAGATCGATGAATTGGGTGACGAGGATTTGTGAGGCTAAGCTATACTAACACAAGGCTAGAGTTAACAATGCAAGGTGAATCTGAGCTACAAGGTGAACCGAGCTACAACTATAATGCAAATTAGAATGAAAATTACACTAAGTTACACTAAGTTAAACAAGAAAAGGAAGATTACGGATGTATGATGCTCTAATGAGATGGAATGAAAGGTTGAAAAATTAACAACAATAGATGCAAGTAGATGCAAGTAACAAAAATAGATGCAAGTAATAAAGGATGCAAGTGATGGTTGAAATAACTAAGTTACACTAACACAGAGTTAAAGATAACAATGCAAGGCATATATACAGGGTTGAAAATCAGTAAAGCTTAGCCGAAAATCACAGGGCACACGCCAAGTCCCCGGCAACGGCGCCAAAAACTTGGTAGGCCTCGGAATGTGTATATTTTATGGCCTACGGTGATAACCGCAAGTGCACGGCGTCTATCGGAGACGCGGCAAGTACGGGTCGAACCACAGAGACTTGTGGTGCTCTATGTGTGATCTAAGGGCTTCTTCAACTGAGTTCAAGTGAGTGACAAAGTAACACAGATGTTTGTGCCGATACGGCTAAGGTTGAAGTGACTCTAAGCTAAGGCAGAAAAGTAAAGTATAAACAGAAATAGAGAGCACTAGGGTGTCGAATCCACCGCCTAATCTCAGCTAAGTTAGTTCAATTTTTATAATGTTCTCATCCCTTGTAACGGCAAGTCTGCCATTTATCAGGGTCTCAATGGATGGCTTATTATCACTAAGGAAATTAACTAACCCCTAGTATTAGCTGTCTTATCATAGTACAACTAATCACAGATCAAGTTCATTACTTAGATGATTAAACCTCTCCTAGGATGGATAATCTAATCGCAATTAGGGTATCTTTCTAAAGCACTAATTGTCTTCTCAGGGCACAATTAGTCTAAGGATTGATAACAGACAATGAGACATGAATTGCAACACACACAACATGGAAGTAATCTGACTACAGAGGATGCATGACATACACTGTGAAAGTAACAAGCTGCAGTGTTAAGATTAAATTTATCCTACACAATATAGCACAATAAGAATAGTTTAAAATTATGAACCAAATTATCAGTTGATTATGGGTTTCATCTAAACCCTAGCAGATTATTTAGAACATGATTACAACAGAGAAAATAAACTACAAATTAACCTAATTGACACCTTTGGCTAGCCAGGCATGCCCTCAAACATCCAATTACACCTTCTATTTATACATGCATAATCCCCCAAAATATCAAACCCTAAATTTACTTTAAAATAGAAATTAAATTCAATAATCTCTCACCCACGTCTCTGAATCGAGTGATGGCTCTACTCAATCGTCTCTGACTCCATTAATTGATTGCTTACACGGAACCCTAACCCTAGTTCCATTTATCTCTTTCATAGCCTCTAGAGTTGTTGAGAGAGGCTAGGCAAGGGATAACTAAAACTAGAGGTGGCGAAGATGGAGCGGCATTGCAGGAGATGGTGATGATGGAGGTGGTGAGGGCGGCTCTGTCGAGGAGAGAGGGAAGGAGGTGGCGGAAGAGCAGAGCTCGCTCTGCGTCGGGTGAAGAGGTATGGGGGAGGAGAAGAGAATAGGGTTAGGTTTTGGTGATAGGGGCTTATATAGGTGGTGTGATGAAGCGGGTGCATCGGGATTTGATGTGAAGGTCGGAGCGAGCGTCGGATGTAGCAGTAAGATCGAACGGCCGAGGTAGAGTTGGGACGATTTGGTGTTGCACGGGAGCAGCGAACTTCGATGCGCGTGGAGCGGCGACCGTAGGATGTAGCCAGTGTGATCTCAACGGTTCGGGTTGGATGGGCTCGGATCCGGGTCGCGGGTCGGGTCTAGCTCAAGCCCATGTCTAGTAGATGAGTTGCTACTTGTTAGGTTGCAACCGCATTGCTGCTTGTGGCTTTGGCTATCTGCTCCATAGATGCTCGTCTCTAATTCTTCGCTCTTTTGGGCTCCTCAGTTTCTCCAAGCTTTATTTATTACCTAAAAACACAAAATTAATTAATACAAATATTTATTCTTGAAAACAAGGAAAATACAGAATATGGGATAATATCTGATTTATGAGCACAAAAGATGAGTAAAATGCCAATAAATAGATGTATAAATATGCAATATTTGGCACTCATCAAACTCCAGGAAACACTCTGTTGTAAGAGGACCCATCTGTGGTATTATATTCCCGAGGGACTCCTCTATCTTATCTACCTTATTATTTTCTTTCATACCCTTTCGGTGACAATGTAAATAATTGAACGCAACAACGGGTTTTATGTTAGTATCCATTTCCTTAACTTATTGTTGAAACTACACTCTTTTAAATGCTTTTGTGCTCCGTAATTACCTTGTATTAGGTGATGTTTTGATATTGCTATTAATAACCAAGTATCTAACTAAATTGTTCTCGAAGATAAGCAAATTGTAATCTTATTTTGCAGTCTATATCCAGAAAAAATAATCTTGTCTATCTTCGGTCCGTCTCAGGAATAAAATCGTTGTTTTATTTTAATGTGATCTTCTTCTTGCTGTCAGAAATTGTTAAAGAATGTAACCTTGATAAAATGCACAATCCTTGATTCTAATCGCCTCCTACAGTACATATATACCCAAACAATATTATACTTTACCCTTTAGTTTGTTACTACCGTCTAGCTATGGTACCTGTTTTAAATTATATGACCGCCAAAACTAGTTACCCGTTACATTTTATAGTACCATGGAAAATTAGGTACCTAATTTTATTTATAGGTCCGTGTTAGAGAGGTACCCAACTGATTTTATACGACAATCTGAAAGACTAACACTACTTTGCTTATAGAGATGTAAACTTCGCGGCAAATATTATGGCAAAGCGAGGCTGCTTTCTCTTGCTACTGGTGTTCCCACTACAAGAAAAATCCCGTTTGACAGTGATGTGTTTTTCACCGGAAACAACCCAACGTCCACTAGGTAAATCTAAATTCATACTACATGTGCACATACTCGTTGCCTCATCCAAGCCCACACCTTAATTGTATCACTTGCTGCTCAGGCTGTCACAAAACTTTCATAAGGAAAAATATACTCTTTACTCCCACCAAAGTTTGCGATTGGCGCTGGTGAACTGGGTACAGAGATGGGACGGTTTAAAAATGGTGGTGATGAGGACTTTGGTGGACTTGCCATTGGTGCATTAGATGGTGAAAGAGAGGATTTAAATGGGTTAACAACTGGAGATGGTTATGGTAAACAAAAGGAAATTGGTGGTGTATATACTGGAGATAAAGATGAAGGTCTGGAGTTCTAACCGATAAAACAATAAACTCTTGTTTTTTTAACACAACAACCGTATCTGAGCAACAACAATCAAATATGTAAATCTTGGCATTTTTAGGAAAATAAACTCAAATTAGTTCACAAACCTGAAAATAAACACCAATTAAACACAATTGTCTCTATCAACAACATAAAACAAAAACTTGTTTCATTCATGAATTCTTGAAGAAATAATGAAAGAGTAAGAAGAAAAAAAAAAAACATAACTTGAAATCTAATATTTCAACTCAAGAATTGATATTCATAACTGTCGAAATTAGAGATAGAGAACAAAAGAAAACAATATTTGCTATTGAATCAAAAACGACTGAAAAAGTATACATTTTTGATTCGTTAGTAATATTGAATGATAGTATTTGATAAGCTTGAAACCCAAAGTGCTTTTGCAAGATAAATAGAAAAAATCGGAAATGGAGAGATACCGATACCATCAGAAATGGGGATAAGTACGGTTCTCAAACGAAACTATTTTGCCAAACCCATATAAAGGCTAACTATGGTTTACGAAGTAACTATGATGCAGGGGTAAACCTGAAATAAAAAAACCAAACTTAACAATTACAGAGACGGACAAACTCAGTTGTCCTTTCATATGGGTTGAATTAAATGTTGGTTGGATCGGCGGGAAAATCCAAACCTTAGGATTTTGGTGAGGATTGCTCTAGAAGGACCACCAAAACTGTTTGATATAACTGATGAATTAAACTTAATTGCTTTGTCATAAAAAAGAAAGAAAAAGCTAAACTTAGGCTTAGTTTGGTATTGTTGCAGCTTTTGTAAAAGCACTTTTCTGTTGTGCGTTGCTGTGCTGTGCTGTGAGAAAAAAACAGTTAGACGTTTGGTAAAATATTAATTAAAGTTGAAGCTGATTAAAAAAGCAATCAAAGTGTGTTTGGTAAAACTTCAGATTCAACCATAGTTGTTGTAGCAAATGACAAAAACAGACATATCGCTAATGGTAGTTTTATTCAATTTTATTTGGTTTAAAAATAATTAATTATTTTACTATATAATATTAATGTTAATACTAATTACTATTATTATGATTGTTAAAAAATTATTTTACTTAACCACTTACATATATATATATATATATATTTTCAAACAAAAAATGAAACTAAATTAAGTAATTATTTAATTTTTTTTTTTATTTTTATTTTTACTGCTGACAAATTAAATGAAATGGTATATAAAATAGTTTGAAAATAATTTTTTTTTTAAAGAATGCAATATAAGAAATAGTAAAAAATTGATTTTAAATAAATTTAAGGGTAAATTTTGTCATTTATAAAATAAAGTAAGGACAAAAAAGATAAATCAATCATAAAATTTAGGTGGGGCCACAACTTATGCTTTTGTAGCTTAAAAGCTCCTCCTCCCCAGCTTTTAAAAATTGAGGAATTTGGGAAGTGCTTTTGATGAAAAGCACTTTGATTTTTTTTTTTACCAAACACTAATTTCAAAAATTATTGACATATACTCCCTCCGTCCCATATATAAAGGCGGAAAATGAGTTTTCTCTTAGAATAAGAAAAATTTTGGTTTTCATAAATTTTCCTTTACTTTCCTAATTTGTCCTTATCATATCCCAATAAAAATATTAAACATTCCTATATCTATGTATCTCAACTAATATTTAATTAAAATGTATGATACCCATACACTTTAAATAAGGGTACATGTGGAAAAACCATCCTTGGAATATGAACTGTGCCTATCTAATGGGACTAGAAAAATCTTAAACTCCGCTTATATAATAGGGACGGAGGGAGTATAGCTTTTGAGAAAATAAAAGCATTACCAAACCCAGCCTTAATTAGCCTCTAAATCTTGTTTTTTTCCTACTTTACATGTGAAGACTGATGACTAATCTAATATTGGTCATATCTCAACAAAACAATCAATCAAATTTCTTTTCCTGTTTTTTAAATCTACACAAACTGCAGAAATGGACATGAAATATGTTGAGTAGATCTACTTGCATATAATATGTATTGCTTTATTTAAGAATAAGTAATCGGGGGATATGGGAATTAATCGGGGATATAGCTACATGACAAAAACGGTGTCCCAATAGCAATTCTGGGTGACCCCCTATGTAATTATTTTTTAATTCCTAATCTAGCCCCCACTAATCAGGATTATTGATTAATTATAATTAGTAAAATGTTAAGTATTTGGGGGATAAATTAGTGTGTATTTATTTTTATTTGAATTTGTGTAGGTTAGTTGAGAGTAGAAGGAGAGAAAATGGTTTTTGAGTGGAAATTTTTTTTTGAAAATGGAAGATGATTGTGATGAGAGAATTCTTTGCTAAGAGGTTGAAAATTTGATTTTTTTCTCTGAATCCACCATTGTTGCTTTTTGAAAAGCTTGGTCTTAGGCATGGTATTCAACCAAAAAACCATGCCGGCATTTGTTGGAAATTTTCATAAATTGTTTGCCACTATCCGGGGGGGCCACGATTTTTTTTCAGGTTTTGATCTTCAAAACCTATTTTTTCTGGTTTTAATCCGTCTACTTCCGGCACAGTTATCTGATTTTCGAGCATCTTAGGAACTACTTCCAAGATGGTTTTTGCTTAAATTTCTATCTTAGGAACATGATGAAAAGTATCCAGAAAATTGATTTTTTTTCACTTAACTACTGGCATTGATAGATTTATATCGAGCATCTTAGGCATTTAGTTCCCAAAGATTGAATTTCATCACTTAGGGCGTGGTCTTCATCATTTCCGACATGTTCTTGAAGACTTCAGGCGTGGTCTTCATCCTAAATAACCATGCCGGAACTCACTTCCGGTGTGATCTTCATCCTAAATTTCTCTCAGGCACATGATGAAAAGTATTGAGAAAATTGATTTTTTTTTCACTTGACTACCAGGCATTAATAGATTTATATCGAGCATCCGGAATTTAGTTCCGGCATTGAATTACATCAATTCCGGCATGTTCTTCATCACTTTCGGCGTGACCTTCATCATTTCCGACATGTTCTTCATCACTTCCGGCATGGTCTTCATCACTTCCGGCGTGGTCTTCATCATTTCCAGCATGTTCTTTATCATTTCCGACATGTTCTTCATCACTTCCGGCAGAGAAGGAGAAGAGAATTTGAAAGGATATAGCTAAAATTTAGAATTTGAAAGAGAATGGGGAACATTTGGGTTTCAAAGTTTTAACTCTAAAAAGATTAATAAGAAGTGGAGATGGAAATGGGGAATATGATTTTGTTTTTTTGATTTTAAGTTTTTTGATTTTTATTTTGAGGGAAGGGTGTTTTAGTATTTTCGTCCCCAAAAGTCACCCCTTAGCACACACCATGGGTTGGGAGAAGTAATTCATATCCCCAATTAATTCCCATATCCCCAATCCAATTAATTCCCATATCCCCAATTGCGCGTTCTTATTTAAAGGGTGTTTCTTCATTAAAGACTACCAATTATGTTGGCAACCTCTAAGAATTGAACACATGTATGTCACTCATAAGCTAAACCTATAGCTCAATCAGTAAGCCTCAAACTCCTTTCTTTTTATGCAAATCACCTTTGAGGAAGGATCCCTTGACACTTTTATTATCACACTATCTCACACGTTGGACATCATTTTTGCGAATTAAAACCAAACCGTAACGGATTTGAAGCTAATATTTTGAGGATATGTTCCTCTTACCAAGTTCTATTTTCCTACCAAAAATGAGTGTATTCCGAAATATAAAACCTCACAATCTACCGGTCTTAATTTCGACGGTTAGAAATCCACAAATTTTCAACGGCTCATTTTCAAAGTAGTAGATGATGATGTCATATGTCTCGGAATACACTCATTTTTGGTAGGCATGTAGAACTTGGTAAGAGGAATATATCCTCAAAATATTAGCTTCAAATCCGTTACGGTTTGGTTTCAATTTGCGAAAATAACGCCCAACATGTGAGATAATGTGATAATAAAAGTGTGAGGGGATCCCTCCTCATCACCTTCAATCAGGAAGCATATTATTACATGCCAGCATATCTCACACAGATTATAGGAGTATATATGTCTTTTGTTTGTGGACTTCCAAATATTTTACTCCGTATTGGTCAAAAAAAATATTTTACTCCGTACCCATGGGCAGGCATATACTCTCACGATATGAGCATCTCCGAGTAGCTTGGGATCCAAAACAACAACAAATGCCACTTAAACAGTAATTACCAACTACCTGTGACATTGCATTTACACATTGTCCGGCAGTTCAGGCTAGGTGAAATGTTTTTAAACAAGCCATTGAATTATCAGTAGAGTAGTATTTTATTGGTTGTTCGACTTAACATTCTTAGCCAAGACCAGTAAAGCTACTCACAACGCGTGTTATATTTCACTAGCTACCATGACAAAGAAATTTGAAAAAAAAATCAAGGGATTTCTCACCCTAGTTTCTCTCTAGAATACAAAGGATTCCATTGTGTGGCTGTGTAATTGCTTGAGAAACTTCCAGGCAAGACCCATTGAAGCGGATATGCAGCGCCCAGAAATTAATGTCAGTATTCATGAAAGGACAAAATTGAAAACAGTGTCAGAGACCGGAAAGTGAAGTACTATTTTGACCCCATGTGGTTTAAACAAAACTACCATATCTCTGATTCTCTGATGATCCACAATTCAACTTTGTGCACCACCAAACAGTCCCGACTTGGTTCGGGTGAAGAAGATTTAATTTTCTTGACTAGTACGCTGACAGCTGACTCGCTGAGTGGCTTTCTTTTGTTTTGTTTTTTTTTTGTTTTGATCAATGGCTTTCTTTTGTTGGCACTTGTGAGATGCATAACCTATTCGGCGATCTCCTTTTGACAATCTTTTGTTTGAGTTGTTTGTAGAAAAGCGACCATTATTGTTAACACAAAATTGGTTAAAAAGACCAAAATCAAAATTACCTGGGTGAAAAGGACAGTTAAATGGACAAAAATTTAAAAATAGGCAGGATGTAACCAGTTTCATCTTGTCCATTTTCAAATATTTTTTCTTATTTTTATTTTTACATAGGATGCATCCGGTTTCATCCTTGCTTATCTTTTAAGTTTAAGCCGGGATGAATCCAGTTTCATCCTTGCTATTTTTTTTGTCCATTTCACCCATAAAATTTTTTACTCGTCCATTTGAACCGTGTTTTAAATTTTTTTGGACAAATGACCCATTTTCTGTATTATTAAATGGAAACCAAACATAATTTTATTTCGTTAACAAGTTGTCAATTTTGCACATAAAAATGTTAACTTCAAGATTGCCTTACCCTATTCAGACCTTTTCTAACGGCATTTAAGTCGAGAATGTTTCTAACGAAGTCTGGTTCCAACATTCAGATTTGCTATTCAATTAACTTATATTGTTCATTTATGATGATTAAATCCAATACATATAAGATTTTTGTTAAAGGGAGATCAAAAACAGATCCGAGGAGAGCAAAAATCGTATTCGACTCGGTAACTAGGACGGATTCCAAATATTTTTATGAGTTAGACTATATTAACCTTAGTAGCACACGGATTCTTTGCACACTTTCAAAGTTGAATTATTATTTCTGTAACTAATCCCTCTTTTATCAACGCCACCTTGATCATGCTACTACCACTGCCGCCCTTGGTGGTGGAGAAAAATCTTATTAGCTAGTTCTGTCGCAACATCTGAATTCAAATCAAATCTCTGTAGGGATTGATTCTAAGAAAACAATTTCATTTAATCTAAAAAAGTTCTGGATCAGGTGGAAACTTAAGACAAAACTAACATGATTAACATCGAATAGTACTAATGTATCTTAAACCTTAATCTACTACCATTGTAGGAGTGGAAAATCCTACCACTACATCTAAAGGTAACTAAACACATACACAAGGAAGCTAAACGAACGAAAGAAGTAATAGAACACAAGATATACGTGGTTCGGCATGATTACCTACGTCCACGGGGTGTAAAAGAAGATCTTATTACTCGACTCAAGATTACAAGGCGGATTTATCTCTCTCAATGCTTTAGTATGCTCTCTTTCCTCACTTCTTGCTTAAGTTCTTTCTCTCTACATGGTCTCTATTTATAGTTACAAGTGATGATACATCCAGTACTACGGTGTTAGGCTTGGTGTAGCTTCCTCGATGTTCCTCCCGAGCGATCATCGATGCCCACCCGATTGTTCTTATTTGTTCGAGTCGCTACGCCGAGCCGAATGATGCTCGCTTCTGCCAACTCGTCACTCGATGTCGCCCGTTCGATGGGAATAACCGATGTCGCCCTTGGGATCCTTGGCCGAGCCTTCCCTGACCGAGTCCTTCTTATCTCTTCACCAACTCTGTCAGCGCATTTATGGCTCCAGTGCTCGATGTCCATCGCATCACGCTTTTTCCCTTTTCTTCGACTTTCGGCTCCTCTTTCCTCACGCCCAGATTCGGAGAGGCGATCCGTACTCTAGATGCATGCTTGCTCCGTACGCCATGGCTTAGGATCGTCCCACCGTCCCCGTGGATTATTTACACCTACATTTATGCCCCTTCTTTCACTCGTGTAGTCAACACGTGGGGAAGAATAACCGCCTCGTCTTCCCACATCCTCTGGTCATGCCGGTTTTCACGCATCTTGTTCCCCACTCGCCATTACTCCAACCGGTTCACCTTCTCTGCCGGTTACCACGGGAGGGGTTTATAAATCCGCCGCTCGAACCTAGTTTCCCTCTTATTTCTTTCTCTCAACTTCATCCCCTTTTTCCATCTTTCTGCGTCTCCATCTCCTTTGTATCTTCATCTTTCCTCCACCCTCTTTTCGTCATTGCTGGCTAATTCCTTAACAAACTTCTTCCCTTCCTTCTCCGTTATCCGTCGTCTTCTCCGTCTCCGTCGCCGCTGCAATCTCCGGTCCCGGTCGTGTTTTTGTTTCTTCTGCCGTGTTTCTTATCAGTTTGCATGGCCTCCTCAACTCCTCAAATGACAGAAAGAAGGTGTGTGAGTTATGTGTTTTCCGATGACGAGGGCGTATCGCTCGATTCTCTGTTCGTCGTAGAGAGCCCCTCCAAGTATGATTATCGTGCTCTAGATTCTATCTTTCCTGATAACCCGTCTTCGTTTTCTTGTAGGGCTGACAAGAGGACCGCTAGGGACTTAACAGACGAGCAATATGTCCAACAATTGAAGGATGAGTTCGGTCTTCACGGGTATGACGTCAGGCTCTTGTCAGGCCAGAGGGGCGTCCTGAGGAAGGAGGATGTTTTGAGATTTCCCCATTCGGCTGAGGCGACCGTAGTCACCAGGGGTCAGCTAGAGCTCGGGCTGCGTTTCCCCTTATATGATCCTAGTCGCCCATTCTTGTACGAGGCTCTCTCCAAGATTCGTCCGTGCCGTGCCTTGGCCCAGTGGAACGGTAACACTTTCCGCATCTTGTCCGAGTGGGAGAAGCGTAGCCGAGGCGAGTGCGCTCCTACCGCTTGGTCTACCTTCGATCCTTCTCAAGCGGGTGACTATACTCCTGCCAGCTTCGCCGACAATTATCGGAGCGGGACCACTACTAACGGCGATCTCGCCGGATTTGCTGCCAGCCCTCACCGTCATAAGACCCTTCCCGAGGGAGTCAGGAGACTTCTTTTGGATGAGGACCCCGAGGGAAAGAGTTCCAACAAGCACGCCCGTCATACCAATGATACGGCTTGGGACTGGGTTCCGTGGCCATTTACGGCCCTCTTTTGAGTGGCAAGCTCCCTCCTCCGGCCGAAGTTTATCCTTTACGGGTAGTCAACGTTGATCGGGTCGGTGCATTTCTCTGTTTCTCTAGTTTGGTTGATCGGATCGGGAGACTTACGGGGTAGTATTTTGTTTTGGTGGTGTTTTTCAGACTAAGTCCCAGGGTACTCCTTCTGAGGTTTTCGTTCATCGGAAGAGGGATAGGATTGGCGGAGCCGAGGAGGATACAGGGAAGGTAACAAATATACTCATTGTTTTTTATTTAACGTACATGTACGTGCCCCTATTTGTTGCCTTGCATGGATCGACGTCTACCGATACTGTAAGTTGAAGGTTGACAAGGTTGCTGGTACCTCGGCGAAGGATGGTGAGGATCCCGATGATCGACTACCTTTGTCACATTTCCTGGGGAGGTCGCCTCTTAAATCATCTGATGATTCATCTGCCTTTGTAGGTGGGAAGCCTAAGGGTAGGGGTAAAGAACCTAAGGGGGATGTGCCTGCCAGGAGAAGGATGTGCCGGGAAGTGGTGGTGAAGGGATTGTGCTTGCCGATGGCACTTGTGTATGTTGTGTCCGATGGTGATGATGAGGAAGATCTTTTTGACGACGAGGACGATGTCGCTGATAAGGAAGGGGAGTTGGGTCAAAGCGGGAAAATCGGGTGGCGGTGGGGGCGATTTGATTGACCGTGATATGGAGAGTGTCGATGGCCAACCGTCGAAGGCTTTTCCTACCGTGGTTCCTAATCCCGAGAGTACCTCCTTCACTATCTCGGCCCTATATGTAACTCGCTTGGGGCGCTCATTTCTCCCGATTTCGCCTCTTTGTCCGATGAAGAGAAGGTCAATGCCGTCGCATTGTATGAGGCTGGCCTAAAAAGTACCTTCGACCTCTGGTGAGTTGAGTTTGCTCGGGTGTCGCGTTTTTGTACTAGTTTAGGGTGACTATGTTGGCATTGTTTTTAGGATGTCAACCGCTCGCTATTGAGTCCGCCATTCAACGTCGGGATGCCATCGAGAGGAGAATCTTCGTCACTTGCTGCGACGGGAGCGTGAACGGTCTCGAGGGTGGAGAAGGAGTTGGCCAAAACCCAAGGTATGCATTTTTCTTTCCATGACTAGTTGTGATTGATCTCATAGTGCCAATATCCCGAGTTTAGTACTCCCTCGCTTAGCCGAATCGTCTATTGCGGAGGCCGATCTTTGCCACAAGATGTCGTTTGTTGAAGAGGGAAGCTAACATAGAACGAGATCATGTCTCGAACTTACTGAGAGAATAGTCAATAAGGATGCTAAAATTGACCGTCTCTGGAAACCGATATTGAAGATCTTCAATCCAAACTTTATCGGTATGAGACGTTTGAGTATGTTCGAGGAGATAGATAATTTGAGGGCGGACTTATCTCACTTCCAGGTATAGCGCCGAGAAAACATTATTAGCCGACAACTTAGAAGTTCAATGTGGCCGGCTAAGACTTGGTCCGAGATCCGCATGCGGATCGCCTTCGGATCTTGGGGGAGAGGGATGCTATCGAGAAGCGTAGCCAAGAGGCCCTTGAGAAGCTTAAGGAGTTTAGAAAGGTTTCGAGGAGTTGGATTGGGTGCGTGCTCAATTGTCGGGCTTGCGGGCTGCCACTCTCGACAGAGGGAGGAATGGAGTGATCAAGAAGTATTGCCCCACTAATGAGTTTAATGAACAACGATACCTAGAACTTTCTTCGAAGATGTCGGCCCTCGAGTGTAGCTTTGTCCGAGTCCGAGGAGTCGGTTAGAATAATTGCCCCTTTGTTAGAAGGTGGTGTGTTTTGTGTCGTGCCTTGCGTGTTGTTATCTTGTTCTTTGTTGTTGTGTGACTGACCGTTCTTGTTGTCTTGGCAGCCGAGCAGAAGAAAGTGGCATCGTTGGAGGAGGAGAATATTCGTCTGAAGGGGAAGGAGGCTCATCTGCTCGATCGAGTGGCCACTGTTGAAGCGGCGTCGGAGCAACTAGCGCGGGATCTTGTTGCCGAGAAAGCGAAGTTCAGTGAGGAACTCGTCTTGCAGGTCAAAGCTGGTGTGAAGGCGGTGCTTGATAAGAAGCGAGCCGATCTTTGCCGCCAAGAGGGCATCCTGGGTTCTACTTCCTCCAAAGAGTGATCTGTCTTTTGTAGCGGCTGCGTCATTTGTCTTGCCCTTTTCTTCGGGTTGTAATTCGCTTGAACACTTTGGTAACTTCTTGCATAACTTGTTATGGGGTCTTTGTCGTCGCGGTTTATTTGCTGTTCTTGCTACTGATGTTGTTACACTACTGCCGTTATTATTCTTTTTTATGTTGGGTCGCCCGTGTGTGGCTTTCTTGTTGTAGCCTCGTTTTTGTTCTTTCTTATGCCTGCATAGATAGACAGGTTAGTCACAAATGCCGTTTCTGTCGAACACACTCAACAAGGAGGGTCATCGGGCCCGATGCCATGTCCTGACTGAGGCATCTCATCACCGTCTTTCGAGATCTGGTGGAAGGGGAGTTGGTCTTGCCTAGTTTCTATGGGATCGATACCCCAAGAAGTTATCGATTAATCTTCTTGGGCAAGTGATTCGGCCACTTGCGAGGAGAGCAATGTTGTCCGGGCTCGATTGCCGATTACTCATGCCTCGACAATCGGCCGCTGGTTTCCAACCACCAGGGCCCCTGAACTACCTCGGCACTTGCACAATGCCGTCGCCCCGAGTTCGAATAGTCCGTGTTAGTGTAAGTCGCCCCGGCACTTGCACAATGCCATCGCCCCGGGTTCGAAACGACCATTCAGACGCACTTGTCATATTTCCAACCCCACGCGGCTTTTCACGGAAATAAATGACAAGATATCTTACCTGATCTTACGGGTGGTAGATCTTTAGTCGCGTCGCGTTCCACGGCCGTGGCTCGGGTTTTCCGTCCGGTTTCAGTATCTTGTATGCCCCTTCTCCAGCTTTCTCAACTATCGTGTAGGGTCCTCCCCACCGTGGTGCAAGTTTACCGCCCTTCTTGTCACGCTCATAGCTAGGTAGGAGCTTTAGTACCAACTGCCCTGGTTGGAATTCTCTTGGTCGGACCCGTTTGTTGTATTCCCATTGGATTCTTCGTTGGTAATTTTCCATTTTTGTAGGGCCATTTCTCTCGTTTCTTCCAAATCGTCAAGTTTAGCCAAGATAAGGTCCGCCGAGATGTTTCGCCTCCACGCTTCGGGTCTGGTGGTAGGTATCATCGCCTCCGTAGGTAGGATGGCTTCTGCCCGTATGTTAGCATGAAGGGTGGCTTGATCCGTTGCCTCCTCAAGCGAGTTGTCTGTATGCCCACAAGACATTGTAGAGTTCTTCACACCATTCCCCATATTCTCCAGTCGAGTTTCTTCTTCATGTTATCGGCGATGGTCTTGTTTGTGATCTCGGCCTGTCCGTTGCTTTGGGGGTATAGGGGCGTGGACTTGCTTTTTCGGATGTTGTACGTGTTGAATAGTAGGTCGATGTTTTTGCCTTGCAATTGTTTCCCGTTGTCAGAGACGATTGCTAAAGGGACCCAAAGCGGCATATGATGTGTTCCCGGATGAACCGAAAAAACATCCTTATCCCGTATGTGCCTTAGCGGAGCTACCTCAACCCACTTGGTGAAATAGTCGGTGGCCACAATTAAATACTTCCTTTGTCCCGATCCAACGTGTAGCGGTCCCACGATGTCGATTCCCCATTTAGCAAAGGGCCGGGGACTGATGACGGAGTTCAATGTTCACCGCGCGTGTATCTTCTTCCCGAATTCGGCACTCGTCGCAAGCGGTGGCCATATGCTTCGCGTCCTCATTCATGTACGACCGAAGTATCCCATGGTTTTAGCTCGTCCGCTAAGGTCATGGCCCGAGTTGTGGTTTCCACGCCCCATAGTGTAATTCGTTAAGGATCATCTCGCCCTCTTCCTTACTTAGGCATTTTAGCAATGGTCCTAGGTATGATTTTCGGTATAGGTGCCATCCCTAAGTTCGTACGCGGCGGCTTTGCTCTTGATCTTATTAATCTCAGGCCTTCCCTTGGGCAACTTTCCTGTTTCGAGGTATTCATGAATCGGCTTTCTCCAATCATCGGCCCGGTATTGATCGATAGTGGTTGCCGCAACTTGTGCGCCGATGTTCATGCCCTCGGCATCGAAGGCATTAGGATCCTCATTATGCGAATACCCTCAACGCTTGAGTCGGTCAACATGGAAGCGATATATGCCGGGGCATCCGAGTGCCGATTGTCTTTCCCGCAGATGTGTCGAATTTGATGCTTGGTATTTGCCCGATGTAGGATTGGGCGAGCTCCCGATATTTTGCGACAAAGGGTCATGTATGGCATATTGCCGGTGATTTGCCGCACAACTAGCCGTGGGAGTCGCTTGTCAATCGTACCTCCTGGATGCCCATCTCCACAATCAAGCGTAGGGCGTGTATTGCGCCGTACTCCGTGACATTGTTGGTTGCTTTGAACTCAAGCCTAAAAGAGTGGACCATTTTTTGCCCTTCGGTGTCGTAAAGACCAGGCCCTAGACCCGACCCATCTTTATTGGATGACCGTCGACGAAAAACCTCCCATCGTGTCGGCCGCGGGTCTCGAGTAAATCGGGTGAATCTTCTTGGTCTTCCTCCATTCGGGAATGTCTTCTACTTCGTCCTCGTCATTTGAGGGGGAAGTCTCATAAAAAAAAGTCGGCCATTACTGCGCTTTCACCGCCGTCCTCATTTCATAAAAGATATCGAATCGCTTTATTTGTGCGCTCCATTTGGAGATCCGCCCAGACGACCTGTTTGCATTGTCAAGTGCGACTCTATAGAGGATTTGGTAAGTACTCGGATCTTGTGAGTTTGGAAGTACGTTCGGAGCTTCTGTGTTGCAAACACTAACGCTAGTATGAGTTGTTCGATTCTGGTGTAGTTCTTTTCCGCCGGGTTCATGGTCTTGCTTATGAAATATACCGGCTTTTCTTCGGCTCCCTCGCTCTTGACTAACACGGCGCTGATAGCGTGACTGGTTGCCCCGAGGTACAATGTCAGTACGTCTTCGGGCTCGGGTCTTTGTAACGCTGGTAGGCTTGCAGTGTTGCTTGATTTTCTACGGAATGCCTCCTCACATCCCTCGGTCCATTTAAACTTCTCTCCCTTCCTTAGCGTCCCGAAGAAATCCTTGCACTTGTCGACGATCGAGAGATGAATCGTCCTAAAGCCGCTAGGTTTCCGTTCGGCCGTTGTACGTCCTTAATCGTTACAGGTGAAGGCATTTACATCACGGCTCGATTTTATCCGGATCCGCCTCGATCCCTTTCTCGGTGATTATGTATCCTAAAAACTTGCTCGAGGTGACCCAAAAGGTGCACTTGGACGGATTCGCTCTCATCTTGTACTTTCTCATGGTTTGGAAGATGCCTCTAAGGTCGTCGACGTGGGTTTCGCCACTTTGCTCTTGACCAACATGTCGTCCACGTATACTTCAATGGTGTCGTGTATTTTTCCTCAAACATGTCCTCCACCAGCCTCTCGGTATGTAGCGCCCGCATTTTTCAGCCCGAATGGCATTTTGGTGTAACAACATAGTCCTCTTGGCGTGAAAAAGATGTATGCTCGATCTTCGGGGGCTGGGGGATCGGTTATACCCCGAGTGGCCCGTCCATGAGCGTGATCGCTGATACCAGACAATGGATTCCACTAGTTGGTCAATCTTTGGGGAGAGGGAAGTCATCCCTTCGGGCATGCCTTGTTCAAATCGCTATAGTCGACGCAAATTCGGACGCCCCATTCCTCTTGGGGACTATCACCATATTAGATATCCATTGCGGATATTGGGCCTTTCGGATGATTCTGCTGCGTACAGTTTCTTGGCTCTTCCTCTACCGTGGTTGTAGCTCGGGTGCAATTCTTCTCATTTTCTGTCTGATCGGTCTGAACTTGGGGTCTATCCTTAGATGGTGCGAGCAAACTTCTGGATCGATGCCTTCCATGTCGTGCATCTGCCAGGCAAATACATCCATGTGCTCCTTCAGGAGGGCTATCAGCTGCTGGGATTGCTCACTCGTCAAGCGTGACCCTATTCTCATTAATCTCGGTTCCTCCTCTCCGTGCCTGCATTAACTTGCCGAGTTGGTTCTAGGGCCGAAAAGTTTTGCTTTGGCTGCCGACGGTTGCTTGAAGCTCTGTGATTGCTATAAGACTTCGCGTGTCGCTTTGCTTCGTAGGTGGCGATGGCTTGTGACATCACCTTTTCCAATTCCTCTCCGCTTCCATTTCCTTAGACTTCTTCTTTTCTTGGCGTTTCCTCGACCGTCTTTCCTCGTTCTGTTGGATGTCTATTTGCACACATTGTCTTGCCGCTTGGGGGTCGCCTAGTACTTCTACTACTCCACGATAAGAGGGAAAGCGCAGTTTCTGATGGTAGGCCGAGGCGACTCCCTTGATCCCCTGCGATCCAAGGTCGTCCCGGATCGCCTCATATGGTGAAGCGACATCGACTACGCAAAAGGTGGTCAATGTGTCAAGGAACCCTTCCCCATCCGAGACTCGAGAGTGACTTCTCCCTTTGGCACCGTCACCTGCACCGTTGAAGCCAGTAAATTCGATAAGTCGATGGGATCGGGATGTCATCGACAATTCCATCCTCTTGAAAGTGTCATAGAACAAAACTTCGACCGAGCTACCACCGTCAGTTAATATTTCGCGGACGCCCCATTCTTCAATCATCGGGGTTATTACTAAGGGATCTCCATGCGCTTGTCCGTTCAATGGGACATCTTTGAAAACATGTCGGTTGCATCATCCACGGCTCCATAGGGAGGGTCTTGGCCACGCTGAAGATTTCTTTGCCCGATCTATCCCTCTTGTGTATTCTCGAGGTGATACCGGTTCCTAAATCGTATCCTTGTGTTGCTGAGTGTGATATGGTGTTACAGGTGAACTGAGCGCCGCGATTGATTCTTATTTGATGTACTCGGGACCTCGGGTCGGGGCCGGTGTCGATGGTGTTTTGACGAAATGCCGTAGATACCCATCGCGGATCGAGTCCGGACGATGTCCTTCACTTTCTACAATCGTTGGTTGAGTGGCCGCTGAATCGATGATAATGAGAACTCCGGGTGGTTCCTCGTTGGTCGAATTGGATTCCCGAGTCTTGGGGTAACGGATATCATTCCTTTTTTCCACTTCCTTGAACACTTCTTCCAAGGGTGCATTGAGCGGGGTGTATGATCTTGGCTCGTGGCGAGGCTTCTTTCCCCTCTCGACCCAGACCTTCTTGTTTTCGCCCTGGGACTGGGCACCGAGCCTTTTCTCGGATCGTTTCGTGGCTTCTCTCGGGGTAGCCTCTTCTGTGGCGCTCGCCTCTTGTATTCCCCTGTCTTGCGCTCCTTCCTGGATCTCCTCCAAGGCTATATAGTGCTCCTGCATCTTCCGGATCTCCTTAGCGTCTTGGGCTTCTCCGTGTACATCGCCACCCGGATGGGGTCCGGCTTTCTTAGCGAGTTCTCGAAAGCCGAATATTTCTTCGGTCGACCAGGTGCCTTCCCTATATCCATGCATAACTTCCTCCATCTATCCGTTAAGGAACGCAGCGGTTCCCTCGATCTTCGCGCCGGGGTAAATAACTTGTCGACTACGGGGCCGAGCTATCTTTGTTATGCATGTACGTCTCGAGAAAGGTTTCCACCAAAACCGCATAGCTCCCAACGGATTTATCGAGGTAGGGTGTAGAACCAACTCTTCGCTTCTCCTTCAAGATGGCGCGGGAAGAACTTACACATGACTACATCGTAATTCTTCCACTGTAGTAAGGACATGCCGTACATCTTGATGTGTTCTCCCGCATCGCCCGTGCCATCGAACCTAGATGGGAAGATTGGCAGTGTGCACTTTGGTGGAAATGGTGTTTGGTCCAGTTCTACAGTAAACGGTGTCTTCGGGCTTCGTTGATTACTTACGCTAACTTATCATCCTCGCCATCTCCGGCCCCGTTTCTTAACCATCCGCTCAAGCCGTTCAATCTTTTGTTTGGTGGACGCGTCCGTACTTTCGTTGGTTACTTCCTCATCGGCCGAAGAATCCTCGGACGGCCCATACCCTTCTCTTGACCGATTAGGGTCGGGTACTCGTCCTCGGCTTGGCGAAGGGGTGGGCGTCCTTGGTGGAGTGTGGTTCTTTGGAGGCGCCTTGGCTTGATGATCCCCTCGACCCCGTCCTCTGTTGCGGAGTTGGTGGTTCTCGTATTCTAGTGCCAAGTTTCTCCTCTGCAATTCTCTCATCGATCCTCCTCCCTGTCTTCTCCGACTTGCCGCATGGCGAAGTAACATCGGATCGGTGCTCTCGTGGCTAGAATGACCGTTCATTTGGTGTCCCGTTTGTGTTAGGGGGTGCGGTTGGGGTCTCGCAGTGAGAGCGATAGGAGGGACGATCGGAGCCGTTGGGTGATTGGTTACTACCGGGGAACAACCGAGTGTGGGGCGGTTGGACCATTCCGGGGGACGTCTCGATTAGGGTTCCCTCTGCCAAGTGTACTCGCCTAAGCCTTTCGGCCTCTCGTTCTAAATCTCTTTGGTGCTGTAGGTTGTCTCTCCCTTCTTTGTTCCTCGTGTATAGTTTGGACTTCCTCCTCCTCTTCGGTATCCGATGCAGTTCTCCCGTCCTCCATGCTGCCCTCGTTCCTCGGCCCCATCTGACTTGGGTTAATCCTCAATCTCTCGGGTGGGAAGTCGTCATCTCGGCCCAGATCGATTTCCTCGTCGACCGTGGTCATGCCTTTGATCAACGCCTGAGTCTCGCCCAGGTTGTTGGGTCGACGATCTCCGTCCGAGAATCCGTGAGTCCCTCTTGCCCGCCTGGATCCCGCCGCGACTCGGTTCCTCGGGATCCTCGCTCGTCGGAGGTACTTGCCATTGCCTTTGCTATCGTCCTCGCTCCTCGGCTCGCCTATCCGTTCGTTCCTACGCCAAGCAAAGGGGACAGCACTTACTTGAACCGCTTTCGAAAAAAGTTAAGGATGGAGTACGACAGTTCGGTGCGAGTGAAAAAGGTCTCTATAGTACGCTTCCACACTAGTACTAGCGCGTTTGTCTCAAAGAATCGTGTCGCTTTCGCCACAAAGGACAAATTCGGAAAGCTGTCTCGACCGTCGCTTTCGGTACTTTCCTATGCATTTATTATTGTTTGTCCTAACATTCCTAGCGCCGAAGTCATTAATCATTCGTGCGTTGAATCGGAAGATTTCTTTCATGGCGATGACATGCGGCGACGGCGGCCCTTAACAACCGGCGTGCCGATGGCCGCAAGTTTCTTACGATTCGTCACCGATCTTTGTGAGGCCCTTAGCGTAGGATTATGGTGAGACTACGGCCATTCATCATAATCCCTCCGGCCATGGTTTCCAAGGACTAGTTTCAACGATTACGGACTAGCCCCGTTTCCACCGTCATCGTGCTTTAATTGCCTTGCTAGAAGGCGAGGTGTAAAATGTAGATAGATGCAACAAGGCATTTCTGCGCTAGGAGATAGTCCCAGCAACCTACGCGTTGCGTTTGTTTGAGTTTTTCGCTTAGCATCAACTATCCTTACTAAGCGTCGATAGGAGCTGTTGAATCTCTCTTGCAACGGGGTTTGGAGCCGCAGATCATAATCATCAAGATGGGATTCCCTTCTAGCTTCTACCCACATCGAAAGATGCTATTTAGGGAGCTCACGGGTCATCCGATGACTCTACGAGGTGTTTCAAACGCAGACACACAAAGCGACTTAATTTAAGCGGAAAACTTGTTTTGCTTGAAAATGGAGACTCCGGTTTAAAACACAAAACGACCTTATATCAGCTCGACACGAAGATAACAAAACGAAGATAACTAGCAAAAATGCAAGGCTAACTTTATCAATCTCGACAAGATGTTGCTACGTAGGCGAAGATACCAAAGCAAGAACACAAAGTTAACCTCTATCAATTCACCAAGACATTACTAAAAGCAAACAGAGATAGCAGACGAAAGGGTTTTCTCCTTCGGCGTCAACCAGCTCACAAGGTGGCTTAGGAGCTCGGAGTTTCCCCTTTCAACAGGACATTACTGAAAGAAAAACAGAGATAAGAGACGAAAGGGTTTTCTCCTTCAGCGTCAACCAGCACACAAGGTGGCTTAGGAGCTCGGAGTTTCCCCTTTTAGCGTCCGATTTCAAGGTATCCGGAGATGTTATACGGTCCCCTTAGTGGCGCGGAGAAATGTAGGAGTGGAAAATCCTACCACTACATCCAAAGGTAACTAAACACATACACAAGGAAGCTAAACGAACGAAAGAAGTAATAGAACACAAGATATACGTGGTTCGGCATGATTACCTACGTCCACGGGGTGTAAAAGAAGATCTTATTACTCGACTCAAGATTACAAGGCGGATTTATCTCTCTCAATGCTTTAGTATGCTCTCTTTCCTCACTTCTTGCTTAAGGTCTTTCTCTACATGGTCTCTATTTATAGTTACAAGTGATGATACATCCAAGGTACTACGGTGTTAGGCTTGGTGTAGCTTCCTCGATGTTCCTCCCGAGCGATCGATCGATGCCCCACCGATTGTTCTTATTTGTTCGAAGTCGCTACGCCGAGCCGAATGATGCACGCTTTCGCCAACTCGTCACTCGATGTCGCCCGTTCGATGGGAATAACCGATGTCGCCCTTGGGATCCTTGGCCGAGCCTTCCCTGACCGAGTCCTTCTTATCTCTTCACCAACTTTGTCAGCGCATTTATGGCTCCAGTGCCCGATGTCCATCGCATCACAGCTTTTTCCCCTTTTCTTCGACTTTCGGCTCCTCTTTCCTCACGCCCAGATTCGGAGAGGCGATCCGGTACTCTAGATGCATGCTTGCTCCGGTACGCCATGGCTTAGGATCGTCCCACCTGTCCCTGTGGATTATTTACACCTACAACCATTCATATTCCTACATTTCAGGTTCAAAATTACTATTTTTTCAAGGTGTGTATCAACTAATCAAGAGATTGTGATGTGTTTGTTGATGATATATACACTCTCTTTCCATTTACCTCATTACAAAAATTCTTTAATAGATTCATGTATTGACCGGAAGGGTTCTTCTAAATCTAAAACCTTCCATTCAAATGTAATTACGGAGGAGACTAGTACCATTCATAATCTATTTTTATGAATCTTACATAAAAATACTAACTAGAGTGAGTTTGTGTAATAGGGTTTATATTTTAATATCATTGATAGTATTACTGAGTCGTTCGACTACAAAAATGGTGATGGCCAGTAGCGGTGGTCAGCTACCAAGGGAGGATGCGACGAGCATGAGATTAATTTGATCTCGATTAGGTAAAAAAAAAAAAAAAACTTAAGTATGCGAAGACATCGTGTGTCTGATAAGGTTAATTTAGTCCGACTCGTAAGAATATTTGGACTCGGTCCTAGTTAACGAGTCGAATACGATTTTTGCTCTCCTCGGATCTGTTTTTGCTCTCCCTTTAACAAAAATCTACATATAATATACATAGGGTTCGTGTACTTATTCTTGTTTTCTTAGGAAAAATTAAATACTTAAGGATCCATAATTCAACTTTATGTATCTGTTTAGTATCATAGATTCTTAAAAATGAAGGTAAGCACACTTTCATTTATTTTTTTTATTTTTTTTTCATATAGTTTTTGTTCGGTCAAGCAAAAAGATTGGCATCCCAAAGCGCCAAAGAATGGTGTTGGGTACATTATACATATGCAAAACTAACAAAACTAAGGCATGAAACCACCATCCCTCAAACAAGTAATATTACAAAGTGACCCCAAACTGCATTTATTTGGTCCCTTTTGCATGAAACCTGCTTCAATTAAGAAATGTTTAATTTCACTTTGTGTTGCGAAATTACCCGTATGAGGTCTCTAATTGCGGCGTTACTAATCAGTAACCAAGTTTCAAAAGTAGCTTATATAAATTTACGATGGTTTACGACCAACCGCTGTGGATGCAATGTTCAAACTAACCGGTTTTTTATCTATTGTTATGGGATTGATACTACACTTTAAATTGAAGCTACCAGGCACTTTCTTTTTTTGATAGCAGAAGCTACCAACCGTTGCTTAGCTTGGTCTCAAGGGCAAGGCAGAATTTCGTTACTAAATCTCTAAGAAGCGGTGGTGTGAAAACTAAGCACCATGGCCAGGGGCGGAGCCAAGAACCATGGGAAGTGGGTGCAAACAAAAATTTTAGGGGTGCAAAAATGCAAAAACATGCATATATATATACAGTAAAAACTCAATATATTAATAAATTTGGGACTTCACAAATTATTAATATATGGATTTTATTAATATAGGGAGGTATACCAAAATAAAATTGCTCGACAAGAAGCTTTACACATGCTTGACAATTTGGAAATATTTTAGCTTCAACAACAAGGTGCGTATAGTAACGAGGTCTTAAGCATATGTAAATCAAAAGATGCGATAACAATCTAAAAAATTACATCATTTTCTCAAACAACTATAGATACATATTTTTCTTTATCTTAAATTTTGGTGTAACAAGATCTATAATTTTCCGATTATGTCTATAATAATATATGGAGGTAAATTCCTTATGGTGGGACTAGGAAAATATATTAATATTAAAATATGGAGTTTATCACTATTTATAACTGGCCCAAGTTGGGACCATGATTTTTTATTAATATATAGAGTTTATTAATATATGGAGTATCAATATATGGAGTTTTTACTGTATATATATGAAAAAAATTCTTAAAAGGTCTAAAATGGGCTTTGGAGTCAGCTGGGCAGGGGTGCAAAGACACATCCTTGCAATGGGCTGGCTCCGCCCCTGACCGTGGCAGGTGCGGTCCCCTAATTTCTCCAATCTCCTTTATGGATAGGGTCGATACAAATTTTGTTATCGAGGATGACAGTTGGATTAGGAATGATGTTGTTGTGCCGTATTTCTTTTTCTAAGGAGAACATGAAGAATAAAAATCTAAAAATGAAAACGGGTTATGATTTAAATAAGAAAGAAAAAAAAGAACTACTGTAATTAAATAGGGCCCAAAATTCTAAGACTAGACTGAGAAAAATGCAGTAAAATATTTGGTGCTAGCGAGACAAACTTTGTTATCAGGGATGAGAACAAGAAGAATAAAAATCTAAAAATGAAAACGGGTTATGATTTAAATAGGAAAGGTAAAAAAAATAAACTACTGTAATCAAAGAGACTCAAAATTCCAAGACTAAAATGAGCAAAATACAATAAAATTTTTGGTGATAGCGTTTTGAGTTAAGTCATTGAGTTTTGAACTCAGCCGAGGTCACTAATATTATTATTATTATTATCATCTAGTAACTTTACCAATGTATTACAATAACTTCAACGATATAAGATTCACTTTAGTTGACTTGTGAGGAGTGGAAAACCCTGTGATGATTCTTTACTATGAATAAAAAGAACAAGTATATGCACCATTTCTAATTAACTCGTATTCATATGATAAATAGTAAACTAGATAACCAATTATTAAATTAGTTTCACGGTTATGTAAATGATATTAATCTAAAGTTCCACGACATAATATGGAGGTAATATCTGCTCCCCGTTTCAAAAAGATTGACTTATTTGGTTTTGCATAAAATCGAAAAAAACAGTCATTTGAGCCATTTTGTTTCCATGTTTTTCCTTTTTCTTTTTTAATTTTTTCTTCTTCTAAATCATGTAATTTATTGCCAAAAATTGATCCAAAGATACATCTCAAGGCTAATGAGCCAGAGTTGAGTTACAAAAATAATAAGAAAAAACCAAGGTTACAGGAGGTGATGAACCTGAAATATAGTCCATCTTCCTTTTCTAATTCTCCCAAGAAACTAGGTTTCTCCTCATAGTAAAATATAGTCCCTCTTGCAAGTAAAATCCATTTTTGGCTATCTTGTCTGCAGAGAAGTTGATTTCTCTATAGGAATGTCTGAAAGTGATGTTACTTATATATCTCTTTATGTTGTTCCATTTATTCCTAACAATCCAAGGAATGCTGCCATTGCTAAAAGCTTTTAAGACTGCCAAGGAATCAAGACTAAAGCATACATCTGTGAATTTTCTCTTAACTGCCCATTCTCCTGCTATCACCAGAGCCATCACCTCTGCTATATAATTTGTTGCCACTCCAAGAGAAAAGCAGTCCTTTTAATATATTCAAGAGAAAAACTGGAGAGAGACATGGTCCTCCAATTTTGTTGAAAAGGGAAAAAAAATACTCTTAATTTACCGGGTATTGAAATCCTGTGAGAAATAACGAAAGAGTTACGGAGCATGTGGAACCTGTGATGGGTAAAGCTCACCCCATGTTAATCCATTGGGGGACCCATAAAACTATTTCTTCCGAAATTTTTATCGGTAGATAATTTGCGTCAGCATAGAATTGTTCAAAAACAAGAGGTGTAGCCCTCTAATACGAGAAAAGTAGTAATCTTAAAGAATTTGGCTTTCCTCATAAGGAAACAAACCTATTTTTCTGACATAACGATATATAGGAACCTTCTTGATCTTTTTGAAATTGAGAGAGTATTTTTCTTTGTCGTTCCATAGCGAAATAAAAGTAGGGGTTAATTTTTACTATAAAGGTTTGGATTTCTTAGTTTTCTAATCTCTCCTCGGATTAGATTGGACTTCATTATAGGTATGGAGGTTAGATCATCAACAGGCTTGTCTAGGTGATTGAGTCTTTCAGGAAATTTAGGACCGTCATATCAAATTAAAAAAAACTAAAAAAAAAAAATCAACTTGAGTGTATAATGAGAGAAATAAATTATTAATCTACAACACGGAATATATTATTCGTGGGTGAGACTACACATTGTTACACCAATACGACCAAATATTCGTGAGCCCGATTATATCTCTATCAAGGATATATATCGAGAGGCTAGTAAAATTATGGATCTTAGTATAAATTTACGTCCACGGTAGAATTCTTCGAGATCACATCTGGTTCGTTTACTAAAGATATGAACAATATTGTTTGAAAAGATAGAACATGAAAGACATATCTGATATTAAATAAAAAAGATTGATACAAAAGAATCATTTATTAGTCATGAACATATATAACACCAGACTGACTACATTATCCATAAAAATATTAGCCATGTCTTCAGGATGTTTGTCAAAAAAGTCAAAAGAAGATTTTTAGTTCTAGCTTTGTTAGCTATTTATGTGCTACATTGTTTCCAGTTCTTTTCACATGACTAACACTACTACTACTTAAAAGACGAAGAAAGTAAGTGCCATATTTCTTTTACAATCCCCCGATTCATCCAATGTACGAAGGGGGTGGCACATGCATTGACCTAGTTCCTTTGTTGTTTATGGGTAAAAATCGTTTCCCGCGATTTCGGTAAATCGGTAGGTGAGTGAGAAACTGGTTCAAACCCTAAACAAATGTGCTGCACGTGAGCACTTTATAGATTCGAGAGATCAATCTGCACAAGTCCGGCCTACACCAAAAATGGCCGTTCCGAGACTTGATTAAAGTCACAAAGTGGAGGAGAAAGGGTTGATACGGGAGGGAAGCAAAGAAAGGTGTTGAGACCAGAATAATTCTGGGAGAGTAGTGTCTCGACTTGTATCAGAAAGTGAAAGCTTCGGAAGCTTGCAAGAGATGAAAGATTTTTGGAGAGCTTGCAAAGTTGTCTTTTCTGAGAGTGTTGTATTTTTCTCTAACAGAGACTTTTTGTCCTGGGTGGAAATAGGTAAGACCTATTTATACAAGTCGAGATTGAAACGTACCATGGCCTCATGATGGAAGAGAGTAAAGGGTGAAATAATGGGAGGAGGTGGTAACCGCATGGTGTTTATGGGTGAAAACGTTTTCACCATTATTTCCTCATTTATTTGACCGCTTTATTCCTATTCACGCTTTCTTAATGTGAGCGTAGTGTATGCCGCATCTTTGTGACCGCCAAACCAAAACCCTAGAAAGCATCCCCCAGTTTGTGTTGATGTCTCGAGTGTTGGTTGCACCTTGAGTGCAAGTGGCGCTGCTAGTGGCGTGTGTGGCATGTGCCACTGGCATGTGCGGAATGCCTTTGTTGCGGGTTGCACCTTGAGTGCAAGTGGCAAATGCCGAGCTGCTAGTGGCGTGTGGCATGTGCCAATGGCATGTGCGGAATTCCTTGGTGGTAGGTTGTATGCGTTGAGTGTAAGTGGCAATGCCAGAGCTGCTAGTGGCGTGTGTGGCAAGTGCCCAATGGCGTGTGCGGAATGCCTTGGTGGTAGGTTACACGGTTTGCAAGTTAGGCTACCACCCGTGCGTGTTTGGCATGTGTCAATGGCACGCATGGCCATTAGGGATATGTCCTGGTAAGAAAGCTACCAGCGATGCATGTTGGCATGTGCCAATGGCATGCGTGGCCAACTTGGGTCACGACCTGGTAGGAAAAGCTACCATCAAGCGTGTTGGCATGTGCCAATGGCATGCGTGGCCAATTTGGGTAGCGCCCTGGTAGGAAAAGCTACCAGCGAGCATGTTGGCATGTGCCAATGGCATGCGTGGCCAATTTGGGTCGCTACCTGGTAGGAAAAGCTACCGCCGAGCATGTTGGCATGTGCCAATGGCATGCGTGACCAATTTGGGTCGCTTTCAGTAGGAGAAGCTACATGAGCGTGTTGGCATGTTCCGATGGCATGCGTGGCCAATTTGGGTCGCGCCCGTAGGAGAAGCTACCGAAAGCGTGTTGGCAAGCCGATGGCATGCGTAATAATTTGGGTCGCGCCCTGGTAGGAAAAGCAACCAGCGAGCGTGTTGGCATGTGCCAATGGCATGCTCGGCCATTAGGGCCGCGCCCTGGTGAGAAAAAGCTACCAGCGAGCGTGTTGGCATGTGCCAATGGCATGCATGGCCAATTTGGGTCGCGCTTTGAGGGAAAAGCTACCAATGAGCGTGTTGGCATGTGCCAATGGCATGCATGGCCAATTTGGGTCGCGCTCCCAAGAAAAGCTACCAGCGAGCGTGTTGGCATGTGCCAATGGCATGCGTGGCCAATTTGGCCTAGGTTATGATTTTCAAGCCCAGGCGTGGGCGCCATTTTGGCATGGCGTGGCTAGGGCCAAGGTAAGGGTGCTTGGCTTGCGTGGCGGGGACTGGGGGCTTTAGCTTAGGGCCAAGGCAAAGTGCGTTTGGCATGGCGCAGCTAGCTCGGGCTAAGTGTGGCTGGCATGATTTTCCATTGGCAGGGAGGTGCGGCTAGCATGTTTGGCATGCTTTGGCGCGTTTGGTGCGGCTGGCATGATTTTCCATTGGCACAGGGGTGCGGGTAGCTTGGGCTAGGTGTGGCTGGCATGATTTTCCATTGGCACGGAGGTGCGGCTAGCATGGTTGGCATGCTTCGGCGCGTTTGGTATGGCTGGCATGATTTGCCATTGGCATAGAGGTGCGGCTAGCATGGTTGGCATGCTTCGGCGCGTTTGGTATGGCTGGCATGATTTGCCATTGGCATATAGGTGCGGATAGCATGGTTGGCATGCTTCGGAGCGTTTTGTATGGCTGGCATGATTTGCCATTGGCATAGAGGTGCGGCTAGCATGGTTGGCATGCTTCGGCGTGTTTGGTATGGCTGGCATGCTTTGCCATTGGCATAGAGGTGCGGCTAGCTTAGGGTAGGTGTGGCTGGCATGATATGCCATTGGCACGGAGGTGCGGCTAGCATGGTTGGCATGCTTTGGCGCGTTTGGTGTGACTAGCATAACTAGGGCCAAGGCAGAGTGCGTTTGGCATGGCGCAGCTAGCTTGGGCTAGGTGTGGTCGGGCATGATTTGCCATTGTAGTCGAGGGGAATTAGGGTTTTGTTCGTTGTAACCCTAATTTGAAAAAATACCCCTATTAATTATTGACTACATGCATTAAATGTCCTAATAAATGTGTCAGGTGACATTAGGTTATTTGGGGTTTTACGATTTTACTTTGTTTAAAAACCACCATCAACATTAAGTCCCCCCGCTAGGCTTTAACAGAGCTTTGTTGAGGTAAGCATAAGATGGTGACAAATTATAAACGACAAATCATAAAGAGAATTGAGGAGGCTTGTCGACCTTTTTTATGAATATGATTTGGAATCCTTGCCTCCGGCGCTTTTACAAATCGAGGTCATTGTCACAATTGGGAAGTTAGCGTCGTGAGAGACAGAAGCTGGGTGGCATTGAGAAGTTGTTGCGAGTTGGGAAATCGAGCGTGCTAGTGGCGGGACCAAGGCGCAAAATGGGAAGCCGATCGTGTTAGTTTGGCGTGACTTGAGTTGGGAAACCGAGCGTGCTAGTTGGCGGGACCAAGCGCAAGGTGGGGAAGCTGAGCGTGTTAGCTGGCGTGACTTGGGCGGCGTTGGGAAGTTGGGCGCAATTGGTGGGACCGGTGCAACTTGGGCGACGTTGGGAAGTTGGGCGCAATTGGTGGGACAGGTGCTACTTGGGCAACGTTGGGAAGTTGGGCGCCCTTGTGGGCCCGTTCCTTATATGCACGATTTTTGGTATAGGGAATTCCTTCCCTATTTCAGAATCTCCACGCCCGTATATATATAAAATCCCTTTCTCTCATCTTTGTTCATACTAGTGGCAGAGTCATAAAGAAAAACCGGTTTCAGTATGTCTTCTAGTACTTCTCTTGTTTCCTTTTCATGTAGGTGCAAACCCTAAAAGTAGGCGTTTTATAATCCTTGCAATGATATTGCGCATATGATTTCTTGGCGTGCTTCTTGTAGAAAATATTGTATATATGTACCCAAGGGAAATACTATATATATGATT
>JAJJWW010003371.1:0-41075 GCA_023531295.1 Papaver armeniacum
TTGAAAACCTAATCAGTATTTTGAAAAAATACCCCTATTAATTATTTACACACGAGTTAAATGCTCTTAGTTAATGTGTTACGGGTAACACTAGGTCGCGGGGTTTTACGATTTTACCCCTTGTCTAAAATCCACCATCAACATTAAGTCCCCGCTAGCTCGAACTTGGGCTTTGTTGCGAATGTACTTATAAGATGGTGACAAACTATTAACAACAAACTAGTAAAGAAAATTGAAGGAGGCTTGTCTCGACCTTTTATAAATAGAATTTCAATCTTTACCTACGGTAGTTTTGCACAAATCGGGAGGTGGCTGGTTGGTGGGCCGGTGCGGCTGGGCGACGTTGGGACAGTTGGCGCAATTGGTGGGGCCGGTCTAATCTTGGAAACCATGCTTGACCATTGGGAGGTCGGTCTAATCTTGAAACCATGCTTGTCTTGGGAGAGACCATTGGGAGGTGGTCTAATCTTGGAAACCATGCATTTCGGTCTAATCTTGGTGCGGGCGTGATTTGGGAGACCATTGGGAGGTCGGTCTAATCTTGGAAACCATGCTTGCGGGCGTAGCAGGCGGCATTGGGAAGTCGGTCTAATCTTGGAAACCATGCTTTACGAGGCGTGACTTGGGCGGCTTGGATTTGGGAGGTAGGCGCAATTAGTGGTGGGGTCAATCTTGGAAACTATGCTTGCGGGCGTGACTTGGGCGGCATTGGGAAGTCGGCGTTAGTTGGTGGCCGGTCCAACTTGGAAACCATGCTTGCGGGCGTGACTTGGGCGGCATTGGGAAGTCGCACCCTTTGTGGGCCCGCTTCTTACACCCGTGATTTTGGTGAAAGGAATCCTTCCTATTTCAAGTCTTTCACGCCTATATATGTATATATATATATATAAAGCCCCTTTCTCCCCATCTTTGCGCTTTATTCTTTCCTCTTTTCATACTAGCGGCAAAAGAGAAACCAGCTTCGTGTATGTCTTCGAGTACTCTTCTTTCTCTCTTTTTTTTTTTTTTTTATATAGGTATACACCTTAAAAGTAGGCGCTTCCACAATCCTTGCATATGATTCCTTGGCGTGCCTCTTTGAAAATATAGTACGTATGCAAACAAGGGAATACCGCATATATTGTTTGAACCCGTGGGAAATATTGCATATATGAATTTTCGGTCCCGAAAGAAATATTTGAACTCAAGAAAAATCTTTGCGTGTGTATTTTGAACCCGTAGAGGATGCTATGTATATAATTCGAACCCGAAAGAAACGATATCAGAGGCGTATTTGAGCCGCATCGTACCGTATGTATTTCGATTCCGTAGAGAATGCCGTATGAATCCCGAAGAAGAATACGTGTATATGCTTCATATGACTTGAACCGCAGGGAAATATTGTATATATGATTTTTTTTTGCCTCTTGAAAGAAGTACCACGCGCGCAGTTTTGAACCAATAGAAAAATGCTCCATATATTTACGAAACCGAAGAAGGATATTTGTAGACACACTTGTACCCGAATGCGTAATGCCGCGTATATAGTCTCGAACTCCGAAGAAAATACTACGTATATAGTCTTGAATCAATAAAATCGTATATAGTCTTGAACTCGAATAAAATACGTCCTCCTTCCTCTTTCTCTTTTTTTTTTTTTTCATACGATTATGTGTCGGAGAAATAACTTCGCCTTTCTCCGTTTGTTTTGTGCAGATATTTTATTACCAAATTGTTGTGAAGGAATTCGATAAGATGTTACTCGAAACAAATTTCACTTCGAAGGATGCTCATAATTCCAAGCCGAACATAGATGATGAATTCTTCAGGAGCCCTCGCCCGCCTCGGAAGAATCACCCAGGTTTCGTGCCAATTTTGCTAACCTAGGTGGTGAGGATGACAGAAGACACGTTCGGTTCGCCAGAGCACCATTCGGTTCTGTCTTCATAAAGGGGTATATTCCTCTTCCAACATTGACTTCGGGGGATGTGTCAAAGTCCATTGCGTTCTTTTGTGAGATGGGTTGAGTTCATGGTGAGCAATGAGCATATAAATAACAACTTGACTTTCAGCGTGGGTCATTGATGTTGTCAAGACCTCGGTAAATCTCAGTTAGGAAGGACATCCCAGATTGGTTGCTTTCATCTCCAGATGGTGTTCGGACACCCATACAATCATATGTAGATGGGTGAGATAACTTTCTCTTTGGAGAGTGTGGCTCTCTTCTTTGAATCTTCCAAGAATCGGGATCTTTAGAATCCGATTAAAGCGAGGTGAAGATGCGGGATGACCTGGCCCGCTAAGTTTGGGATTTCGCTCGGAAAGACTCCATTGCGAAGTCGAAGGACTCTGCACAGGAAAGAGGATGAAAGGTGCCCTTACGGTCAGTGGATATCTCAATGGTTTTAGGACGAGTTGGAGCTAGAACGAACGGTGGTGATCTTCATGTCGTAGCATTTTGGCTCTACAGTTTGTCTAGAGACATTTTGATGACCAGTTACAGCAAGAAGGGAATAAGACCCGAGTTGTTGGCGAATTCTTTGTGAAGTTGGCAAAGGGTGAAGTTCTTCCCATTGGCAATTGTTCTCGGTTCCACTGTATGTGCATACGGATCACCTAGTTGCGAACATGCGAGTTTGAACGGTTTCATGAAAGTGGATTCATATGTGCCACGTTGCTTTTATGCAAGTCTACGGCTATGGGAGCACTTTGAGAAGTATGCTCGAAACAGGTGCCTTCGCTTCCGTGAGTTGGGGTGGCTCAATTCTTCGATGGGTGAACAGGCGTCCAAGGGTTGGCGTGAGCTTAGCTAGTTTCTTGATAAGTTGCATAAAATCAATTTTCGTCCATGGGTCCGTCCATAAGTCGGTGACTCAAATTGACACTTTTGCTTACCTCTCAGCTCATGTCTTTGTCTTGATGACGATTTGGCGTTGGAAAAACTGTTCATCCAAAGTCGCTGCCCAGGTTATATCGTCTTTCTTCGTGGGTCTTTCCAGGAGCTGCTTACAATATTGACCGTCTTTGCTCGTCACATGGGTTTCGATCAAGGGGTGCCTCTTGTTTCGGCCGGTGATCCCTAAGGATTCATTGCGTGTCGCCCTTGATGTCGGTGTCCTTAAAAGCCGGGTATCCGCTTTCTTTCTTTCAAATGGGAAGAGTAACCTCGACGACCTTCGGCTATAACGAGTTTTGGTGAGACGAGGTTTACTATGATCGAGATTTTGTGAATAACGTGGTGGAGAACGTTCGTTGCAAACCTTCCCAGCCGATTCGAGAAGGAGTATCCAATGTTGAGAGATCCCAAAGCGAAGGTTGCCTAGTAATTCGGAAAGCCCCGGGCCAAGGAACGGAGAACGAAGAAGCCGTCTTTGGCGGGTTCGGGACGGTTTCACAAGATCCTCCCACGGGTCTTGTGTCTTTCGATTCTTAGATAACCCAGTATGCGTCGCCTCTTCATTGGTTTGTCTCAAAACACGCGAATTTGGCTGAGAATATGTCTTGTTTCCTTGAGGCTTCGGTAGTGTTAATGCCCGCTTCTCTTGCACGTTGCCGGAGACGACAATTTCTTCAAAGAACTCCAAGTGATGATTGAGCCTTCTCATAAGCGATGATGAGTCGGAGAGAGAAGAGGTTCAACAAGTGAGAGTGATTCTCCCGTCGTGATGGTACTGGTTCTATTTCTGGGGAAGTGGTTGAAGGTGAGTTTCGTGCTTCTCTTTCTTCTTCTTCTTGCTTTCTTCTTTTGAAAATGTCTAATTCAAGTTTGCGGAGAATCTTGGTTGGACGATGATTCCTGGGTGGAGTCACCTGGCTTGCCTTTGGTGACCACCCCCGGTGACTTGGAGATGGGAGTTAGCCAATTGCCGGCACGGAACGTGGTTCAAACGGTGGATGATTCTCACGATGGTTGTTGCCGTAGACATGGGAAGACCCTTTGCGAGTCGTGAGGCCACTTGCGTGTGCGCCATTTTTGATCCCCGTATGGTTCCTTATCAGGGTCATGTCTTTGGTTGGCTGCTTTAGCGTGCGGCTAAGCATGAGGCGTTATACACGAGAATGCGGGAGAAGCACGGACATATGGCTACAACCAAGAAAGTCGCTAGTCGATTTGCGCTGGTTAAGCGTGTGGAAGAGGCTTTATCTTCCATCGAGGATATGCGTGGGGTGACTGGTCACACCGTTTCTGAAAACGTTATCGCCGATCGGGAGCACCATCGCGACGTGTGCTTAGCAAAGGAGTTCAACACTTCGTGGTTTGTCGAAGGCCTTGCCGAGATCCAAAAGTTGGAAGATGCACAATCGAAAGCCTTTCCGCGAGGAGATTGCCGACGGGAGATGGAACTCAAAGCTTTCCAAGATGTTGACTATGAAGAGAGCGGCTCTCGAAGGCGCAAAGTTGACTTTTTCCAAGAAGAAGCGGACTTACGTTGGACGATTTTCCTTGAACGTTTCTCGTTAAACTTTCATTTAGGTTTTTTTTTTTTTTTTGAAAGACATTGGATTGGATATGGTTCAAAACTTGATCTTTGATAGGCAGTGGTAGCTTTTTAGGGTATTGGATTATTTCTCGGGATGAATGGTTTTGATAATATAACTCGATTATGTTTTGGGAAAGGAATATTGCTTTTATGAAAGTGTGTGCTAGCAATAGGCACAAGACTCTAGTATGACAGTGGTAAGCGGTTTTACTAAGAACCACTTCAAAAATAGTGACTTCTTTGGTATATCTGATTAGTCCCCAATTAAATTACTCACTTCATAGGTTTTGTGAACACGCCCCTCTCCATGTAAAAGGCGGCTTTGCTGGTAGCATCGCGAGTAGTCCCCCAATTGCAGAGTAGCGTCTTCGTGAGTCTCCGGTTTCAGTGTAGTTTTAACAACCGATAGCAAGGTTGAACGCGGTTGAGTTCTTGATACATCGCAAGTCCCCAATTGTGGTAGCATCTTCAACGAGTCCCAGTTTCAGGTGTAGTTTTACAAGCCCGGTAATTAGAGCGTCTGGCAGTTGGAGTCGGATTGAGTCGTCTTCCCTACCATCTTGATATCTCGGGTCGAAGAAGCGAGATCGAAAGTCGACATTGTAGCCGATAGATCAATCCTCATTTGTGGTCGCCAATTATTTATGGGTAAAAATTGTTTCTCGCCGATTTCGGTAATTTGGTAGGTGAGCGAGAACTGGTTCAAACCCTAAACAAATGTCTTGCACGTGAGCACTTTATAGATTCGAGAGATCCAATGCAGTCAAGTCAGCCCTAAACCAAGAAATGGCCGTTCCGGACTTGCTTCGGTCACAAAGTGGAGGAGAAGGGTTGATTTGGGGAGGGAAGCAAAAAGAAAGGTGTTGAGGAGAGTAGTATCTCGACTTGTATCGAAAGTGAAGCTTAGAAAGCTTGCAAGAGATGAAAGCTTTTGGGAGAGCTTGCAAAGTTGCCTTTCCGAGAGTGTAGTATTTTCTCCGGCCAAAGGACTTGTTGTCCGGTGGAAATAGGTAAGACCTATTTATACAAGTCGAGATTGAAACGTACTCTGGCCTCATGAAGGAAGAGAGTAAAGGGTGAAATAATGGGAGGAGGTGGTAACCGCATGGTTTAATGGCGAAACGTTTTCACCATTATTTCCTCTTTTATTTGACCGCTTTATTCCTTTTCTCGCTTTCTTAATGTGAGCGTAGTGTACTGGCCGCATCCGTGTGCCAAACCAAAACCCTAAAGAAGCATCCCAGTTTGTGTCGATGTCTCGAGTGTTGGTTGCATCTTAAGTGCAAGTGGCGCGCGCTAGTGGCGCGTGTGGCATGTGCCAATGGCATGTGCGGAATGCCTTGGTGGTAGGTTGCACGGTTTGCAAGTTAGGTTACCAGCGTGTGTGCTTGACATGTGCCAATGGCATGTGCGGAATGCCTTGGTGGTAGGTTGCACGGTTTGCAAGTTAGGCTACCAGCGTGTGTGTTTGGCATGTGCGGAATGCCTTGGTGGTAGGTTGCACGGTTTGCAAGTTAGGCTACCGGGCGTGTGTGTTTGGCATGTCTGAATGCCTTGGTGGTAGGTTGCACGGGTTTGCAAGTTAGGCTACCAACGTGTGTGTTTGGCATGTGCCAAGGGCATGTGCGGAATGCCTGGTGGTAGGTTGCACGGTTTGCAAGTTAGGCTACCAGCGTGTGTGTTTGGCATGTGCCAATGGCATGTGCGGAATGCCTTGTTGACCTAGTTGCAAGTCTTGTAAACCTAGGGCGTTATGTTTGGCGTGGGCCAAAGGCATAGCGGCTTAGAAATATGGCTTGCGGCACGTATTGGCATGTGCCAATGGCACGTGCGGCCATGTTGACCTAGTTGCAAGTCTTGAAAACCTAGGGCGCTATGTTTAACATGGGCCAAAGGCATAGCGTCTTAGAAATACGGCTTGCGGACGTGTTGGCATGTGCCAATGGCACGTGCGGCCATGTTGACCTAGTTGCAAGTCTTGCAAACCCTAGGGTGCTATGTTTGGCGTGGGCCAAAGGCATAGCGACTCGGAAATATGGCTTGCTTGTACGTGTTGGCATGTGCCAATGGCACGTCATGACCATGTTGACCTAGTTGCAAGTCTTGCAAACCTAGGGCGCTATGTTGGCGTGGGCCAAAGGCATAGCGGCTTGGAAATATGGCTTGCGGCACGTGTTGGCATGTGCCCAATGGCACGTGCGGCCATGTTGACCTAGTTGCAAGTCTTGCAAACCTAGGCGCTATGTTTGGCGTGGGCCAAAGGCATAGCGACTTAGAAATATGGCTTGCGGCACGTGTTGGCATGTGCCAATGGCACGTGCGGCCATGTTGACCTAGTTGCAAGTCTTGCAAACCTAGGGCGCTATGTTTGGCGTGGGCCAAAGGCATAGCGGCTTAGAAACATGGCTTGCGGCACGTGTTGGCATGTGCCAATGGCACGTGCGGCCATGTTGACCTAGTTGCAAGTCTTGCAAACCTAGGGCGCTATGTTTGGCGTGGGCCAAAGGCATAGCGGCTAGAAATACGACTTGTGGCACGTGTTGGCATGTGCCAATGGCACGTGCGGCCATGTTGACCTAGTTGCAAGTCTTGCAAACCTAGGGCGCTATGTTTAGCGTGGGCCAAAGGCATAGCGGCTTAGAAATATGGCTGCGGCACGTGTTGGCATGTGCCAATGGCACGTGCGGCCATGTTGACCTAGTTGCAAGTCTTGCAAACCTAGGGCGCTATGTTTAGCGTGGGCCAACGGCATAACGGCTTAGAAATATGGCTTGCGGCACGTGTTGGCATGTGCCAATGGCACGTGCGGCCATGTTGACCTAGTTGCAAGTCTTGCAAACCTAGGACGCTATGTTTGGCGTGGGCCAAAGGCATAGCGGCTTAGAAATATGGCTTGCGGCACGTATTGGCATGTGCCAATGGCACGTGCGGCCATGTTGACCTAGTTGCAAGTCTTGAAAACCTAGGGCGCTATGTTTAGCGTGGGCCAAAGGCATATCGGCTTAGAAATACGGCTTGCGGCACGTGTTGGCATGTGCCAATGGCACGTGCGGCCATGTTGACCTAGTTGCAAGTCTTGCAAACCTAGGGCGCTATGTTTGGCGTGGGCCAAAGGCATAGCGACTCGGAAATATGGCTTGCGGCACGTGTTGGCATGTGCCAATGGCACGTGCGGCCATGTTGACCTAGTTGCAAGTCTTGCAAACCTAGGGGCGCTATGTTTGGCGTGGGCCAAAGGCATAGCGGCTTAGAAATCTGGCTTGCGGACGTGTTGGCATGTGCCAATGGCACGTGCGGCCATGTTGACCTAGTTGCAAGTCTTGCAAGCCTAGGCGCTATGTTTGGCGTGGGCCAAAGGCATAGCGGCTTAGAAATACGACTTCACGGCACGTGTTGGCATGTGCCAATGGCACGTGCAGCCATGTTGACCTAGTTGCAAGTCTTGCAAACCTAGGGCGCTATGTTTAGCGTGGGCCAAAAAGGCATAGCGGCTTAGAAATATGGCTTCGGCACGTGTTTGGCATGTGCCAATGGCACGAGCGGCCATGTTGACCTAGTTGCAAGTCTTTGCAAACCTAGGGCGCTATGTTTAGCGTGGGCCAAAGGCATAGCGGCTTAGAAATATGGCTTGCATAAGCACGTGTTGGCATGTGCCAATGGCACGTGCGGCCATGTTGACCTAGTTACAAGTCTTGCAAAACCTAGGGCGCTATGTTGGGCGTGGGCCAAAGGCATATCGACTTAGAAATATGGCTTGCGGCACGTGTTGGCATGTGCTAATGGCACGTGCGGCCATGTTGACCTAGTTGCAAGTCTTGCAAACCTAGGGCGCTATGTTGGCGTGGGCCAAAGGCATAGCGACTTAGAAATATGGCTTGCGCACGTGTTGGCATGTACCAATGGCACGTGCGGCCATGTTGACCTAGTGCAAGTCTTGCAAACCTAGGGCGCTATGTTGGGCGTGGGCTAAAGGCATAGCGGCTTGGAAATATGGCTTGCGGCACGTGTTGGCATGTGCCAATGGCACGTGCGGCCATGTTTACCTAGTTGCAAGTCTTGCTAACCTAGGGCGCTATGTTAGGCGTGGGCCAAAGGCATAGCGGCTTGGAAATATGGCGTTGTTGCCATGGTCTGCAGGGTGACTTGGTTTGGCATGATTGCCATGGTGCGCGAGTGCGGCTTGGTTTGGCATGGTTGCCATGGTGCGCAGAGTGCGGCTTGGTTTGGCATGGTTGCCATGGTACGCAGTAGTGCGGCTTGGTTTGGCATGGTTGCCATGGTGTGATATGCGGCTTGGTTTGGCATGGTTGCCATGGTGCTTGATATGCGGCTTGGTTTGGCATGGTTGCCATGGTGCAGCGATATGCGGCTTGGTTTGGCATGGTTGCCATGGTGCGCTTGATATGCGGCTTGGTTTGGCATGGTTGCCATGGTGCGCGAGATGCGCTTGGTTTGGCATGGTTGCCATGGTGCGCGATATGCGGCTTGGTTTTGGCATGGTTGCCATGGTGCGCAGTATGCGGCTTGGTTTTGGAATTAGGGTTCTGTGTTGAAAACCCTAATCTGGTATTTTGAAAAAATACCCCTATTAATTATTTACACCAGAGTTAAATGCTCTTAGTTAATGTGTTGCGGGTAACACTAGGTCATGGGGTTTTACGATTTTACCCCTTGTCTAAAATCCACCATCAACACCAGGTGATCAACCTCTAATTCTTTTTTTTTTTGAAGGCAAACATGATTTATATTACGAGAAAGTTTACACTACGCAGTTTATTTATAAGTTTTGCGGGAGGATTTACATGCCATTCCTGGCTTACTAACTTCTTCTAGAAAACTTAGCTAAAGAGTCTGCACTCTATTACACTTATGATTTACATGTTTACATAAAGATTTCCTAAATTGTTGAAAGCCATTTTTACGATCATTTGTATATGAAAGTTTTTTCCAATCGATGGAATTAGATCCACCATTCGCTGCTTAAACCAAAGAGAGGTTATTCGAGATGAAGAAGAGTGCTTCCACTTGTAATCTGAATAGCGTGATTGATTGATCGACCTCAATTTTAAGATGCAGAATTAACGATTCAAATTTGTATCTATTAACTAGTGCAAGCGTGAATTTTAACCTTAAAGAGTGAATTAAATTTACGGTCCAATTAGAGCTGTCAATTTTCAACCCGGCTTGCGGGTTGGACCTAGCTTTGCTTGTTTCACCGGCTCGCTTGTCCGATTGGCTAAACAAGCTAGGGCTAGGGTTAGCATATCTAGCCCTAGTAGAAAACAAGCCAAGCTAGGGTCAACCGCGGGTTACCCGTCAACCCGTGAGTATATGCTCATATAGTCATATGTATGATTTTTGGTTGATGTGAGACACAAAAAAAAAAAATTCCCGTGATATCATTTTATATTTTTTCGATAATCTGAAATTTATATCTTATTTACAATTGAATGACAACCAATAACTTGAAATTTACATTCAATAGAACCAAAGAAGCCTACACCTAAGAAATAAAAAACACATTTTACGTTTATTATATACATATTAACGAATAACAATTAGTAATTAAATCCTTTGTATTATTTTAGATCATCAATCCCTTCACATTCCATATCAATAAAATAGAGATATCAAATCCAAAATAAATTGATTCATTAGCACCAAAAAAATAAAATTATTTTTAAATAAAAATACTTGAATTTTGTGTGGCTTAGTAAAACAAGCCAACCCGTGAACCCGCCAAGCCAACCCGTCTAGGGCTAGGGTTGAGATTTTGGGCTTGTAGATGAATAGTACTAGGGTTAGGGTTGACCCTAGCTTGGCAGTTGATGACTCTAGGTCCAATAAATATCGTTGATAAAATAATTAAGGGACGACAAGAGCTGTAAGTGGGAAACCAAGCAATATGTAAGCAAGAAAAGCTTTACCTTGTGTTTCAAATATAATTGAGGAATGAACCGCTGGGAAAACCGTAGAAAAAATCCGCATATTCACAGCTATGGGATCTGTTAGAAGTGTGTGGGCTTCCAACTCAAAACCAATTGGCAATGAGTGGAGTGGCTCACCACCTTATATATTAAGATCTAGGCTAAGGAGTTAGCAATGTGGGACTATCTTATAGTTTCTCCAACATGCTCCCCCTCCACGTGTAGGGCGGAGATTAAGCCACTACAACGTGGACCTCTGTACGGGTGGACGGGCGCCCATTGGGTCTACTTCTCATGCCCAACGGATTTTCATGGTTGCATCCGGGCCCGATCCGTTATCCGTTGGATTTCAAAAAGTCCATCCGCATCCAACCCATTAACGAACGCTCCGGCATCCATCCACAAAAGAACGGTTAGTCCCGGTTAAATCCGCGGATTATGGGCCAAATGCTCGCCCCTAGACTTTTGAGCTGGTTTGGTTTTCTCGGTCCATAAAGAAGTACCGGATCCAAAAACATCCGCACATATAAATTTCTGACAACCGGTCCACCAATCTGAGTGTGCGGTTTTGTTTCACAGTTTTTACCGCGGTTTCCAGAGAATCGTTGTTTGTTTTTTTTTTGGGTTTTTTAATTTTTGTCTTTTTGCTACACATGGATTGGGTTTCAAAGTGATACTCATACCTCGAAATAATTTATTTTTGGTACGTGTTAGAAATGAATTGGATTCCGATGTTGGTTCGACAGATGTTTGTCTAGTCGCAGTACGTGGGGTTCAACGAGAGCACTAGTCAGTTGCTTTATAGAGTTGATCGAAAATTTGAATCTGAATATAATATGTTTCCAACAGCAGCATAAGTAGAGATGTTATTTGGACTGCATCTGCATTGAAGTTATCTCTTGGGCGTTTGCGAAGGGAAAATGAGCAAGCTTAAGAGAGATGGGTCTTCCTTCTTGTTCCCTTGTTGAATCCTAAGGTACCTAATTTTACATTCCTTGTTAAAATCTTTCTACTGTTAAATCGGTATTCTGGTTGATACAGTAAAATCTTATGGGATGTTTTTCTTATATCTCTTTGGAGAAGCAAAACTTCCTGGTGTGGTTTGATTTATGTTATGGCCGCATGATGCTTACCTGATATAGGTTTATTCATTAAAAGCTGTGGATTTCAGTTTTGGCGGTTTATATTTTCCTTTTCAGGCGGGGCAGATCACCTATGCCAAGAATTGGATGCGCCCTCTCTATCTGCGGGTGTAAATGTGAGTTCTGACTTCTTGTATTTACTCTACATACTATTTTTATCTTTTCATTGTCATGAAATTCAAAAATAGATTGAAAATGGGAAGCCACTTCTATTATTACCGTGTACGATCTGCTGCTAGTAAGTTGGCTCCTTTAACAAAAATGAAAATCAAGATCAAATTGAAAATCAATCACAGGATTCGCTCTTTTCTTGTTAATTCTTTAGATGAGATCTTAAAGTTTGTCTTAATTATAAGATCAGGAATCAGCGTACACAGATGCAAGTCTGGTATAATAAGTGACTTAAATCATTAAATTCGAAGGTTTCATTCGGTTTTGATATTAAAAAAAAAAAAACATAGAAGATCGTTCTTTTTTTTAGTTGGAGTAAAAAGATATAAAGAGATTGTAATATTGACAACTTTTTTTGGAACCGCTATACCTTCCAGGGGTTGAATTTCACGGGTTGAATTTCACGGATTATTCCATAAAGAAAATGAAGTCTCAGTCTATTTTTTCTATCGGGATAATCCGTGGAATTTAACCCGCCTGACAGAAATCATTTTAGCAATGAAAATGAAAAATTAATTAAGATTATTTAATATTACATATGTAACAATTATATTGGTGGGTACAGTGTAGAGAAGGTATACCCATGTTTTTGGATGGGTACAGTGTAGGAGGGCATATCCAAGTTTTTGGGTAGATGATATTCACAGTAACCACGTCAGCTTACAAATTTGGTTGCAGCCTCTATGTATATATCTACTCCCTTCGTACTTATTATATTGGCGGAATTTTGGATTTCACTTGTCCCATAAGATAGATCGGAATCTGTTTCGAAGATAAATTTTGGGAAACATAAATTTTTCCACAGGTACCCTTACTAGTAGTGCATAGATAATTACGTTTGGAATAAGACAAAGGGTAAAAAAAAAATATGTTCATTTTGTACCACATATATAGGCGGAGGTGGTCAGTTCTCTTAAATTAAGAAAAGTATACTGAATTTTTTATGTTTTTTCATGTTTTTCCCTTTCGCCTATTGATAACATAATTATCTTTATATTATAAATCAGCTTATGTCTGAAAATATTTATTTTGGAAATAATATTTCGCTTATCTAACGGGATAACTAACATTTAAAATTCAGATAAAATAGGTATAGAGGGAGTAAAAAATTATAAATCCCAAGTAATTTTCTTAATTTAGGAGAATTGACTCCCTATGTCTATATATCTGGTACGCATGGAGTTGTAAGTTTCAAATTTTCTTCTTCTATCTGGACCCCTTTTATTCCAAGTAAAATGATATTCTTAGAGAAAATTTAACAAGAATGTTAGATTGGCCTTGGGGAAATCCCACCGTAAATTTTGTATCAAAGTGATTGGGTTTTACTTTACCCAGCACCTATCCCAATGATGGAGTCACATGCTATCATTGAGTCTTTCCACGAGTATGTTTTAGGATGTTATCTCAAGTAGCTCTAGAAATTTAATAATGATTTGCGAAGTTTCCTTTTTGTCATTGGGATAAGTAATGGGTTAAGTGGGTCCCAAATTCTGCCACTCTAGATTTTTCTTAAGAAAACCTCTAGGCCAATCTAGCATTAATATTTTGACAAATGTTATCCACTTGTTTTGCGGGAAGCTATCCCGCTCAAATGCTTCTTTCTGGATTAGATGATTGAATCAACGGTTGGATTGCGTTCAGCCAGAAAGGACCCACCATTTCCCTAACGGGTTCAAGGTTGTTGGATCCGGGTTTTAGCGTGATCGAACGTCAAAAAGCCGCTTGAGCGGGATAGCTTCCCGCAAAACGGTGCGGGATAGCACTGCTCTTAATATTTATTGCTTGGCTCAATGGTGTAATAATAAACTGAGTTTCTTTGAAGAGTTGTGAAGAATGTCTAATTGTTTGTAAGGGTGTTTTACTCGTCATGTAGATCATCCTGATCGAAATTAAGGATTGAAATAATTGTACTATTCTACGAGCACAATCTACATGATGAAGAGAACTCCCCCACCTAAAAATTATGCTTTTAATTCTCTTCAAAAAATTCGATATCATTATGGATTAAGAAGAATACGATGCAACATGATAAGTTAAATATTCAAATAATAACGACTATCAACTTGGTGCCTCTATTACATGACATTTATTTTGAAATGTTTATGCATAAAATAAAAATTAATTCTTTAAGGTGTATGTCCTGTATTGTTGAAGGCCGATATAAAAAGATGATAGCCGGTTAAAATGAGATTTTTGATTAGATTTTAAAAGGAAAGGAACAGCCTATGAAGGAGTTAGTAAAATAAAATCTTAGTTCCTCTCACTCTAAAAGGGAGAGGTTCTAAACTGAACTTTTAATATGGATGTCATTCTTCGTAAATGTTGTGTAAGTAGTAAGTAAGCTAAAGTAAATGTTGTGTAAGTAGTAAGTAAGCTAAAGTATGGATGACTCACCATTACTCGTCTTAGTTAAATAATGGTGGATCAGACATACTTGAATTTGCCAACAACCAACACAACACTCTTCCTTAGATGACGGTCTTCCAATGTTGTATTGTCTCGTGACCTTACCGAAAAGTTCCGGTAGGATAAAAATTGAACCAAGGATGATGAATATAATACAAACAGTTTCTCGGGATGTTGGTCGCCATGAAATCATAGCCCCGTAAAAAAAACTAGTTAAGGAGATATGTTTTTAGGTTCAGTCTGATTTCATAATTAGGTTGTTGAGTTCAATATTATTTCAGAATTACAATGAAAATTTTCTAACACTTATGATAGCATTTGGGTTCCATATGATTATCTTTCGTATTTAACCTCATTCATGATAAATAAATTTTAAGATGGTGGTTTTTACATAAAACCGGTTCGGTTTTACCTTTGAATAAGATGCAATGTGTGAAGATAGAATAATATGGAAGTAGTTTTACACTTTAAAACGGGGATTCTAGTTAGTAGTAATTTTGCAAAGTATAAAGGGAAGTTTGTAAACCAAATAATTAATGCATTGTTTTTGCATTAGTAGTAACTAATGCAAGAAATTTTGCAAGATTCTTTGTAAACCATATAATTCATGCATAGTTTTTGAGATAAATGGGAAGTCTAACAGTTACGATAAATAGAATTGTGGGTTTAATGGGCCCATGTACTGTGGAATTACTGATATGCATTATTAGAGTACACATTCACTTCGAATACACATATACTGTTGCATGCACTATTAGAATACACAATCACTTGGAAATAACCCATCAATCTCTGGATTCTATGTTTGCACGTGAGAATGATTCTGGCATATTGAAGCAATAAATCATTTCTTAAATGATGATATTTGAGACTACAAGTAGATAATCTTTCACCGTCTATCTAGGTTGCTGCTACAACAAATTTCATTGACGACTTAAACGTGTGTTAGATCTGTATAGTTTTGAGGAAAATGAGAAGGATTTCAAGTTAAGAATTTTTAGGAAAGGTAGAAAATGTATGACGGACCGAAAAGTTATGCATATTGCACCAGGACCCATTGCGTCACTCCGACCCTGCTAACCGGAATTTCCGAGCTTCCCTTTGCGTCTTGCAAATGTACGTCCATTTTCTATTGTAAGCATGATTGGCAAGCATGTTTCCCGGAACTTAGCTTCCATACCTTTCCAACTTTAACTTACCTTTGTTTTGTAAATGAAATACAACTTGCCTTATCGAATACAACAACAATTATCTCTAGCATCTTCTTCCTTAGCCAGATGATATGAGTTACCGTAGTGTCCTTACAATTAAATGGTATGAGCGTCAATGTGCTAGACTTGTCAATTTGCAAGTCATTGAGGATATCTACGTTCCTTACGGAGAATGGATCAAGTATAGACCGTAGTTTATCCTAAAAATACAAGAAACTAAATTCAACTCGAATTTCAAGGCCAAAGTAAAGCAATAGGCCTACAGCGTATAAGTCATAGTGTCCTTTGCATCTGAATCAAATGCATCATTAGCCATTACCCAGGTGGTGCATCAATAGCAAATTAGATGCCTAAGAATCATAAATCTCTCTCTTGACCAAGCCACATGCCAAAATGATGTTCCACATCATATACGTTAAGTTATGAAGCTTTAGGCACATTTTAGTTATGCACACCTTTAACCAACTAGCCCTCCCTATTTGTGTATTTGTGTTTTATAGACATTTCTACAAATCAAAATTGTTTAACTAACTAGCCCTCCTATTTGTGTTTTACAGACATTCTACAAATCAAAATTGGGGAACATTTTAACTTGCTCACTTCACTATTCATGATCGTTACCATGTATCTATTCATGATCGTTACCATGTATCTACGAATAAGCGTCATGATGATTGTGTTTCCGTTTAATTATGTCATGTAAGCCAACTCGAATGTTGCTCCGTGATGGCACCACATTCCCTTAGCAATCCTACTCTTGCAGTGATGCACTATAGTGATGCAATATTGTCCCTTGGCCAATGTTTTATCCATAATTCCCATAGTGGCGTGATATTGGCACTTGGACAACATACGTTATGTGATGCGTCATTATGGCACTACTTTCTCTAGGCCAACTACCCAAATGGCGTGTGCACCATGATGGTGTGATATTGTCTCTTGGCCAATATAGCCTACCAAATGCGCCATAGTGGTGCAATATTGGGTCTAAGACAATTGAAACTTGCACCCACTTGGTGCGATATTGGCCCTTGACCAATATACCTACGCATTGCGCCAATTTGGCCTTAGGAAAAACACGCGGCAAAAGCTTCGGATGAAGGTTCATCCAAGGCCATGACGCATCTTTGAGCATGCGGGATAGTAAAAGTACGGGTGCTACAAAATGAGAGGAGGAAGAGAGGCGGAGATCGGAATAGAATTAGGTCATTTCTCTCTCTTATTTTATTATATAGTACATGGACTAGTCCTAAATATCGTTTAGATGATTTCCTAAAATATATGTATTGTATAAAAGATAAGAGAGGAGAAAATGTCCTAATTCTAATTCTCATCCCCGCCTCTCTTTCTCATCAGTTTTTATATCTCCTTAATTTCTTATCGGTGAAAAAAAACCTGAATCCTTCTTATTTTCCTTAAAATTCTACATATGTAACATATTCCAATAAGTCCTCAATGAAAAATGATATAGCAGCAACCCCTGGATCATACCTTGTTCTAATTTTTTAGGGATATTTTGACTTTGGGTCACATAAAAGTGACCAGAGTTGCATTTGGGTCATGGGAAAATTTTAATTAGAGTTTGGGTCACATGACCGTAGTTGACCGTCTTGACCGTTAGGAAATTATTTTAGTTTAAAATTAATTTTTATTTACTTCACACCGTCAGTGACCGTTAACCACATGAGTCGCACGTGTAATAATTATCCTCTTGAAGCACATCTGACGGGTGAGAACATAGGATCCAACGGTCTAGAATAGTTATGATAAATCAGGAGATGATAATGATGAAAATCATGAGATGATGATGATGAGGAAAATGAAAATGAAGACCAAAAGAGTACCAACAAAAGAAGATGAAGAATCTCAAACCAAAATCAATAACAATAATGAAATCCATCTTGAAGATACTACTAATTAATCACCACTTTCATCCTTTTCGACTATCTTCTTCAATTGCTCTTGTGGCTCCAAGAGCAATTAATTGCAGCAGTAATCTTTAACCCCAAGAATAATCAACTCAAACCGGCGATTTACACACAATTATAACATCAATTTCTGAAGTTCGGTTAATTGAGACATAGAATACCCAAATTTCCTTCACGAGTCTAGAACCCTAGATACCCAAATAATTGCTAGTGAAATCGATACCCTATCGTGAATTCTCACACCATAAAAAAATCATTTTAGCAAATGACAATTAGCTGGAAGAAAAGTTTCGGGTTGTGAATTTGATTCATGTAGCTTTCCACGAACTAAGTTATGCAAATAAAATTATTACAAGACGAAACAAGATTGGAAAATTGGGATTAAAGAGTACTTAAAAGAGGATGTTTATGGGTTGTTTAAAATACAGTTTCCAAAACTCTCAAGAGAATTAAAATATCAATCATTTTGGGGTTTCTGGGTGTTTTTTTTTTTTTTTTTAAGCATGTTTCTGGGTGCTGAAAGAAGAAGAAGAAGAACAGAGTAAGAGGGTCAAGTTCTAGGCAAATTCGTTTAACAGATGGACTACCACCATATACGTGTCTAACATATATTAGATGGCAAAGTTAGTAAATAGATTTAAACTTAATATTAGGAAGGTCATTTGGGTGTTTAAACAGATTCATTAACTGTCAACGCGGTCAACAACGGTCCTGTGACCCAAACTCTAATTAAAATTTTCCCATGACCCAAATACAACTCCGGTCACTTTTATGTGACCCAAAGTCAAAATATCCCTTTTTTTAATGAATGAGACAAGAAAGATGGTGGAGGAGAAATGACCTTCATTTCCTTTTTAGTTTTGTTGTGGAAGCCTTGATATTTATGTTAATTTTACTGTATATTTAACTGAATCACTGTGTTCTACGATTGAAGTTTTGAGGAATCTATCTCTTGCAATAGAGATGTTTATCCATAAAGTTATTTAACTTTTGTCATGTGCATGTTGATTTTTATGTGAGACAAGTTCATTAACATTCTGAAGCAAGTAAGTTATTGATTTAAATTTTTACTTAATTTTAGTTTTTCTTTTTATATTTTTAGGAGTAGGTTTTGTCTAATGATTTTTTTTTTTTTTTTTTTTGTCTTGATGATTTTGCAGACATGGGTTTCTTCTGGTTCAATTCATTAACTTGTTAGTGTTGCTGATGTATGTTGCAATGGTATTCCCTTCGTTCTAAACCATCGAATATAATTATATATAATATTTATTTTTGATACATCTCATCTTATATCTTATCTTATCTTCTTATACATACTGTACATACACCAATATAAAGAAAGAGGTATTTTGGTGAAGTCTTGGTCTAACCTTGATATTAATAATATGACCTTAAATATCAACCAATACTATATACATATGTATTCGGGGGGTGAAAATGGACATTGAATCAATGTTTGTATATTCAGAAACGCCATTGTGTATTCAAGGGTGAAAATGTACATTGAATCAATGTTTGTATATTCACGAAACGCCCATTGTGTTAAAAATAGATCAACAAATTTAAACTTAGATATGTTTCAAAAATACACAATGGCTTGTTGCAAAATTAATATATTTGGAAAGATCTTCGAATACCCATCAGCCTCCCTCCTCAGACTGGTTTGCTTGAATCCCCCCCCGACCCCCACCACCACCACCACCACTGGGTTGATAAAATGCAATATTGATGGAGCCTTTAATGAGTATTCTCTGAAAAATGGATAAGGATATGTAACGAGGGATTTCACCAGCAAAGTTTCAGATATGGTTTTTGAAGTCAATTCAGCGGAAGAGACGGAAGCTAGAGCTATCTGGGCAGTGTTAAACAAAGCAGTGGAGCAACACCTTACACATATCATAGTTGAAAGCAATGCTCAAGATCTTATATCTCGTTTCTCTTCCGATAATGTTGATGGTGATTCCAGGACGGATGCCATTTTTAAGGATATTCGAGTTTTTTGCTTCTAGTTTAAAAGCTTCTATTTTAGTGTTCAACCTAGAACTTGTAATTACATTTGCTCATAACTTGCACAATGGCGGAAAAAACAAGTCTCTCGTGTCTTTGTTGCATGCCTCCTATACGCTCAGGCCAATAGTTGTGGGGGACCATTAGCCTTTTCGAAGGCGCTCATTTAAAAAAATATAAAGAGTATTAAATTTGTATTTTAAGATTTTTTTTTCATTATTATCGAATTTGGTGTTGTTAAGAGAATCAAATTCATGCATGTGCATCGTATATGTGGGTTTTTTGTCCACAGAAAAGTGGAATGTTAAGAGTGATGCTGAAGAATTTGAAGTGCAACTACTAATAAATCTTAAAAAAGAAGAATATGAAAGTGATGAAGTTGTTGAATCAAATGATGAATTGATGGAGAAGGATTATGAACCTAAGTATTACTTGTTTACCGTTGTCTTATGAGATTACAAATTTGTTTCTTTAATTAACTTGTTTGCTTTATTAATTATTAATGTGTTATAGTGGTAACGCTTATGTTGTGCATCTTCCATGTAAACGGTAATGATATATTACTTCAATTTTAATAAAACATAAGGGTTACCACTTTTAATTAAATGTTGACTTTGAGTTTTTTTTTTTTCTTCAATTATTTATTTCAACTACAAGCAAATGAAACTATTTCTGCTACTCCAATTTACAACACCAGTTTAGTGGCTGGATACTTAGACCAACTACCCAGCAAATACAAAGTATACGAGTTATATGCTTAGAGCAATCATGGAGTAACCACCAACTTTAATATTCCATATACCGATTCTAAATTGTGATGGCTTAAAAAATAAAACTCCTTGGTAACTTTCCAACTTCTTTGTTGCAACTTGTGACAACTGATTTTAACCTCTGATGGTTCAATGTCCCAAAGTCTATGGGAGTGCATAGTCAGACCGAAGACACTCTCCTCGAGTAGCTTGCCAACAACCACTTTTTTTTTTGTCTAAAATTGGATGACCAAACTCACCAAAAAATGGGTGTAGTGGCTCTTTTAGTGAACAAATGTCAGGCTTATATATAGTTATCAACTGGTACATAGAAATAGTCGACTAATTGTTGTTGCAGATCTCAACCAGGTGTATTTTGGTTTGAATATTGTTATGTTGGTCAACTTAAGATGAGATTGATATATTACTTTGAATCAGGATGGGCTCTATCCGATCAGCTAGATGAGCGTCGTGAGACTAATTAGGCTACTTGAACATAGTTTGCATAGAAGACGAGCCTCTCCTTGAACTTAAGTAGATTTCTTCCTTATACTCAAGTCTCATCTTAGACCTTGTCATATTATGTTATTAATTATCCAGAATTTAATCATTCTATAAAGTGAGCCAGATCTGTAACGTTTTCCTTGGGTCATGAATTTGTAGAAGCAGCAGTGAGTTTTGCATATATCATGTAGGCTAGGAGAAGAAACGTTCACGGGAAAAAACACGATATCAATAGGATAAAGAATGAACGTAGTAGTAAACTTCCCAGGTTCCTAACTATCAGGTCGATGGGAATTCGACCTAGAACAATTTTGATGCAGTTTTTCATCAATTTTTCGTAAAAAATATTATCTAGTCCTCGAGAGTGATGAATCCGTTCGGATGATTTCTCCTTTTATTCTTGTGTTCATCGTGAGCGCCATCTTCTCTAGCGATGCTAATTGTGGCGTGACTTACATTCGTACTATTCTCTGGAGGATCAACATTGTGATAAGGCTCATCATCGTCATAAGGATCAACATGGTAATAATTATGATCGACATGGTTTTAATATGATAGTTGGTGTTAATTTGTGTCATCGTAAGACCATGTTGAGTCTCTTAGTTGTTTTCCTGGTTCTGATGCAGTTTTACAAGTGGTAAGTAAAGGGATTCGATTCTCGTACTTTTGAAAAGGTGGGTTTTAAGATTATAAGACAAAATACTCGAAAACTAATTAATTTCATTTAACCAATGAGAGATAATCCTAGGGTTTGGATTGCACTATACATTTGCTTGGAAAATTAACAATTTATTATCTCAAACAATTACTTATAAAATACTCAAAACCATTTTGAAATCAATCTCATGTTTTGGAAGATAAAACGGTTAAAATTACATATGCGACTTTCGTCGCTACACAAAAAATATAACCTCCTTATCTTATAAAAGATTGGTAGAAACTACCCAAAACAATTAAAATGAAGCATTTTAGAAGAGAAATTATTAGTCATGAAATTCACAAATAATTGAGTAATTATTGTCTAAGAAATAAAACTACTAATAGTACTATCAAAAATAGCTTCCTCCTCACCTAGAAAATAATTTAGCTACTCATTGATCGAAAATGGAAGAATATTCATTAATCATTGTATTATAGCGATTTCTTGTCTCTAAAGGTATTGACAAGCAAATAGCACAATTACAAAAAGTCTTTAAGTGGCTGGTACTATAAAACGATAGATAGTTTCTTTCGTTGTATAAACGACTTGCTGCGACTAATGCGGATGGCTCAATGTTCTTCGTGTTCTTGAGTACTTAGCGACGGTAGCATAATTTGCTTGCACTTCTTGATTTCTTGATCCTAGCTTTGTTATATCCTTAACTCTCGAGTCCCCATTCTCTTGATCCCTGCCTCCTTTTTATACTCGTTAGAGTCCTTGATCTCGTAATAAATGCGAATAATCTTCTTTTTACTCGGGATCATTTTACGCCCATTTCACGTGATTCTTTCCTTCTATATCGTCTTCAACGCGTTTGCGGTGGACCAAATCCATCCAAACACGTTCCTTACATGTCTCAGTAGGCTGTTAAACACGCTCTATCTTCACGCATTTCCCAAATAACTCTCAATAGAATATAGAAAATATTTCTCTTTCTGTTTTGGTCAATACGTGGAAACTTCCTTTCTTCAAATCCAAGAATCTTGCAAGCCGATTTTAATGGAAACGAGGCTAAACCAATACTAATCCGTCATTGAGTGTCACCCGAAGTCGCCAAAACTCTGACCACTATCACGAGATAAACCCGAGAATGCCTAGTCACACTTTTTTTCTTTTGAATCTTACCATTAAACCAGATTGGATCGAGTACCACCACCATAGCATCCCTGTTTAGTTGATACAAGTCATCCAAAACAATTTGAGCCATTGAGTCTCTCTCGAACAACTTCAAATATCGAACCCTAATATTCTTAGGAACTGGTTTAATTCAAATCTGACTCTAGCCAATTTCAATCCAAGCAGAACCCATTACAAGTCCTATTAAATTTGAAAGGAAGATACCCAAATGATTACATCGCTTGAATCTCGAGTAGAACACCTTCAAATCTTGACCCTAAATATGTTGCCTTAAAACCCAATTTTCATGAGTTTCTAAATTCAAATTATTGAAAAAGGTCACCCCTTATCAAAAACTAGGGGTGGAGATAGTAATTGGGTGCCTCTTATCCATTTCAGGGTGCCTTTAGCCATTCCCGTGGTGTTTTCTACAAGATTTACGGGAATTTTTAACACAATGCAGGGGTTCCCTTGGCCCAAATTGGGGTGCCTTTAGTACTTTTATCATGCAAATGATTTTATCACTTGGGAATGTTTCAAACATCAAAAACGAGAAATTCATAACTTCTATATTTGGGTTCGGGGTAGGTTGCGAAACGGTTTCACAAACCATAGATTTCGAGTTTCCAAATACATGGAAGGTTAGTGAACCAACAGTTCGCAAACCATAAGTTGATTGAGAATTAACAGTTTTGAACCAGGTTCACCAAGTGGTGAATTGAATTTTAAAGTTGGTATTTGGTGACAGGTTGGCGAACCCGGTTCATCGAAACCTTGGTAACTGAGTTTGAGAGTCTTGTAGGGTTGGCAAAACCAGTTCACGAACCGTAGTATCCGAATCTTGAACAAGTCTTAAGGTTCATGAACCGATTGCACCAACGGTCGCAGCAGAATTTAACAGATGCTCAAAGACTTATTTTTTTAAAATATATTTAGTATCGCTATGACTCTGTTAAACACTTCTAAGACTCCAATAATCACTTAAAAAACTTATGTGTGCGTCGTGATTAAATTCTTAGGTGTTTAAATGAATATTAAATTGTTGCTTATTGTTCATATGGCATATTTGCCAAAACAACAATCATTATACACGGTTAAAGTAACCGTGCCATAGTGTATTCTTATATTTTATTTTCGAGACTTATTTCTCAAGTTTAATTAGTTTGAAATTTAAGCAACCATAAGTTTTGGAAAACTATAAATAGAGATGCTCTTTCAATTGGGATATTCAATCCCTAACACTTTGTGTCATAGTTGATTGATAAATTCATTCTCTATTGACCTAAGTTTCCTGAGAAACATAATTAGGTCAACGATCAGAAGAAATTTTCTTTGGGAATCGTGAAGTCAAAAAGGTCTAACTATATTTACCTTGATAGTTCGTGTATCTGATCTTGATTTTTACGTTATCGAGGTTTTCATAATCTCTTTCGGGCAAGATAGATATAAATCGTAAAGTTCTCTTCGTCTTAGACTTTGTGATTCCCACCAGGATATATATATAAAATGGTCTTAATTGATAAGTTTAAGATTTTTATTGAGAGGTGCCAAAAATCTAGGCTTCTCATCTAGGTGAGTGCAAGTGTTCGGATTGTGAGGTTTGTTATCTATGTGTATTGCAAACATATTTCCAAGACTCTATCTTTAATCTAATGGGAAATCAAATAGGCTTATCATTAGATAGAAGATGGCATCAAAAGTCTTCACTTGACCGAATAAACTATTAGGCTGTAAAGGGCGTTAGTTAAGAGAATAAATTTTTTACAGCTTTGCGATGTTCATGAGACGAAGAAGTGGCGCTGTGAATCGAATTAGTAGGAGGTGGATTCGAGTCTCAAATACATTCCAGTACAAAGTATGATAGTAGGATAGTGTACGTAGCGGCATAATACGGTTTGTTGTTCAAATACGGGACGGGTTCGAGGATTTTTGTAATTGCGGTTTCCTCGTTAACAAAACTTCGGGTGTCTTGTGTTTTCCTTTTTAGCATTATATTTTTTGTCATTATAATTGGATTTACGCAAGTTCTACGTATTCAATCTTAGTAAATACATCCACCTAATTATAATCGATTATGAGACTCGTTTCTTGTAGAATTCGTATCTTGAAAGATAGATAACAAGTTTGATTACATGGCATAATTGATTATTATTTGGATATCAATAGATTGATCTTGGATATTGATTTTTTGTGATCGACCCTTACGAATCAAGTTCATGAATCCCTTGTCTATATACATATTTTTAAGAAGATGTAGAGATATAAACTCTATATACATATTTTGGAGGATCATTAAGTTAGTCTACTTGCAATTGTACTAGGTTTTATCCACAAAGGTTTAGAACGAAAAAGTTGGTGGTGTACTTGGTACCCTCTCTTTTTCATAAATGACTAGGTGAACTCATGAATTTAGAAAGCATACTTGAAGCAAAATTAATATTCGTTCTTGTGTACGTAAGGTACTACCAGCTTCCAATCTCTATACTAAGTGTCATCAACTTTTCTTCCTCCATCGTCTTCATTGAGTTTCTCATTCACTACAAGTGGTGTTGATGTAGGAGTTCAACCAAGCATACTTCTTCAACACCTTTTCGGCATACTTGCTATGAGAAATGAAAACTCCATCTTCACGTTGATGTACTTCAATACCAAGAAAGTAATTGAGCAATCTCATGTCACTCATCTCATATTTCGTCATCATATCTTTTGAATTCACTACAAGAAAACATGGCTTAAGCGACCAAAATCTTAGCAAGCGCCCAAAATTTTGATCGCTTTAACGGTAAAGCAACCAAGTTTGCAATTACCCGAGATAGTTTGCTTGCTACAAATTTATTTCTACTATTTCATCTGACCAATAATAGTTTGCGAGTGGGTACATCCCCTTTTCAAGTTATCCACACCAACTATAAAAATGCTTGAGTCGTTATTTGCTTTGAGGCACAGTAGGGCAGCAACTAAAAAATATTTGGTTGGTATATTCTTAATCTTATCTCAACAACCAAGTCTTAGCCACGACCCATTCAAAGAAAATCACATTTTAAAATTTGTGATATGGTTGCTAAGTTTTTTCTTTTTGCCATTCTAAAGTGCCTTGGTAAAGGGGCGGTAGGAATCAGTAGAGGGGCGGCAACCTAATAAGACAAAAAAGGTCATTAGAAGTAAATTCAAGTGCCCCTTATCAATAAAACCCTGGAAATGACTAATTAACCCTTATTGTTAATAAACAAGTTTAGTAATGATAATCAAGATTAGTGTAGATAATCAAGATTAATTTTGATAATTAATTTTCACTTATTATAAAATCAAAAATCAGATGTTTAGAGTTATAAGAAAAAAAAAAATTTGAGGAGAACTTTTGTGATATTTGTGAAACCCTAGATTTTGATTCACTCAACCAAAATGAGTGATTCAAGTGGCAAATTAGAGGTGGGTGATCAAAATTAGTTCCCATTAGCTTTTGTTGATCAAAATTATCTAAAGTATGTAAAAAGATCAAATTTTTAAAATTTTAAGAAGAACATACGGTTGGAAATAAGCTAGTTACCACCAGAATCTGGTTCCCAATTTGGGGAAAAACCCCGATCGTAATAATACCGATTACGGTTGATAGAAAATCTTTGATACGAACAGTAACTAATTACGGTTTATAAAAAGATCAAAACCAACCGTAACTAAATTACGGTTGGTAAGTCAACTACAATTTCGAACCGTACATCATCACCTCAAAAATTCTTAACATTCGGGATGATATACGGTTGGTAACTTTCATTAAGTTGCAATAGAACTCGGTCTGGTTGGTAATTAAGTGCTCGAAACCAACGTAACTCGATTCTGATTGGTAAACTAAAATAGTTACCAACTTAGGAACTCGATTCTGGTTGGTAATTAAGTGCTCGAAACCAACCAGAAAAGAAATTCTCGTGATATAAGAACATACGGTTGGTAATTGAACTATTACCAACAGTATATTATTCAAAATCTCCCGTTACGGTTCAGTAATTGAGTTATTACCAACCTAGTAACTCACATAAATCCAGAAATTTCAATTTCAATTTTCATACAAACCCTAATTTTGATACAAAATTAACTTAAATCAACACGATAAACTAAACCCTAATGGGTTTTCCAAACGTTTTTCAAATCATGGATTAATCGAAGGCGATAAAATTTTTAGTTTTAATGGGGTTACGGTTGATGGAGGAGAAAGAAGATGAAGAAGAAGATGAAGAAAAAAAAGCGATTTGATTTTTTGATTCATTAGGTTTTTAAAAAAAAATTGATTTGAATTTGGTTGATTTAAGGTGAAAAGGGTAATCTGGTCAATCCACCCCATATAGGACACTAGCAAATAAGAGGGACATTGCTATCACACTTGCCGCCCCTCTACCGATTCTTGCCGCCCCTATACCAAGATTGTCCATTCTAAAGGTGTCATAAAAGAATTAAATTATTGGTGAGTAAAATTTATTTTAAAGATATGTATAGCATACACGTGAAGGATAAGCATTCAACCAGACAACCAAGTGTTGTATTAGACCGAAAAAAGATAAGCAAACACGTGAAGGATAAGGAAACACGTGGCTGTTAGTTTAGCTTCTTCACAAGCAGTGGAACTTTTGCCGCGAAAAAAGAACCTTTAATTCAAAACAAGTGAATTTTGCCGCCTAAACAGTTCCTCATTTCAAAACCAATTTGTGGTCGTTGATAAACTGGTAATCCGTATGAGCTTTCCTTTTGAGTTAATGTCCGTGGATTATACCTTTTAGTTTCCTATTGGTCAGATTAATATCATACGGATCGATTTCCTTTTGAGTTAATGACCGTCGATTATACCGTTTCCTATTAGTCAGATTAATATCAAACCAGACGGAATGCATTCTTTTTTGAGTTAATGTCCTTTTGAGTACTATTTATATCCTAATTTGTGATTCAAAAACATTAGAAACAACGATGAGAAATAATCGGAAAATCCTGATTCTGAAGATCTAACATGAAATTAATCTAGGTGTTTTATCAAAACCTTGAAAATTTAAATTTATACCGATAATTTCTTTTGGTAAAAAAATCAGTGAACTTGACCAATTTTTCCGATTTACTCATTATTTCTCATCTTGATGAAGAATTATAATCGGCTCCAAGAGTGAAATTTTGGTAGCGGGATAAATTTTAGACCTCGATGGAATCTTACCTATGAATGGCTGGATTCATCGTTCTTTCAAATTTTGGAGCTTATAGTAGTCCACTAAGGCGAAGGGTTTCGAGCTCGGAGCCACTTTCTTTCTCGAAGTCCTTAAAAAGGGGTTTGCTTAAGGTTTTCGGAGAATATTCCAATGGAATCCTACCTATGAATGGTTGGATTCATCGTTCTTACGAAGTTTCCAGCTTATAGTAGTCCACTCCGGTCGGGTTTCGACCTCAAAGCTACTTTCTTTCTCTAAGTCTTGAGAAAAGGGTTTGTTTGAGGTTTGAGAGAATGTTCCGATGGAATCTTACACTATGAATGGTTGGATTCATCGTTCTTACGAAGTTTCCAACTTATAGTAGTCCACTCGGCCAGTTTCGACCTCGAGCCACTTTCTTTCTCGGGGTCGCGAGAAAAGGGTTTGTTTAAGGTTTCATAGAATGTTAGATGGAATCTCACATATGAATGGTTGGATTCATCGTTCTTTAGAGTTTCCAACTTTATAGTAGTCACTCTTGCCCAGGTTTTCAAGCTCGGAGCCACTTTCTTTCTCGAAGTCGCCATAAAGGGTTTTTCGACCTCAGAGCCACTTTCCTTCTCGATAAGGGAAAGTTCGGTGAATCGATCGATAGGGAAAGTACGATATGCATGCCACTTGGGTTTGAGTTCGAGAATATGCGCATACCCATTGATTTGACTTTCCCAATGAATTTGGGAATGATAGGCATACCCCTTGAGTCGGGTCGTGAAATAATAAGAGGTATGCATACAAAGTATGCATACTGTTGATGGTAGATTTTTGACGACGGTTAGGTTCGTAAAATCGCATCCAGAATTATGTATCTCTGACCAATCAAAAACATAAGACATTGTATATCTAGCTAGCAACCTAGTAGCATGAGTTTGTGTACTTGATAGCTAATTCCACCAAAAACCATAAATTCGATATTTTACCTCTTGAGTTCATGAGATAGCTAAAATCCGTTTGGTGAATATTGAGTCATTCAAGAGTAAAATCGGAGAAAGTGGCGAAATCGAATGACACCGTGGAATAATGAGTCAATATGAGTAAGTTCGGTGAATATTGAGTCAATAGGGAAAGTATGGAATGCATACCCCTTGGGTTTGAGTTCGGGAATAGGGGAAGGTACGCATACCCCTTGGATCTGACTTTCACAAGCTGGGAGTGAGACGCATACCCCTTGAGCCTGAATTCGTGAACTAATCAGAGGTATGCATACTATTGATGGTGGACTTTTGACGATGACTAAGTTCGTAAAATCGCATCGAGAATTATGTATCTCAGAAGGGGGTAAGCTAATTCTACATTACATGTTAATTCCTGCAATATTACGCAATTGGGGGCTCGAACATGAGACCTTCTAAAGCAAATGAGTGGAGTGTTGTAATACACTAGTTTTCTTGTAGTGATAGATGTAACTACAGAGATATATACTTCATATACATATTGTCAAGGATCATTCAGTTGGTCTAGTTTCGAGAATATGGGAAGATCACGGTATGCATAGCCCTTGGGTTCGAATTCAGGAATATGGGAATGTACGCATACGTACCCCTTGGATCTGACTTTCACGAGCTGACAATGATACGCATATCCCTTGAGCCTGAATTTGTGAATCAGAGGTATGCATACCCTGTATGCATACTATTGACTTTATTGAAGAGTTGTTACAGTATACATACCAATTTTACAAACTGGAAAAACTGTTAAGGTCTGAAGCCAACATACATGTCCTATGTACACGTATCGGAAGTAGTTATATGTAAACCAACAACTTTTGGTATGCATACCAGTATGCCACTGACATAAAAAGTCTATGAACTCGTGAACCCGAATACATACGCATACCGCCGTATGCATAATAGAAAAAAGCTGTTGGTCCGGGCCGTTTTGGTACATGTCTGATGTTGTTAGAGCATAGCTCGTATTGTCTTGACTTTGTCCATAGATGATCACACTTGGTATCGGAATTATAACTTGAAATAAAAGAATGTGGTGTATTTGGGTACCCTCGTCTTTTCGAGTACGCATACCCAAAAAATTATGTGAACTCGGGAACTCGGTTATGTTTTAATGGTATCCATACTAATACGCATACCGAAAAACGCAGGTCTAACTCTAGTAATCTTTGAACTTTGTGATGTTCAATTCGGATATTTCGTCTTGATTCATCGAACGAGAAACTCGAGTCCAACTCTAGTAATATTTGAACCCGTGATGTTCAATCAAATATTTCGTCTTGATTCATCAACGTGGAAACTCAAGTCCAACTCTATTAATCTTTTAACCTGTGATGTTCAATTCTGATATATTTCGTAGTCAGTTTATCCGAATGAGAAACTCAGGTCCAACTCTAGTAATCTTTGAACCTGTGATGTTCAATTCTGATATATTTAGTCGTTTGTTTATCCGAAAGATAAACTCAGGTCCAACTCTAGTAATCTTTGAACCTGTGATGTTCAATTCTGATATATTTCGTCTTCAGTTTATCCGACCGAGAAACTCAAGTCTAACTCTAGTATGAGGGAAGCACAAGAATTGGGGCACACATATTATGTTAGGTATGATATTTGGTAAAGCCGTAGGATTCACGATTGGATTCTTCTAAAAAGGCATGTCTACAAGCTTGAGCAAGTTTTATGATTTTATTATTTGCTTAAAATACTTTTAATGATTCATGTACCTTGTGTTTAAATGCGTGTATACCTAACTTGATTTGATGTTTCGGTTTGAACAAGTGTACGGTATGCATTCCCCTTGGGTTTGAGTTCAGGAATAGGGGAAGGTACGCATATTCCTTGGATCTGACTTTCACGAGCTGGAAGTCATACGCATACGCCTTGAGCATGAATTCGTCAATCATAGGTATGCATACCCGGTATGCACACTTTTGACTTTAATACGCATACAGGTATGCACCTTTATTCTGAGATACATTCATCTTAGAATCGGGAAACCAGTAAGGTTTGAAACCAACGATACATGTACTCGGTGACACGTATCGAGTAGCTATATATGTCGACATCATTTGTTTGGTATGCATACAGGGTATGCACACCTTAAAAAGTACGTGAACTCGTGAACTCGGATCGGTACACATACCGAAGTATGCATATTAGAAAAGAACCGCTGGTCCTCAAACCGGTTTGGTATACATAACGGTGCTGTTAGAGCATAGCTCAATTGGACTCACCAAGTGTTGGTATGTCAAGTTTGGTTGTCATATTTTAGTATCAAAACTCATCTAGAGTCGCTTGAGAGAGAAACTGGCAACCATTTACGGGTAACATTCCATGGAAATATTCTCAGAAACATTAAACACACACAAATTCATCAACTTCGAGAGAGAAACTGGCTCCGATATCGAAACCTGTCTAGGAGCAATGTGTATTCATAGATCTTTATCAAAATCAGTTAAAACAATTTATTGTTCTCAAACTGTTTTCTTTAAATTGATATTTTGGAAAATTTTCCAAGCAAACAACCAACTGTTTACCATCAGTATGCATATCCTTTTGATATGAGCTCGGGACTTCCTGACGATACAATACCCGGTATGCATACCCTTTTAATATGACTTCTCAAACTTCCAAAAGCACGTACACACGGGTATGCACACCTTTTGATCTGATTTCTGGTACCAAAGGTACCCATACTCAGTATGCATACCTGGTTGACCTAACCTAGTTCGGAAGGTTAAGTGCAAAGGAAAAAGTACATGAAGTTCCTAAGGTTAAGTATATTCGCTGTGCATACCTTGACCATGGCTATAGTTCACTTTTGTTATATTTCTCATACACACTTCTAAGAAAAATTTCAAGATCAAGCTTGTCTTGTTTAAACTCGGGAAATATATTCGACAATGGATATTCATAGATCTTTGTAAACTCGGTTAGAACAATTTATTGTTTACAAAATTTTCTTTAAAATTGATCTTTTGGAAAATTTCCAAAGAAAATAACCAATGCATTTACCATCGGTATGCATACCATTTGATCTGAGTTCGGGACTTCCTGACGATACGGATATCCGGTATGTATACCCTTTTGATATGACTTCGCGAACTTCCAAGAGCATGTACGCACACATTTTGACTTCGCGACCCCCTCCTAAAATTTACTTGGAAACTTATCAAGGGATTTATGGACCCACTTGTTTTTAACTCTAATCAATCCAACAATAAAACTTTTTAAAATAAAACTCGATAATATAATAGTCTCGCTAAAATAATAAAAAAATTTAGTCCCGAATCGGGTCCTTAGTGCTAAAATAAAAAATTCGATAAAATTATAATATAATACATTTCAAAATTTCCCCTTAAACATTAATAGATCCCAAATATTATATAAAATAATAATTCCATTAGAAAATAAAAAATAATTTTCATACACCAGTATGTTAAATACAAAAAAAAATCCAAAGTATAAAATCCTTTTTCATGATGGAAATTAATAAGATTTATTACTTTGAAAATAAATGCGTATCGTTATAAAAATATTTCGTTCTTTGTTTTTATATCTTTTCTATATTTTTCACTTTTAAAAATCTATTTTGATAGTTAAAGTTCTATTTTCTTTTCTTAGAGTATGTTTAGCTATCCAAAAAGGGTTGGGCGCGCAATTTGTTGCACGGTTTCCAATCGATTTCTTATAAAAAAAGTATATTAATAATAATATAGTAGAAATTTTTTAAATTAAAAATTATTCTTTAAATTAATATGTTATTATATGTATAAAATAATAAATTATTATTTTATCGATTAAGTAATATCTCCTTAAAATAATACGATTTAGGTGGTACAGTACATGAATTTTAAAACAAGATAATTCTATAAACTCTAAGAATTTTAACTGAGTTACCTAACACATAGACTACGAATTCTTGGGAATTCTGGAATCTGCAAACAAACACGCCATTATTGAATTTTCGTATGATTGGAGAGAAAAAAATCGGATTGTATGATTGTATGATTTTTTTTTTTGAAACGTCAAATTGTATGATTATTGAAATTAACTATATCTGTTAATCTTCTTATCCTTTTGCTACTGCGATTTTCTTTTGTGTCTAATGGAGTTCTAATCTTTTTTGGTTTGCAGCACGTTGTGATCTAAGTAGTGTACCAGTTGTGGTCTTTTAAGGGGGCAGTGGTGCAGGTTGTTTATCTCATACTCATTAGGAACTGTAGTGTTCCTCACATAGAAATTATGGACATGTTCATCATCATCAGTAGTAGGCATTTATTGGTCTCCATCATTATGATCTCGCTCCTATTGATCCATGAAGCGGTAGGCTTCACCTCCAATCAAAGTCACAAGAACAATCTGCATCAGATTCATCAACAACATCGACTGGATCTACACACTGACAAGGAAATGGGCAAAATCGGTAAAAGATTTCATCATCGAGCGCACTCTTGGGAAAGTTCAAAATTTGAAATCTACTTTCCTAAAATTATGCGTCATTCTGGCGTGATTCTGCATAACAAAAAATGCAAAAATATCTCAACAATATTCTGTTTGTTAGGAAATAATATCTCCAAAGCCAAAGTCAAAAACAGAAACCCTAAATTCAAACTTGTTTATATAGTTAGATACCTAAGAAGGAAAAGTTTAGCCCCTAAAATACTTCTCTGTATCTTTGAATCTGACTTTACTTCAACTTTCACAATGTCGCAAAGCTCTAGTTTGCAAATGGCTGCTCTTACAAGAAGGTTTAACGAATCAACATTGAGAGGGGTCAATCCAAGCATTTCGAGAGGGAGTCTAATCTCCATTGAAGAGATAGCTGCTGCTGCCAACAGATGGCAGAATTGCCTCCTTGGGAAGATTATTTCCAAAGAAGATATTGAGTTTGAAAAGGTTCAGAGAGAGGTTAACATCATATGGAGGAAACACAGAAAAGTTGAGATTAATACCATGGGTAGGAATCTGTATGTCTTCAAGTTCAAAACGGCAGAAGATGTGGCCGATGTCATGAAAAACGCACCGTGGATCATTCATGAACACTTGGTGGTTCTCAAAAATTATGATAACTCCATCCCACTTGAGAACTACGTCTTCACCCATCAGATTTTTTCAGTTATGATTAAAGGTCTATACCTAGAACATTTGGATGAGGGTATTATTAATAAACTCTGTGAGGATATGGGCAGAAAGATTGTTGAAGAGGGATCAAGAGGGTACACAATTCGTGGCAGAGTGGTGTCGGCAAAGATTGAAGTTGATCTCAGTCAGCCATTGAAGAGAGGCAACTGGCTTCTCACGGCTGCTAACCAGAAAGTTTGGGCTAGATACCATTTTGTCAAGCAACCTAGGAAGATTTGCTCTGAATGTTTTACAATTGCTCATGTTGACGAGTTATGTGAAGAGAGAGCTTGGCATATCTTCATCTTTGGCATGACTGAGCAAGCTTTTGAAGCTTATTACGCTGAACATGCTCATTTGGTGCAAAACATGCAAAACAACTCGGATGGAAAGAAAGGTTCCAATGAAGCGGGTACGAGTAGTTCAAATGGAGTGGTCGGGTCAGTCGGGTCGGAGGATGATGGATCGGATCCGAGGAAATATAAGAGGAGTCGAGACTCGGGTTTAGAAGATAATTATGTTCTTCTCGACAAGAACTCTTCAAACCCTAGCTCTCTCATTGGGAACGTTGCTTCTACTAGTGTTAATGGTGGAGGAGATCAACAAGAGATCGAGGAGACCAGTATTAATGGTGGTGATATGAACATGGAAGATGTTGAGAATGGAGCAAGAGGAACAAACAATCTGGTGTTCCATCCCCCTGCTACCGATCAATCAACAAGTGCAGCAAATCAGGTTTTTATAAACCCTTCTATTTCCTATAAGATTTACCCCTTTGATAATTTTGCAATCCCTTATTCGATTTTGATTCCTTTGTCTGATTTGTATGCGATTTTAAATCTTAGGGTTTACCTTAATTCTAGAGTTTTTATTTTTATTTCTTTCCATAACTTTAGAATTAAATCCTCTGAGTCTTCCATCTTTTTTAACTGCATTAAACTGCTTTATGTCCATCTCTTAAACAACTGTGTTTATGCAGATCATAAATTCCATCTGAGTTGTGTGGTTACTAGTCAGTTTTATTATAGCTGCTCTTATTGTTCAAAACATAAAATTACTGGTAGAAATCCAAATCTTAGATTGGTTAGTTCGTTTTTCTTAAATATGAGAATCATGTCGTGGAATTGTCAGGGCCTTGGCAACCCTTCTACCAGGAACTCACTATGGAATCTGATCAGAGGTCAAAACCCTGATATGATTTTTCTATGTGAAACTAAAAATGAATCTGCTAAGATGAATCAATATCTTAGTAGATTCAATTACCCTAATACTTGGGTTTTTCCCTCAATTGGTAGAAATGGGGTATTTCTTTGTTATGGAAAACTGGTTTTGAGTGTGAAATTGTTCATTCTACTGATAAGATGATAAATGTCATGCTCTCTGATAATCCAAGTAAGCCAACTTTCCTTGTTACTTTTCTTTACGGTTCTGTATACCCTGAAGAAAAGTTAACACAATGGAATTTCATTAATGAAATTGGTGCTAGAGCTAACCTTCCTTGGGTTATCATAGGGGACCTTAATATTACCATGCATGACTATGAAAGATCTACTTTTTCTACTCCAACAGTTGTTGAATTCCCTGAAATTCAAACAATTTTGGACAATGCAGATCTCTCAGATCTTGGTTACATAGGCAATAAATTTACTTGGAATAATAAGCAATCTGGAAACAACTGTATTTATGCCAGATTAGATAGGGCTTTGGCTAATGGTCACTGGCTGAATCATTATGGTAATACACCTGTACATCATATTGATACCATAGGCAGTGACCATATCCCAATTATCTTGGAGACTAACTCTGTGTCTTTTCGAGGTAGTAAGCCCTACAGATATTTCAAATGCTGGAGTAGTGACCCATCTGTTAGAGAAGTGATTAAAAATGCTTTCTCCATAGATGTTAGAGGTTCTTCGTCTTTTCAGTTTACTAATAGATTACGAAATGTGAAACGTGATCTGAAATTATGGAATATCCACCATTTTGGTAATATTGATCATAAAGTTAAAGCTCTAAATAATCAACTCCATGATCTTAATAATCTTCCACATTCTCCTAATAATGTGGAATTGATTAGACAAGTAGAGTTTGATCTAGATCATTGGCAAAAAGTTCAAGAAGAATTTTATGCCCAAAAATCTAGACAAGAGTTTTATAAATCCTTCGACAGGAACACTGGATTTTACCATAACTATGCCAATAGAAGGAAGCATTTCAACCATATTAATGCTCTTAAATTGGATACAGGGCAGTGGATTAATGATAGAGCTAATCTTGAAATCCTTTTGGTAAAACACTTTAGTTCCATTGGAACTAGTTCAAATCCTTATAGAAACTCTGATATTCTTAATTGTATTGATCCTTGTATTTCAAGTAGTGAAAATACTGAGCTTCTTAGACCTGTTTCTAAGCAAGAAATTATTGATACAATTAACCAAATGACTCCCTGGACTGCCCCAGGGCCTGATGGTTTCCCACCAGGGTTTTATAAGGAGAACTTAGAACTTCTCTTAGATGATGTTTGGAAGGTTGTTAACTGCTTTTTTGAGTCTAAACACCTCTTAAAAGAAATGAACCACACTTTCCTTTCTCTTATTCCGAAAGTCAATAACCCCTCTAGTCCCTCTGAGTTCAGGCCTATTTCTTTGTGCAACTCTATCTACAAAATTATTTCAAAAATTATTGTAAATAGAATGAAACCTCTTTTGAGTAAAATGATAAGTCCATACAGTCGCTTATGTTCTCGGAAGACATATTCAAGATAATGTCATAATTGCTCATGAGTTGGTGCACTCCATGAAAAGAAAAAGGAAAAAAGATAAATGGGGTGTCATGGGCCCGAAACTTGATATGTCTAAGGCCTTTGACAAAAGAGTGGAATGGAGTTTCTTGAGAGATATTTTAAGATCTTTTGGGTTCTCGACCATTGGTGTGACTTAATTCATCAATGTGTTAGTACTACAAAGATATCTATAATGTTAAATGGTTCTCCATGTGATTCCTATAGACCAACTAGGGGTTCGAGACAAGGAGATCCCTTGTCTCCTTACTTGTTTATCATTGTCATGGAATCCTTCTCTAGATACATCATGCATCTTTGAAAATTGTAACCTAATTCATGGGTTTAAAGTCACTAGGGATGCTCCTAGTATAAGCCATCTCCTCTTTGCAGATGACTTGCTAATCTTTTCCAAAGCCTCTCATTAAAGCCTCTAATTTCTTGAGTTTAATTAATGACTTTAGTATAGCTTGTGTCAAGTGATCAATCTTCGAAATCCGGTTGTTTTTTCGGTAATAATGTGCAACCTCACCATCTCTTTTCTCTAATAAATGAATTAAAAGTGAAGAAGATAACTCTTAATGAAAAATACTTAGGCATCCCTTTATTCATTTCTAGAGCTAGAGTCGATTCTTTGACCATTTAAATGAACATTTTGATAAGAGGGTTGCTAAATGGAAAGGAAAATATTTCAATCAAGTGGTAGGTCTGTGATGGTCCAAAATGTGTTAAAGACATCTCCTATTTACCACATGAACACTTTCACAATTCCTGACAAAATTATCAACAATATGGAGTCTTCCCAAAGAGACTTCTGGTGGGGTAAGTCTAGAGCAGGGGGATTTATCTTAGGGGTTGGCCAAGGATATGTACTCATAAATATCAAGGGGGTCCAGGATTTCGCAATCTTAAGCATGTAAATCTCTCTTTTGACTAAACTGCGTGGAACACTATTCATAATCCCGATAAATTATGTGTTGTTATTCGAAATGCAAATACTTTAAACACTTTGTCATCCTATTCATGCTGCTAGAAAGGTAGAATGTTCCCGGGTCCTGGGAGAAGTATTAGTCGGGGACTAGAGGTCATTAAACATAACTCTATCTGGGAAGTTAAAAAAGGTGATTGCATTTCTGCTTTTAATGATAACTGGATTCCTGATGCTGTGGAACCTAAGTGTATAGCGTATCCTAACCCTAATGCTTCTGTGTCTGCTTTTATTGATAAGGAAACTAATACTTGGAACAATGACCTTGTTAATGCTTTTTTCCCTCCTCAGAATGCTAGTAGAATCCTTAGTATTAGGATACCATGTTCAGGCGATGATAGACTTATTTGGCCTTACACAAAGAATGGTAAGTTTTCTGTCAAATCAGCTTATAAACTGATTTCTGGACAATATGCATATATCAATAACTCTCAGAGTAGTAACCCTGTTTATAAAAAGCGTGGAACCTCTCAATTCTTCCAAAAGTTGGATCTTTGTTTGGAAATGTTATGAGTGTATCCTTCCTGCTAAATCAGTTCTTGCTCGATACTCTAATGAACATGATACTTCTTGTAGTATGTGTAATACTGGTATAACTGAATCTCCTGAACATATCATTTTCCATTGTGCTTTTTCAAAGAAGGTTTGGGCTCTCACCCCTTATGCAGATACTATTGAACAGGATTGTGATTTAAATATTAATATTCATGATTGGGTTCATAAATGGTTATCTGATGATAATCTTAGGCAGTCTGCAGTTGCTATATTTTCAATTGCTTGGAGTATATGGAAAGAAAGATGCTCCAGTACTTTTCAAGGGAAAACTCTCAACCATTTCTCTACAGCTAGACTTGCTCTCAAGCTTGTTAATGACTCAGAACTGTTTTTGAGTAATACTAGTCCTCTGAATATACATAGGACTGATCCTGTAGAAGGAAAAAACATCACTGATATCACTAGTTCTCTTCCACAGGACTGTCATATTATTTTCAGTGATGCTGCTTTTGATAAAAATTCTAAACTCTCTGGTATTGGTCTGGTGTGGAATGATATTGCAGGTTCATTTTGTGGTTTAAAAGCGCAAGCGAGGGAATGTAAGGAATGCGAGAGGAGGCGGAGAGTCTGGCTTTGCTTGAAGCAGTGAAGTGGGCTAAAGCTAAAGGTTTAGAGAAAGTCTGTTTTGTCAGTGATGCGAAGTCCATCATTGACTCTATCAATTTCAATAGTAACCAATTGTATTGGTATAATAATTCAGTCTCACAAGACTGTAAAACAATTTCTTCTAGTTTTAATTTTTTCAAGTTTGAATTCTTGCGTAGGAATCATTTAGAGCTGGCTGATAAAGCGGCTAAGTTTAGTAGAAGATCTAGAATCTCGGGTGAATGGTTGGGTTATATCCCGGCTTTCCTTAATTCTGCTATGTAACTCCTTTATTCTTAATACAAGCATTTTTTCTATCAAAAAAAAAAATATTAAATTTGTGGGGTTTGGCTAGACATAAGTGGTCAACGAAGACCAAAAACGAAGACTAAAAATTTTGTACAAGATACCTTTTAAAAGTATAAGCTATCAAGTACTCCATGCACTTTGACCCTTCACATGGTCCCAAGATTGGAGACGCGAGATCATTAGGAAACAAAGTCAAACTTATCTTCATTTTTACGTGTCTGATGTTTAGCAATTAAAACATCAAACAATTGATATAATTTGTATAAGAAAAAATGACCATATAAAATTTCCAAACCCACTGAAACCTAATCTTAAGTCTCTCACTCATTCCGCCTCCACCTCACTTCTTATCTCGGCTCGCCTTCTCCTTTCTCTTCAACTCTTTTCTCTTTAGAATCCTCTTAATCTCTCTCTTATAATTTAGATTAAAATCAAATCGTATCATTGAATCTTGTGATGATAATACGAGAATTAATGTTATGATTCATTTTCAATTTTCACTTTAATCATTCAATTCTATTCACATGAAATTAGTACTCAGATTTAGGATTTTCAAAATATTTCTTTTTAACGCAATAATGGGTATTTCTGGTTTTTGTTATCTGTTTGTTGTTGCTAAAACCAATACGAATGGTTTAGATCTTGAGTTTTGGTTTTATTTAACCGATTGGGTTTCCTCAAAACTTGTTTTTACTGGTTTAAGATGATTCTTGTAGTAACCTTATTCATGGATTAAGGGGTCTATTGACCAATCTTTGGACGGTAATGAAGTTTATGTATGATTGCCACTTTCTGTGATGATAATACAAGATTTAAAATCATGATTTTTTTTTTCATTTTCATTGTATTTATTCTTCTATTTACATGAAATTAGCATTCAGTCATCTTTACATGAAATTAGTATTCAGATCTAGTATTTTTTGAAAGATTTTGTTGTTGAATGCTACAATGGGTGTTTCGATATCATGTCTGTTTTTCTTACTAAAACTAATACAAACGATTCAATTGGATCTGGAATGTTGGTTTTAGTTATTCTATTGGTTTCTTAAACTTTTCTTTCTTGGTTTGCAATAATTGTTGTAGTAACCTTATTCATGGATTAAGGCGTTATTTTTTTACCAAGATTTGGAAGGTAATTGAAGTTTAGATCGATTTTCCGTAGATTTTTTTAAATTCTTGTGTTTCTTTGATTTTTGTGAATGGTCCGAAATTTGTTTTTTTTTTTTTTATTTGTAATAATGAACAAATTGGTTTGTTCGTTGAGCTTGAAGGATATGTTAGAAAGTTACCAAGTATCGGGTATTGTTGTTCGTATCTTGATTCCTTTCTTAATTTTATTTAAGTATCGATTTTTTTAATGTTATTTTTGTTTAGTTTGATTTTCTTATTCTAAATAGTAAGTAATAATCTTATGTGTTTATTTGGGTGTTTATGTAAATGCAGGACTCGAGATTTTTATCTTTTTAGGAAGGAGAAACAAGATCCATATGATTAGAGAATGAATCTAAACATGATAGGATATGATGTCAATATGAATCTCTTATGGTTTTGAGCTCAATGCATTTTGATGGGTGCTTCAAAGTAGAAGTGGTGTTCTTCATCTTTTGTTTTAAAATTGTGGAGATTGTAATTAATTTTAAAAAGTGATTACATTCTAAATTTTTTTATTTTATTGTAAAGAATGTAATTTTTAAAGAAATGATGTAAATTGAATTATGTGGTTAATAAAATTTAATTATTTTTCTTAATTTGGTTCATTATTTTGTTCAGTGCATTTTAAAATAATTTTAAAATTAAAATTATAGTTAAATTAAAATTACATTTTGAGATTGTTTAGATCAGAATCGGGGTTTATTTTTGGTAGCTTAAAAACTCAAGCAACCAACTTCCGGCCAATTGCTCCATGTATCTATCAATTTGGTATTCTAATTGCTCATATGGTGATCGGTCTAGCTTTGAAGCTATCGGTAATTTACTTGCTCTAATATAGTCGGTCTAGCTATGAAGTGATGGGTGATTTACTTGCTCTAGGGTGGTTGGTCAAGCTTTAAAGCAATGAACGAGAAAGTGGCTCTAGAATAGTTGGTTGATAACAAAAGCGAAAGTGCCTAGCTGCTTAACACCTTTAGAGATCCCACTTTTGCAACTCGAGAGCTGAGTGCCATTTTTAATCGCTATAATGGTTAGATGACTCAATATGGGCTTTTTAAGCTAAACTGCCCGGTCGCTCAAACCAGTTTTTCTTGTA
>JAJJWW010003372.1:0-77646 GCA_023531295.1 Papaver armeniacum
TTCTAACACTCGAGCTCTCGCGCTTTATGAATAGACTCTTCTAGATGCTTCTATCTAATCGATTGGTTCCTCAACTCCTACAACCAAGATGTTCCATCCACTTAGATTAGTTAGTGCCAACCTTAATAAAGATGAATTTCTAGGCTCGAGTTATTTATTGCAACTAAAAAGTTTCTCCCATACCCCCAGACTTAAATCTAACATTGTCCCTCGAAAATGTTTCTAAAGGTAAAATCACTTGCATGAACAAGGACGAACATTGTTACCACTTTGAGAGCAAAAGAGTTAAGGAAAGATATTAATGTGTTGCAAGAGGCTTATAGGGTTACTCCCAGAGAAGCGTCAGTTTAGAGATCTCGTACCGGACATCTTGGAAGGAGATTAGTCGCTCAGAAGAAGCATATAGCAGCGATGGAATAACTCGCGGTCCACTGAGTCAAAAAGTGCTAAATTCACAAGAAGAGGAGACTACCAGCAGCAATTCAGGAAGATATCCAACACACCCTTATCTATTTTAATAATGACTACCCATCTACGTTGTGGTTCGGCGTTCGTGCTTTATAAAAGGGTCTAGATAGCATGCTTTCATGGGCTATCGCTTCCTCATGATGAGATCCGAATGTCTGCCTGAGGTTCCAGAGTGAAAAACTCAAATCCCGACTTTGAAGCCCCCATAATAATAACTTTGAATAATTGAGGATCCCTCTAAGTTCGATGGGCCTTTGACTTACACGTGCCACAATATGGATTGCGTGGGCTTCCTATCGATATGTGTCGACTCCTAATATCCTAAAGTAATTAGGTTTAGTCTCAAAACTTAATAATTGACACATTCGAAACTTCTCACGTCTCCCACAATTGGAGGAGGTTTTGGTGGAAGCAATAGTCGATCGATGGTATCATAGCCTCGGGTTAACCACATCAACCGAGATGGGTTTCTAACAAATAAACTTCTTATGGACACAACTAGGTCTGTAGGCAGATGAAGATAATCTTTGTAAAATGGTTTCTGAGGCACGGATGTCCAAATTCTGGGTGAGGGACTCTCTTCAGAGTTACAAGGCACTAGGAGAGTGATAATCACCCCAAACTTAGAGTTTTCAAAGCTGTCTCTAGATGTGACTAGTCAAGAATTGACTTGAGAACATCGCATCCCGAAATGGTCAATTGATTCTTCAAGTATTATTAGGTAATGCATCCTTACTCATCTCTACGAAGTTTATCATCTTCAAGACCAGTGCTCTAAATCACTAGACTCCCAAAACAAAAGATTCTCAGTAGAACTCTTTTCCTCTAAAACCCGACTTAATAACAATCTATATAGAAGGATTTATTTAACAGTGTTTCTCATTAAAGGCTCATGAATTCATGTAAGACTATAGTTACTTCTCATCTAAATTTCATAGGTATTACTCAAATAATGGATTATCCAACATATTGTGAGTTAAAGGATCATGAACTACACTGTCTGAATGCAGGGCATCTCTAGTCAAACTTCGCCTTTCGAACATGTGTGAATAATTATTATTGGGATTTGAAAAATGTATATAGGCACTTATCATTATAAAGTTCAATCGAGTAACAAATTCTCGATCACTATGCCTATTTATTTAATTTTCATCAACACTATCCTCATCATAATCATTATTATAAAAACATGAAAACACAACCCTCATCTAGTAAGTAAGAGTACTAATTCTAACCTCATCATCTTGGACAGTGGAATAATTATCTTCATTCCCTAAAGGTATTATTGATACACTAGTATTGGAAATCTGCCATTTCAACAACATTATATCTGCCTCTAACTCAAGTCTACGTGTCGCATCAGCCTAACTCCTCTCAAGGGTCTCCTCCAAAGAAAGTTCCCTGTTGGGATCTAAGTTTTGAGTTAATTCATTTGCGACACCTTCTAAAGATTCGGGCCAAGCAGTTGCAAGCCTCTTTCGCCCATAATTCACGTTATTTACCTCTACCAACTCTGGCTAATATTGATCCGCCTAACTTTTGTGTCGACTACCTAAAACTCTCTGAGGACTCTTTCTGGGTGAGAAGGAAGAGGAACATAAGGATCATAATAAGGACTACTTTTCAAAAGTTTCGAAAGTGTATCCTCTTAGAGACGAAAAACTATTACTATAATCTTTTGAGCCAGAATTGACCAAGTGTAACTATGTTGGAGAAGGAATTTGGCTTCACTGGTGTATATGACCCATAACCTTCCAAAGGTTGATGCCTCCTAACCACTATTCACACTATGGTCATAAAAAGAGTGATGTCCATAATGTTCAGCCATATTCATTCATCGTAGGATGGCTATTATAATACCAGCTTTGACATCCTAATCGCAAGGGGAATTCTACACAACACAAACAAGGCCGAATTTATCAAAATTTAAACCCTCTTACCCGATTTCTAGCAAACAAAAAGCATGATGCACTCCAATTCTGACTGTTTCCTGTATCAAATTTTTCTAATCCTTCGAAAAGGAATTCGTTGATGCACAAGAACATCCTCAATGATGGTTATTTTCAATGATGTTGTAGTAAAAAGGGTTGTCGTTCACTCGGACTTGACGAGATTGATTTTAAGTTTTTAAAAATAAAGAAAATATATACAAAATATTGTCACAGGATGAAGAGACACTGAGACGCAGGATTTCACTTCTTTTCATATTGTTGTGGTTCGGTCATTAACTCTAGACAATATAGCTCAAGCAAAAGAAGTTGTGACTCTAATTCTTTACAAAAATTAGATTTCATAAAACATTATATGTAAGTCGTAAGCATGACGCATCAAAAGTAATTTAAACTAAGCATGCGACATCGGACAAAATAACAAATAATTAATAGAAATCATAAAACAATTAAATCTATGCAAAAAGTCATATAAAGAATTAATTCATTTACCACAATCATGAAAAGTTGCTTCCTCCGTCGTCCAGTGATGGGTTCTAGCTCATCATGGTGTAAACACGCTCAAAAATCATTATTAATGCTCAAAAATGGTTTACAAATGATGAACAAGGGAGAAAAGATGAAAAGCACGATTTTAACAGTTATAATTATTATAAACGGTATTGATGAGTAGAACGATCGTGTAAAGTGTTCTTTATTGCGGAAATTTTAAGTCTAAATTGCTGCATGCGTTATGTGTTGAAGAACAGCGTTCAAGTTTGTCTGTTCTTCGTGTTCTTCACTCATCCGTGACGAGAAACAATTCTCTACAACTCGATTTTTCTTCACTCTCCACTCTATCTTTTGGCCCCCAAACTCTCCATAACCCTTCATGACCTCCCGTGACTTCTTTTATACACGACGAGGCAATAAATCTTCGCGAATATCTTCAATTAATTCATTATTCTTCACTAGCATAACATGCGAATAATTTCCATGTTTAGGTTCTTCACGCGATACGCTTGACATATAACTCTCTTATTTACTCTTACACGCTCTAAACACGTTTCCAACTCAAGGGAACACCTTACAACTCGTGCCATCCTCTGTTGAACTCGGGGAAGGAGAAGAAAAACCCGAGACTTCGTTTTGCTCCAACACGAGTTTTCTATCCAAAGTTGGACGACGAATCGACCCATAGAACGCGCTGTTACGCTTAGTTGAGTCATCCCATGAAATTTTAGCTATTGAATCGCATTATATCCCCTCCAAAATTCGATCGATTAATGCCCGGGGAGGAAACTTGTTTTCCCGCCAAAACCAAAATTTGAAATGGAGAGGATGAAGTGCCCAGAACCAAAACAGGGCGCCTTTATCGGTAGAGGGTGCCTGGGTGCCCTTATCCAAATTAAGGGTGCCTTTAGTACTTTTCTCTGGGGGTCCAAATAGCACTTTTCGAGCAACTTTTCCGCATAAGTGTAATTCTCCAATAACACCTAAACAAACATAAAAACACCAAAATTAGTACAAAAATCGAGACCAACAATAGAGACACCGAGGGACAAATTAGACACAAAAATGTGTCATCAAATACCCCCAAACTTATTATTTGCTAGTCCGAGCAAATTTATTCTAGAAAATAAAATTCATTTGAACCCCTAGGTAGCCCTAAAGTGGCGGAGTGTTGTCTCGGAGGGTTTACAGAGGTGTACCCACAAAACCTTTACTCGACCCTAGCTATTTACGTGAGAACCTTGGAAGGCACTAAAGAATCTCCTTGGTTGGCATACTTATTGACTCGGGAGGAAGTACCCCGTGCGAAATTCCAATTCTTTGTACGAGTTTGCACTCAAGCATACTAAAATTCATATAAAGTGTGAGGCTCTACTCGGATAGTTTACGGACATCATAAAGCGAGTCAACCAATCACATGAAAAGATTAAGAAGATGGATGTAGAGAAAAACGTGGATGATGTTTGACTAAGGTGAACCTATCCTAATGGATCGAGATCTTGGTGCGGACTAATATCAACACACTTTGGCATATACAAGGGGACCAGGTGATCGATAATCCCTAACTCTAGGTCAACACAATTTGGCATATACAAGGGTTCCAAGGTGGTCGACTTTATTGAATTTATTAGGTTGGTCTAATGGTCTGAGTCTGGTCTCATCTTTTTTTTTTTTTTTTTTTTTTTCAGTAACACTAATTAACCCTAGCAATGATAAAGAGAAAAATAAAAAAAGTGATTAGGATTATTTAGATGTTTCCATCACAAGGATATGGCGAAACAACCATGTTTTATTTTTATAACACCGAGCTCTACGTGCTTCTATGAATAGACTCTTTAGATGTTTCCATCTAATCGATTAGTTCCTCAACCCCTACAACCAAAATGCTTAGTCACTTAGATTGGTTAGTGCCATCCTTAATAAGCATAAATTTCTAGGCTCGGGAGTTTATTTATTGCAACTAACAAAAAGTTTCTCCCATACCCCCAAACTTAAATCTAACATTGTCCTCAATGTTTAAAGATGAAATTAAAAGCATGAACAATGAGAAACTGTCACCACTTGAAGAGTAAGGAAAGATATTACCGTGTTGCAAGAGCATGGGTTACCTCCCAAGAAGTGCTAAGTTTAAAGTCTTGATGGACATTGGAAAGGATTAGTCACCTCGAAGAATCATATAAAGAATAAGTCGGAATAGCTGCGGGTCATCGGATCAAAAGTGCTAACCACAAGAAGAGGAGACTTTAATAGACCAGGAAGATACCCTTATCTAGTTTTTGTTTAAGACAACTACATCTAGTTGTGGCTCGAGTTAGAGCTCTATAAAAGGGTCTAGATAAAAAGTTTTCATAGGTTGCGTTTCCTCATAAGTTAGATCCGAATGTTCGGGTTCTAGAGTGGAAAAACTCAAATAAAAACTTAGAAGCACATAATAATAACTTTGAATAATTGAGGATCCTCTAAGTCAATTCGATTTTGACTCACACAACCGACCATGATAAGATTGGTGGTCTTCCTTAAGCAAATGTGTCGAACCTAATATCCTAAAGTAATTAGGTTTAGTCTCAAAACTTAATAACCGACACATTTGAAACTTATACGTACCCACAATTGGAAGGAAGGTTTTGGCGGGAAAACAAAGTCAATCGTGGTATCATAGCTGGGTTAACCACATCAACCATAGGATGGGTTTCTAACTCGTTGAACTTCCCTATGGACACAACTAGGTTGGGGAAAAAGTGTATGAAGATAGTCTTGTAAAATGGTTGAGGCACGGATGTCCAGTCCTAAGTGAGGGGACTTTCGAGTTAAAGGTAATGCACTAGAGAGAGTGATAATCACCCCCAAACTTAGAGTTTTTGGTGTCTCTAGATAGACTAGTCACAATTTCCTAATTTCTAGAACATCGGAATCGAAAATGGTCAATTGATTCTAAGTTATTATCGGGTAATGCATCCTTACTCATCTCTACGAGTTTATCGTCTTCTAAGACTAGTGTTTCTAAATCTAGACTCTAATTTGAAAGTATTATCGGGTAAACTCTTTCCTCTAAACCATCATCACAATCATATAAAGGATTATCGTTTGAAAGTTTCTAGTAAAGGCCGTTAACTAAGGTGTTAATCATAATTACTTCCTCTCTGATTCACTTATAGGCACATCAAATAATGGATTATCCAGCATATTGCAGGCTAAAGGATCATGAACTACATCGTCTAAAACGGTGGCATCTCTAGTCAAATCCTCGTCCTTTCGAATAGGTGAATAATTATTAAAATTATTGGGATTTGAGCCAGAAATAGTATCTTATCATTATAAAGTTCATTAGGAGTAACAAATTCCGATCATTATGCCTATTTATTTGAATTCTTCATCAACACTATCCTCATCATAATCATTATTATAAAAACATGAAAATGGTTGAACCTCATCTAAACAAGTAGTGTTACCAATTCTAACCTCATCATCTTGATTATGTGAATAATTATCTTCATTCTCAAAGGTATTATTGGATACACTATATTGGAAATTCAAGTTATTTCGAGCAATACTTTCATTCGTCTCTAACTCACGTCTACGTGTCGACTCAGCTAACCTCTCAAGGGTCTCCTCCAAAGAAAGTTCCCTTAGTGTTGGATCTAAGTTTTGAGTTAATCTACGAGGATATCTTCTAAAGATTCGATCGTTGTTGCAGTCCTTTCGTCCATAACTACGTTATTTACCTCGCCTAACTTACATGTTGATTCGGCTAACTTTTGTGTCGACTCAGCTAAACCCCGAGGGACTCTTCTAGAGAAGGAAGAGGAACGAGAAGGATCATAATAAGGACTACTTTTCAAAAGTTTGATTGTATCCTCTAGAGACGAAGAACTATTACTATAATCTTCTTGCTCGAATGACCGATGCGCATGCGGATAGTAATTGGGCTCACCATGGTATGACCCATAACCTTCCAAAGGTTGGCATTCCCAACCACTATTCACACTATGGTTAAAAAGAGTGATGTCCATAATGTTCGATTGGATATTCATATTCATCGTGATGGCTATTATAATACCGTTTGACATCCTAAACGCAAGGGAATTCTACACAAACACAAACAAGGCTGACTGACCAAAACAAACCTACGATTTCTAGCAAACAAAAAGCATGATAGCTCCACTTAGATTGTTTCTAGACCAGCTTCTAATCCTTCGAAAGGAAATTGTTACAATTTAAGCAAACCCCTCCGGAATCAATCCGAGTTTAAGTAAGTTGAATAGAGGCGAGGGAAGTCATTTGCGTGGAGCTTTGATACCCAAGGCCTCACCGCATTACAAGGCGGCGCAGTCACGCATTCAACTTCACAGAAACCATCATGAACTTCGAAGTATGCTTAAAGAGTGACCAATATTTTTCGAATGACTTTCCTATTAAGCTCGTTACCCTATATGTCTCGTTCTAGTCAGTATTTTAAGCTTAGGTTCGCGTTTGGTTTTGTTTTCCTAAGGCGGGCAAGAAGAGAACGGTGATGAAATCCGAACCCTTATCTTGTATGGCCAGTCCTTGCCCTTTACTAGGAAATTAAAGCGTAGTTTTCAATACCTCAACATATATGCATACAAAATCATCCAGTAAACCAGGCGGGCGGGGGATTCGCGGGTGTTTAGAATTCTTACCTCCCGTTCCGGACAGGGGATGAACCGTTGAAGTCGACTCGGGCCACGACTCCTATGTCATGTACGAACCGAGGGCGAGACGATATCGTAATCGTCGTCCTTCCCTGTGCAGTTTATATTTAAATAACGCTTCCTTAGGGTTTTAAAAAAAATGTCCAAAAGTCCAAAATTAAGAAGTCCAAAAATAAAAATAAAAATTACAAAGATAATACCTAATTACAGTTTCTAAAAAAAAAAAAAAAAAAAATTAATTACACTATATACAAAATTTTTCTCTTCACTCCTTTGGATTTTCTCTCTTCTTTCTTTCTTTAGCTTCACTTTACTTTTCAACACTTTCTCTTTTATATAAGCTCCGCACCAAGTCTGAAAGCAAATAGAAAAAACCAAAACGCGTAAAAAGGAACAAATAATAAAAAAAATAATAATAATAATAAAACCTAAAAACAAATCTATACACAAGTCCGCGTCGGCGGCGCCAAAAATTGATGGTTATTTTCAATGATGTTGTAGTAAAAAGGGTTGTCGTTCACTCGGACTTGACGAGATTGATTTTAAGTTTTTAAAAATAAAGAAAATATATACAAAATATTGTCACAGGATGAAAGAGACACCGAGACGCAGATTTCACTACTTTTCATATTGTTGTGATTAGGTCATTAACTCTAGACAATATAGCTCAAGCAAAAGAAGTTGTGACTCTAATTCTTTTGCCAAAATTAGATTTCATAAAACATTATATGTAAGTCGTAAGCATGACGCATCAAAAGTAATTTAAACTAAGCATGCGACATCAGACAAAATAACAAATAATTAATAGAAATCATAAAACAATTAAATCTATGCAAAAAGTCATATAAAAATTAATTCATTTACCACAATCATGAAAAGTTGCTTCCTCCGTCGTCCCGGTGATGGGTTCTAGCTCATCATGGTGTAAACACGCTCAAAAATCATTATTAATGCTCAAAATGGTTTACAAATGATGAACAAGGGAGAAAAGATGAAAAGCCCGATTTGTAATGATTATAATTGTTACAAACAGATCACATTACAGAGAACGATACGTGTAAAGTGTTTTTGTTTATGGGAAATTTTAAGTCTCACAGAGTCGCTAATGCTGTTGAAGAACACTGCAGGGGCTGTCTTTGTTCTTCGTGTTCTTCACTCATGCAGCAGTAATAGAAAACAATTCTCTGCAACTCGATTTTTCTTCACTCTCCACTCTATCTTTTGGCCCCAAACTCTCCATAACCCTTCTATGACCTCCGGGACTTCTTTTATACACGACGGGGGCAATAAATCTTCGCGAATATCTTCAATTAATTCATTATTCTTCACGGCAAAGTAACATGCGAATAATTTCCATGTTTAGGTTCTTCACGCGTCACGCTTGACATATAACTCTCCTTATTTACTCTTACACGCTCTAAACACGTTTCCAACTCAAGAGGAACACCTTACAACTCGTGCCATCCTCTGTTGAACTCGGGGAAGGAGAAGAAAAACCCGAGACTCCTGTTTTGCTCCAACACGAGTTTTTTCTAGCCAAAGTTGGATGATTTAATCGACCCATAGAACGCCCGTTACGCTTAGTTGAGTCATCCCATGAAATTTTAGCTATTGAATCGCATTATATCCCCTCCAAAATCGATCGATTAACCGCGGGGAGGAAACTTGTTTTCCGCCAAAACCAAAATTTGAAATGGAGAGGATGAAGTGCCCCGAACCAAAAACAGGGCGCCTTTATGTTTGGGTGCACAGGGTGCCCTTATCCAAATTAAGGGTGCCTTTAGTACTTTTCTCCGGGGGTCCAAATAGCACTTTTCGAGCAACTTTTTCCGCATAAGTGTAATTCTCCAATAACACCTAAACAAACATAAAAACACCAAAATTAGTACAAAAATCGAGACCAACAATAGAGACACTGAGGACAAATTAGACACAAAAATGTGTCTATCACTCAACAATACCCATTCGGTAGACATTAGAGCGATCGGCTAATTGCAATACAATCCCAGCCTTTTTAAGAGGACCAAGATCAAGTGAATTATACATTGATGCATGCATAACATTAACAGATGCACCTAAATCCAACATAGCTTTGTTAAATATTGTGTTACCAATTGTGACGGGAATGTCAAAACTACCGGGGATCCTTGCACTTAAGTGGGAGTTTGTGTTGTAAGATTGCCGAAGCATTCTCCCCCACACTTAGCACTTCATTACCTTTGAGACTTTGCTTAATGGTACACAAGTCCTTAAACACCTTTGCATACTTTGGAACTTGCTTAATAGCATCAATGAGTGGTATGTTCACATGGATCTTTTTAAGAACGTCTAAAATCTCCTTTTCTAGTTCCGCCTTCTTGGAACTTGCAAATATGCGAGGGAAAGGTAAAGGAGGAACATAAGTAGAAACCGGAGTTTTAGAGTTAGGAATAGGTACCTCAGAAGTTTGGGGAGAATCATCATTCTTCTCCTCCAAAACAGGTTCCTTTGGTGTTTCCACCTTGCCCGAATCAGTAACTTCGGGTTGCACAAGTTGTGTACCACTTCTCAACGTAATGGCATTGACGTCCCCTTTTGGGTTGATAGGTTGAGAAGGAAGTTTCCCATCATCTTGTGCCTTCAATTGGTTCAACTCAATAGCCATAGAACCAACTTGAGTTTGCAAATCCTTAACAGTACTCTCCGTTCTTTGCATAAAAGATTTCAGCAACTCTTCCATATTGGACCCCTGATTTTGAGGTTGTTGTTGTTGTTGTGGAAATTGTTGTTGCTGAAATTATTGTTGTTGTGGTGGAAATCCATTCGGATGGTTGAAATTAGGTTGTTGATCCGTTCCTTGCTTGTTAGCATAGCTGAAATTGGGGTGATCTTTCCATCCCGGATTGTACGTATTAGAGTAGGGATCATACCGTCTTTGTTTATTTGGAAAGACCGCATTAGCTTGCTCATCTTCATAAAATTGAGGAGAACTTGGTATAACCGCGACTGCAACTTGTTGCATCATTGATGTCATGTTACCCATTTGTTGACGAAGATCCTCGACCTCGCTCACTTCATTCACTCTTCTTAGAAGCACATCCGAACCACGACTCAGGAATTGTTGTGAGTTCGCCGCCATGTTTTCAATCAACTCTCTAGCTTGTGCCACCGTCTTGTTCACTAGTGCACCACCACATGCAGTATCAAGGAGATTCCTATCACTTGATTGGAGTCATTCATAAAAGTATTGGATAATCATGGCGTCACTAAATTGGTGGTGAGGGAAGCTTGCCACCAATCTCTTGTATCGTTCCCAACACTCATACAAAGATTATCCCACATTTTGCTTCATCCTACAAATTTCCTTGTGAATTTGAGTAGCCTTCGATGCAGGAAAATACCTCTCTAAGAAAATTTTCTTCAGCCCGTTCCATGTAGTGACACTTCCGGATGGCAAACAGTACAACCAATCCTTAGCGCTATCTACCATAGAAAACGGAAAAACTTTCAACATTGCACCATCGGCATCAGTCTCCGCTGGAAGCATGGCCTTGACAATGGTATGGAAGTCCATAAGATGCTTGTTTGGGGCTTCATTCACCATGCCATGGAACTTTGGTAACTCTCGAATCAACTCCGGCTTGATCTCAAAGGTTGAGTTAGTTTGGATACACCATTGTTGTGCATCAAGCCTATGAGAAGCCAAGTCCTTGAGTGTACGATTTGCATCACCCATTGCTTCTTCTTCTTCAACTTGTGGTTCGTCTACGAATGGAACCTCTTGTTCTCCTTCTAGTTGTAACTCTTCTTCCACTTATAACTCTTGATCTTTTGTTGTGTCTTGACTTGGTTGGAGTATTGTGCCTCTTCGAGTAGCTATCCCGCACCTTGGATAGTTCCAATCTTTAGAAGCCAGGGATTAGGTACCTGAAAACACAATTCTCGCAAACAAGTGAGAAACAAGACAAGAAAACAAAAAGAAAAGATAAAAGAAGAAATGATGATAAGAAACTAAAATAACTAGCCGTATGCCTCCCCGGCAGCGGCACCAAAATTTGATCGCTATCGTATGCGTCAAAAATAATTTCACTTTCTCACTCTACTAAATATAAATGAAGTACGTGATAAGAAAGAGTTCGTTCCCACAGAGAGGCTTTTGTTGTTATAGAATTTCAGTTTCTTAGTAACCAAGGGTGGATTTTTGTTTTATCTAAGCAATAAAATAGAGCAAAGCAAATAAAATAATTTGAATAATCAATAAAGAGAAGATATTGGTCATGGGATAGTATCATTCACAAACATGTATTTTCATCAATGACTAGAATTGGTATTTTAATCTCTCATTTACTAAAAGTCCTAGGATACCTTGATCGCAAGAATATCCCGCTAATTCCCTGATTTCATCACAACCACATTAAAAGATGTATATGTGAATTCTTCCTAGAAAGCAACCTAACGTGTAAAAGCACAATCAAGTTTAACTCCCTAAAAGAAATAAGTTCTATGGAATAAGACTAATCAATGCAAACGAACGTGTAAAAGCACTAATCCGTTTTAACGAAAGTTATGTTTCACTTGTGACTAGTAGAATATATCACTACAAGCACTACCCACAATTATGCTACTTAGAATCAGGGATAAACAACTTTTTCGTATTGAAAACCCTAATATAGCTCTTGAAATGAATGCAAATCGGATTGATTCCGGACTCAACCTAACAAGTATTCAAATCACAATATTAACAATGAATCATAAACAATTAATTATTGAGACAAAAATAATTCATTGAATCATATATCATGTTGTGAAATCCACTTTATCCCATAACCAATAATATGTGTTTAGCTACTCATAGCTTTTGAGTTCATCATAATCATAATCAATAATAAAATGAAGAAGATGAAAAACAAATGAAAAGCAAACCCTAATCGCCGCTCTCCAAAACTCCGAGTAGAAAAATACCTCCTCCCAAAGGAAGTAGAAACTTTCCTTTTGTAGCTTCTTTTAGGTCGAGCCTTCAAAAGCCCGTACCAATATATCCACCAAGCCCATGTGTGTGAAAAATCCATGTAAAAATCTTGCCAACAAGTAGTCGCCGGAAAACTGGGTTTACCGCCGGAAGTTGTCCAACAAATGGTCGGAGAAGTAGCTCAGGTGACCGGCAAAGTCCACCCGGTCACCGGTCAAACGTGTTAACTCGGGTAGTCAACTGAGTCAACTCGGGTCAAGTAGACCGAGTCAGTGGACTCAATTCAGTAATGTCACATCCTAAATACACCAGCAACTCCACCAGAACCTTTGCCATTTTAGTCCAGTTCAAATCCTAACATGCACTGTCTCTTCTTCTCAGTTGCCTCAATAGCAGCTACAACTCCATTCTATGATCTTCCCTGTCTCGGTAAAACACACACAAACTCCCATTTCCAACAGCTGCAATGCCAACCAGTTCACAACTCAAACCAACCTGCAATCCATTACTGCATTTTAACTCCCATTTACAATCCATGTAGCTTCAGTTCTCAAGCAAACTTCTACCACAAAATCGTTCGCAGATTCCAACCAAAGCCCCCTTATTTACTTTCCAGTTGTACCTAGCCATTTCTCAGTCAAGCTCATCTCCTCCCTGGAGCCTAATACATTCATCTAATCCCTGCATTGTTCACCTGCACCTTCACTCGACACCATCTACTAAATGGCATCAGCATCATTCTTCACTGCCTGCCGACTCTCGCATCCGCGTTATCACAGCCACCTTCAAATGCAATTTCCACCATGCCATCTATGCACTTTCATTCATACACATTCCATTACCGCAATGTACTTCAACTCATTCTCAAAACACACGCCCAACCATTGCACTAACATCTCACCCATTGCAGCTCCACCAAACTCTAGCACAACATCATTCCCTGCATCAATATCAGCTTACCACCTGCCATGTAAGTCATACATCTCATGGCACGACAAGAACATCGCTTTAACTCCTTTTCTCGGTCATTACATCACCACTGCACTGCAGATTCAATATCTTCAACTCTCTTCTTCTACACTCACTCAGTAAACTCGAAATGGGTAAGAACCCATCGATCTATCACCAACCCAGCATTGCTTTCACTGACTCGTCAAGTGCAATTCATGCCCGCACTTGAGTTCAGCTCCAACTGCTCATCTACTTCACTCCAACCTGAGTCTTCTCTATCTGTCTTGTACCACTTGAGTAGCATCACCATTTCTGTAACTGTATCTGCAATTCAACTCCATTACTAATTCATCCGGTATCACCACAGACTACTACTTAGAATTGTAACTCATCTTCCATAGCTCAACAGTTTCATCGATTGCCACAAACCCATCCAAACCTTGAGCTCAAATCTGAACCCTAACCTGCAACCAACGGCACAGCTCTTTGCCTCAAGCCATTCCATAACAGCAGCAACCATGGCAGCTTCATCTCAGATACCACCAACTAACCGTTAGTCTCAATTAAGCCACCACCAGATCGATCTCCATTTCATAGGCTTTCAATTCCTCAGCTCAACTCCAGTTCTTCCCTATCCTTTCTTCATTCTCGATTTGATTCAACGGTAGCAGCTTTTAACCCATTTCATCACCTATGGTCTTCAATCTTCATCACTTCAAACATAGCAGCAGAATCACCTCAAAATCGAATCTACAGAAAACCCATTTCGATTCTTGCTCTAATTCTTCGGTATCTGAACTTGAAACGCTCGATTCCTTCTCAAATAATCCCTTCCACCATTATCGCAACATCAAACCCTAACTTGAGACACTGTCGAATCTCCATCATTGAACAACATCAGATCCCCATTCTTATCTTCATATTCATATAGACCTGCAATTTACATTCTTCACTGCTCAAACTGTGATTGAATTCAACCTCATTTGAATCTTTCTAATTCTCTTTTACAACAGCCGCAATGGAATGAAATTCGATCTAGTTTAGGGGCATGTAATGATCAAAATTACTATAGCCGCCCATAAATTTGATAAGGACCACCTAAGCAATCTTTTCAATTGTCAGTTCTGCGAAACTGACAGTTCAGCTCAGTTAACAAATTCCACAACTCTGATACGCTTTAAACGCTCGCATCTTCTTCATACGATGTCAGAATGATCTCATTCTTTCGCCATTGGCTTCGTCTTTTCGTTGTCTTTAAGATGATGAGAAGAAATCCTGGATTTTAGCTAGTTTCGCTTCCTTTTTGCTTCAATGACTCCATTGCTCCTGATAAACTCAAAAGCAAACATAATATACATAATTTACAAGAAACTCGCAAAGAAAGCATAAACAATAGATATAAATATAGGTGTTTTACAACACCTATCAGGGGACTAGTCTAAATTTCCGATTCTAGCTCAGAGAAAGAAAGGTGTTGGTTATGAACCCTTGAGTTGGTCAATTCCAGTTGGGATTTGAGGATAATCGAAAAGGGGATTTTGGGTGTTCTTGTTTTGAGATTGAAGGTACGATTTTAATATTATTTCTTCCTGCTCCGATCTATTGAACGTTCATCATATCTTCTTCAATGATTCAATCACTCAACTGCTATCAATTTTATTGTCGAATTAAGTATGAAGAACCTAGGGTTTCCTTAGGATTTGATTTCAACACTGCTTGAAACTGAATAGATGGAGATGGATGATAAATTAGTGCTTATGTTGGTATGTCTGAATTGCAAAGATGGGTATGAAGATGATTAGAATGAAATGGGTTTGTGTTGGAATCAAGGTTGGATCGATTTACATGACAGATTGCAGAAATGGGTTGAACTTGTGGCAGTTTTGATGAGTTAGAGGCTGGTTTGAATTGACAGAATTAAGCAACAGGGAAGTTAGGGTTTACATGATGAGATGGAATTCTGAATCAAGAACAGATGATGTCGTAATTTGGTGACCGTTGCAGATTAATGAAATTGAAGTTTGGGTTTGCCACCAATTACAGGGAGAATATGAACTGCTGGAAGAGAGGAGATGATTGAGGCTACAGAAAGTACAGATGATGATGAATTGAGATGGGTTGTACAATCACAAGGTGTTGTGTAATTCGAATGGTGGCGGTTGAACGGGTGCTCAAGTTGAACATGCACTGGAGTTGATGCTCTTTGAGTTGGTTCTGGATATGGCATGAGTTCTGACTGAAGAATGGCTTGAGTTGATGTTGGGGAATGATTTGAAGTCCTGTGGCAGGTGTTTGACCTGAGCTAGAATGGTGTTTGCAGTGAACTGAAGCAATGATGGGGAAATGGAACTGCGGATGAACCTGGTGATGCTGATGTTTGAATGGATAGATGTATGATTAGGGACTTGACAGTGGCTGGCAATTGTAGGGGCAGTTCAGTTGGTGGTTGAGGCATGGTTCAACAAGTGAGCTGCAGCCGCATTTGCATATGGAAATGGACAGAAATGGTTGGTGCCGTTGTGCAATATGGAAGTAGCGATGCTTCTTACTTTACAATTGAGACAAGTTACAGGTTGTGACAGAAGTACATAACCAAAAGTTGTGTTTTTGAATTTATTTTGATATGTTTGTTTGAACATCTCTTTGTTTTTTACTTAACAAATTTATTTTGATATGTTTGTTTTTGAATTTATGTCGGAACTAAGTTGTGAGTACAAAATTTAGTTTTGCGTCTGTTTTTTTTGATCGCCCCTCCCACCGTGGCAACGGTTGTACTAGTAAATATACCCCTCACCTTATCCACTTAAAGATAGATTACATTAATACCCTCTATTATATAATTTTTTTCTTATTTTATTACACAAACATGTTTCTTCATTTAAGAAAAAGCAAAATTCTCTCATTCCACCACATGTATACCACCGCCACCTCCAACTCCACCACGACCACCAATCCACCGCCACCAGTCCACCACCGCCACAAATCCACCACAACCACCGACGACACCACCACCGACCCACCACCAGTCCACCACCAATCCACCACAACCACCGCCACAGCCCACCACTAGTCCACTGATAGGTGTCGTAAAACACCTAATTTTATATCTAGTATTTATGCTTTCTTTGCGATTTTTCTTGTAAATTATGTATCTTATGTTTGCTTTTGAGTTTTATAGCTACTATGGAGTCGCACGAACGAAAAGAAGAAGAAATCACCCAATTTGAGAAAAAGGACAAAATTGTCATCTCATGGGCAAACATTATCGGGAGCCGAATCAAAGTTAAGGGGCAATTTTCTGGAGGAGACTATAGACAGGCCAGCAGAGGTTAAGGGGTAACAGTTGAGCAGCCCTTATCAGGGGTGACCGGGTGTCATTATCACCTTTAACCCTAAATTGAGAGAAACTCGTCTCTCATTCTTCATTTCATTACATCTCTGAAATTAAGATGAGAGAGTCATGGCTGCTGTTGCTCGAGAGTTGGAGAAATTCAGGGGAGAAGAAGAAAAATGAGTTGGGGTTTCTGTGTTGGTGATGAATCAGATTGTGATTTTCCACAAATTGAAGATGGGTTCCTGTTGGTTTCGAATTGGATTGAATTTGGTTAAGATAGAACCAAGAGAGTAAATTGAGGCTGCTGTTACAGATCGAGAAGGAACAATTGATTGTTGAACGGAATTTCAGCCAAGAACATCTTGCTACTGGCAAACATATGATGAAGCCATGGATCTGTCGAGAAGAAATTGAAGTTGGAATGGATTACTTAGGGTTTCTGAGAGAAAGAAATTAGGCTAGAAATTTGGGCAGAATCCAAGCCGAGAAATGAAGATAAGAAAGGAGATACTGCTGTTGATTAATCTGAAGCTAGGGTTTGTGGCGATATGTGTTGGCTCAAGAGTCTGCAGGGATGAGAACGGATGTTGTCTGTGAGAGGTGAAATCATGAGCAGCGAGAGTTATATTGAGTCTGAGGCTGCCAAGAACAAGGAAAGAAGGAATTGATGATCAAATTAAGAATTACAGTCTGGGGTTGATTCAGAAATTGAAAATCAGAGTTGAGTTAGATTGAGAAGATGTGAAGACTGGGTTTGTTGGCTAACCAAGATTAAGAAGAAGAAATCGGGTCTGCTGTGGAAATGGCTGTTGAGATTGAATGGGATTCAGCTTAACTTTGTGGGATTGAATTCGCAGAGATGTGTGCACTTGGTGGAATTACAGGCCGTGCCTTGGCATGGGATTGTTATGAATGAGTTGGAGGAAATGGAGCTGTGTTACTAGGTTGAACTGCAGGTACTGGGTTGAACTACAGGGTACTAGTGAGCTGCAGCTGGAGTTGAGGCATTGCAGAGCTGCAGCTGCAATTGCAAGCCCTGATGTGCAGGTGTTGTTGCTTATGAAGCTGAGACTGAAAAGGAGATTCAAGGATTTGAGATGGGATCGAAATGGGCTTGTATGAAGTGCACTGACAATGGCCAGTGGTGATGAGCTGATATGCAGCTATATGTATTTGGAGCTTAATCTGAGTTGAAGAGGATTGTGCTTCAGTTCTGAAATGGAAATGAATGAAACTGGCATTGAAGATCCAGAAGAGCAGTACAAGGAGCTGGTGCTGGTTCAGAGCTTGAGGTTGGCTTGATTTGAGGCTGATGATGTGTTGGAATTGATGGCATTGGTTGAGTCAGGAGTGAGTTGTAGTTGCAGCTCAGGTGGGGATTTGATAATGAATTAAGACTACATGGAAGGAGTGAAGCTGGTTTTGATGGACTGCCGCGGATGATTAGAGCTGCAACATATGATGCTAGCTGGTGTGAAGATTACTGAGAATTCAGTTGAGATGAACTGCGGAGATGGCGAAGAATGGAACAGCTATGAAGTGTTCCAGGGCAAGTAAGGGATGTGCAGTGATTGAATGGAAGCTGCAGATGGGTATGAGTCTGTGGTTGAAATTGAGATGGCCGGAGTCGAGATGGAGTTGCAGTCAGGTGGTATAGCTGGTGTTGCATTGATGAATTGGCTGTGTTGCATGAAATTGGACAGGGTATTGGCTTATGCTGCTGTGGACAGTGTGGAGTGTTGAAGTTGCAGCTGTTGCAGAAGCTACAGAAAGTGGAGATGCAGGAATGGATGAATGGCTTTAGCTGTTGCAGGTGTTGAGCATTGTGTTTGTGTGTGCTGAGATACAGATGCCCTGAGTTGATAGTATGGTGGTGGTATGAGGCAGTATTGAAGGATGTTGCAAGAGTGCGCAGATTGCAGCTTAAGCTACATATGCACTATTGGTGTCTTTGGGAGTTGTGGTTGTGCAGGGCCATCATGGTTGGAAGCACAAGGATTGTGCATCACAAGAATTAGCCAATGCAAATGGCTTAGGCCAAAGTGAATCAGTCTGAGTCAGATCTGACTCGTCTGAATTGGAACTGACTCATAATCTGACCCGATTTGACTCACATCTGACTGGACCCGGTTTGACTCAGTGACTCACCCGAGTTGACTCGACCGTTTTGACCCGTTGACCGTTGACCGGTTTGACTTTTCCGGTCACCTGAGATGCTTTCCGGCGACCTTTAAGCCATAATCCCGTTTCCCGTGACCGTTTTTGGGCAGAATTTTCACATGGGTTTTTCTCACACATGGGCTTGGTGGACCACTTGGAGATGGGTTTTGAGAAGACCTAATATTGGAAGGAGTATCCTTTATGGAAATAGAGAAACATATAAAAGAGAGGACTTTTACCTAATTGAGGATATCTTGGATATTATTTTCTTTTACCTCTACTTTGTTTTCTAGGGTTTAGAACCATGAAGTATTTTCTCTTTCTTCTTGTTATGAACTTCTATGCCATGAGTAACTAAGTTTTTATTATTGGTTGAAGATGTAGTTGGATTTTGCAACCAAGTTATGATTTTTATGAATTAGTTTTCTCTCAATATTATCGTTTGATTTCTACGGGTTATAATAATTGCATGATTGATGTATTGCAATATGATTGAATGTTTGTTTCGTTAAGTCTAGAATTAATTGAACTCACATCCATATCTATAGCTATTTTAGGGTTTTTCATCAAGCGATAACCTTGAATACGAGTAGCATGATATGATTCTAGGTTGTAGTGATACATCCTTGTAGTCATATGTAGAAATTGACCTTTGTCCGAATTGTTTTGCGCAATGTATTTCAATTGCATTGATTAGCCTATTTCTGAAACTTAATGCTCCTAGGAATTGAACTTGATTAGCGCAAGGCGTTAGGTTATTCTTTAGGTAGAATTCACATACGCAGCTCTAATGTGTGTGTTGATGAATTAGGAAATTACGGAGTATTCTTGCAATAAGGTATTCTATGGCTTTTGATGATAGCGAGATTAAATACGAATTCTATTCATATATTCAAAAACTTGTTTACAATTGAAGATGAAACCTTTATCCAATATTTTCACATCCTTGATTTGCGTGTTTACTTTTATTTGTTTTGTTTTTATTTTATTTTAGTATATAAAAATCAGCAAACCCCCGATGTTTTATATAGGAAACCATAACATATTGACAACCAAGACCTCTTTGTGGGAACGATCCTTTCTTGCCCTTGCTTCATTATATATTTTGAGTAGTAAGAAAGTGTAATTATATTTGTGTCGGCTGACAACCGGCCATCCACCACAACCACCTCTACCATTTTAACACAACAACCACATTCAACTCCACCGCCACCACTAGCAGCACCACCACCGTCGGCGGCGGTGTCAACAACCAAAGTTGATCCAAAAATCAAAAGTCAGAAAAATAATATGGTGTCAACAACTAAAGTTTATCCCCAAAATTAAGAATTCACAAAATGTTCTGATTATATATGGTGTCAACAACCTAAGTTGATCCAAAAAAAAATGGTGTTAACAACGAAAGTTGACCCCATAAATCTAGTATCAACAACCCAAGTTGATACAAAAATTATAAATTCAAAGAATGTTCGAATTATATGGCGTCAACAACCAACGTTGATCCCTATATATGATGTCAACAACCAATGTTGATCCCAAATTTGAAATATAATCTAATGAGTGAACCCGGCGTGAATCGAACATGCGTCTCCTGACGTTGAGTCAGTGTGCTACCATTGCACCACAAGTTCATCTAACATAGCTACTTCTAGAAAATGAAACCAGTACAATAATTCTACAACTTTTATTACCTATGCAGAGTCAAGAAATTGCACCAAGCTCCAGCAATGCATAATACCCACAATCCAGGAACCACCTATTAAGAAACACAAAACTTAGTAAGTCTGCAAGATGATAAACAACAATTATGAACTAAACTACGACAATTATGAACTAAATTTCCATATTACACTAAAAATAAATTACAATCTTCGTGAGTGTGCCAAATCAAATCATCACATTTTGGTTCCAAATTAAAACTATCCACATAAAGAAGTTCACATATTCGTTTTGGTCCAAACTACAACTTGTCAAATACAGAAAAATGATTGAGATCAATATATCAATACACCAAGTGAATTTTGCATACAAAGTTCATATCACCTGAACAAACAAAATTGTTGAAACATGAATTAACTATTCCATTAAGTGGGCCACACATGCACAATGCAGTTCATTGTTGTTCAGTAAGAAGATGTCATAATCATTAAGTAGAGATACAAATAAACTGAACCTAATCCAAAAATCCAACTAAAGCTACAACACTACTATGGTCTGCAAAATACACCAATTAAGAGTTAGCCTAGCATTAGTGTCCATCAATAAACTCCATAGACACAATTTAGTACAGATGATACTGGTAACTAACATATATAAAAAGCAACATAACTATAAACAATTATGTATTTTACATAGGGATAGCAGTAGGTTTATTGATGGAAGTGGTTAGCAATGGATTACAGTTCATTGTAGTAGGATTATGTAAATCAATTTGCCTGTTATAATGAAAACATTACCACATCATTTCCCTGAGATGCAATAACAAGACAGCCATCAATGCAATAACACTAGGAACATTCACATAGTTTTGAGAAAATTAATTTCTAAACAATGAACATTTGAATTTAAGAAATGAATTCTTCCATTTCAATCAAGTAGAAATTTGATTATCAACGTTTCAATTAGGAATTATAAAGAATTGGAAAAATGAACAGATAGTTAACATTACAACAAAGCTATGAGTTATTATAATAAGAGAGAGCAAAGAGAGGTTTCAATGGAGCTTTTTGATATACCATACCTAGGAAATCGCCTCCACCACCATTATTTTAAATTATTCTTTACCGGAAGATATCACCACCACCACCATCTCCAAAGTAGATTTACGGGTACTGTATATTAAGATGGACTTAGTTAAAATAAATATGCGGTTAGAATAATTAATCGAGTTGCAAATAAAGAATTAAATCAAATTCACCTAAGAACCCTAGAAAATTTTTGGTTGATTTCTTTTTCAAAATTTTATCTCTGAAGAGATATTGAGACGAGATACTTATAGATCTATGCTTTAATCATGAATAAAGTTAGGAAAATTGACATGAAATCGACGAAATTAGGTTTCCAAAACCTTACAAATGTTTTCTGGAATCGATTTTCAAACCGACAGATTGCTAATCACGTAGATTTGATATTGGTGGCGGACATGACGGAGATAGTGGTACTGATTCTGGTAGAGACAATCGAGACGGGTAGTGGTGGTGGGAGCGGCGGAGATGATGGTGGTGGGAGCGATTAAAGTTTCCTGAGCACTAAGAAGAAAACAAAAGGAAAGTTAGATGGAAGGTCAAATGAGGAATCATACAAATAATATTCTTGATAAAATTTCCGATTTTGCCATTAGGGGTATTTATAAATTTCTTCAAGGCTATTTTTGAAGGGCCATCAGAGGGAGGGTATTTATTCAATTTCCGCAACAATAAAACATGTAGTGGATGTTAATGTGGAGTACTCTTAGAAACCCCCAAAGTGTTCTGATAGTCTTTCGTTTGGGCATGTAGCTGCAAAATGTCTTTGGAAGGAGCCATAAGAAATGGTGGTGTTAGGAAATCAGGTGAGGCTGAGAATAAGCAAGCTTGGGTTGTAAAGGGCTCTAGGAAATCTACTGTGAGGCTGAGAATAAGCAAGCTTGGGTTGTAAAGGGTTCTAATGAGAGTCAAGATCTTATGGAGGTTGGAATTGTATCTCCAGAGGGTAAAAAAGAGAATGAATTCATGGAGGAAGAACATGTTGTGCTCCCTGATTCCTATGCACATGGTTAAAAAAATCTGTTTGACATACCAGGTGGCATGGCAAACGAGTTGCGCCACTATGGGAAAATTTCAGAGCGACGGAGTATCTAGCAAACGAATAAATAATATCCTCGGTGATAAAGTCTTTATCGTCAGCGCTACCATGAATATCGCTCGATATAAAGTCTAGCGCCGACAGCTAGTTCTTTGTCGCCTATAAATAGGTATTTTTCAAACTAAAAAATTACACCAAAATTTTTTTACAAAAAAAAAAATTCTCAATTTCTCTCTTTCTCAATCTAATTTACTTTTTTCAATTTTTTCCAAATGGCACCATTTCAAACCCAACTTGATTTGGCAACACAACTTGATTTTTCTGGAGTAGTGCTTGAAGGTGTCGTTAAGAAGATATGTGATAGTTATAAATAAATTAGTAAAAAAAAGAAAAAAGTCTTCAAGTTTTGGATATTAACCAAGTCAAAACCGCAACTAAGAAAAGGCAAAGAAAAGTTCAAGGAAAAACAAATTTGAAGACAAAGAAGAAGATAAACAAAGGAAACTTCGTTCGTGAGCGCACTGATTGGAAGTTTTGTAAAATGAAGAAGATAAACAAGATGAAGAACGTTTTCCCAAATTTTTATTTTTAATGTCTATATTTCAAATTACTATTGTCTAGTTATGTCTTGTAAAATGACTGAAAAAGCGGGGGTACAACAACCACACCCAACAATTCGTTTGGCAATCTGAATAGACAAACTCCAATATACTTTTCAGAGAATCAACTAGACAGTTAGACTCAATCTATAGAAAAGTATATCCAAGAGTTTTGTATCTCTATATCTCAATTCAATATACAATCAGCAAATAGAAATTTGCGAGCCCAATTGAATATAAGAGAAATAACTTGAACGGTACTGTTTTGGGGTAAAAATGATTCTATTGTATTTGGTAAATTTGGGTGTGTTGATGAGAAACGAATTCAAACCCTAAACAAATGCACTGCACGGGAGTACTTTTAGATTCGAGAGATCAATCTGTAAGACTCTGGCCTAAACCAAGAAATGGTTGTTCCAGACTCAATTCGGTCACAAGGTGAAGGAGAAGGGTTGATCTTAGGGAGGGAAGCGAAGAAGGTGTTTGAGATCAAAATGTTGAATTATAAAGGTGTGGCTGTTTTATGACTTGTATTCAGAAAATGGTTTCTGGCTACTTGTGTTGATAACACTTGTGTTCCCATGTCGAGATAGGTTGAAAACCTATTTATACAAGTCAGTTGAGCGCAACCCTGATATCGTAGGAAGTGGAGAAGATTAAGTAGTGGAGTAGTGGGGTTGTGTAAGAGGCGGTGATCATCATGTGGTCACGCCTTCACCCACTACTCTCATCGTTGTTAACTGTTCGTCCTTTTCTGACACGTTCTCGTAATGGGCCCGTTGCACACCGCACGCTGTAAACTGCCAAACCAATACCCCAGTATGTATCCCCCAGTTTGTGACATGTTTGATGTCTCGAGTAAGTGGGTCAAGTCGTGGGACTTGCCGCAAAGAATAGCATATGGTGCTATTAGGTTAAACAACTAAGTTGTTTATGAGACCGATAAAATATCGTATTTATTCGATGCACGTAGAGCATCTCTTCTAAGCAACTCAAAATAATCGATATGCATGAAGCATCATTGTTTTAGAGCTCGATCGAATAAGTCGCGGATTGGGCGTCTTAAAAGAGGTAGCATGGCCGACCACCTTTGGGTGATCGTTTAGTGGCTCTAGGGGCAAGCTATTGTTTGGTCGATCGCTCCCTGTGAAGGAGGGGTGGACGGTGATCGCAATGCTACTTTGTTGATTTTCTGAAAAAAAATATACATCATTCAACTAGGCTAGCAAAGTTGGATGAACGAGATGATTTGCGGCAGTTACATATTACCGTTATGTAATTTAGGGTTTAGGGGCCGTGCGGCCATCCCTGTTTTGGTTAGTCGAATCAAAGCACTGGGCGTTGATTCGAACAGGCCGATTGGCCATGTGTGAAGATGAGCTAGTGAGTGCGTTGACATCTCCTGGGTCATATAAAATCGGATCTAAGCCACTTGATTCGGCTGGCGAAGATGAGTGGTCACGATCGATTTGCGATAGTAGCATACTGTCGCAAACATGAATTAGGGTGCAGAACAACCACGACTACTCTAGTTCAATCGAGCGATTCGATGCGTCATTGACTTCTCACAGGCAAGTCGATCGAGTGGGGATAAAATTGGGCCGGTGGTGAACTCATGTGCACCCCCTTGATCGTCAAACACGATCTAAGCCGTCCAATTAGGCTAGCTAAGTTGGACAGACACGATCGATTTGCGACAGTTGTATACTGCCGCGACCCAAATTAGGGTTTTGAACACAGCGTGTTTACTCGAGTTTGGGCAAACGGTTGAGCGCCCTATAGGCTTGCCGCAGGCAAGCCGATTGACCAAGGGGGGAGCTGGGTCGCCAATGAACATGCCGGCACTTACTTAATCGTTTGTAGGAAGATCCAAGCCGTCCAACTAGGTTGGCGAAGTTGGGCGGTCGTGATATTTATGAGACCGTTTTGGATGGTCTAGCTCATTTGAGCTCTGCTTCAACAGCGTGATCACCCGTGTTTGGGGTTAGCGTTTGAAGGCGCTGGAGTGTGTTAAATGGAGTCCAACCGGTTGAGGCATTAGTGGGCCCGCCGGTGGTCAATATGATGATTGCCTAGTTCTGCCAGGAGTGGTCTAGGCTTGCTGAAACACGCGGCCAAATTGTGTGGCCGTGATCATTTCTGAGGCTGATATTAACAGTCTAGATTTTCCTTAAGGAAAACGTGTTCGATCGAGCTAACTTAAAAGTGCGTCGATACGAAATTCTCTTTGTCAGAGAGTGATGCGGCCTATGTGTGTACTTCCATGCGGATCTCAATATTGACATTTCGGGAGATTCATGCTACTCTGCTGAGAGTGAACATTTGATCGTCATGTCATGTCAATAATGAGAGTTCGGCTGGGAACATAGCACGGGAAAAACCCAGGCGAGTCATGCACTAATGGATAATGCTGGTAGAAGAAAGAATTCACATAATATTTTGGGATTGCTGCTACGCGCACCATTCTGAGTGAATTTCATATATATTGAATTGCTCAATGAGCGAGGATGGTTTTTGCACTCGTCAATTTTCAAATGGTTTTATCCCTTGCAGGGTGATAGCGTATTAAATACTGGTTTTAGAATTTTAGCCTTGAACTAAAAACCACCATCAACATTAAGTCCCCTGCTTAGCACGTAATGATAATGCCATTGTGGGGTGAGCATTAGATGGTGATGTATGAAAAGTAAAAAGATGAAATAGAGGAGACTTACTCGAAGGAGCTTGATCGACCTCTATCGACCAGTCCATGCAGCGGTATCGGCGTGGCCACGGAGTATCAGCCGACCTGGTTGCCTTGGCGCGGCCATGAAGTGTCGGTGGGCCCAGCTTCCTTTCTTTGTGTTCGAGTCAAAGGAGGAGTCCTTCTCCTATCTGGATTCCGCAAGCACGTTTCTATAAAAGGGGGTCGACCCCCTTTTTTTTTTATTTGCTCGTTCGAAGATCCTGTGGTAGCTTTGTTCTCCCATCGTCTTCGTCAGCCGTTGGAGCATCCACGACCAGCAAGGTACTTCTCCGTTTCCTCTTCTTTCTTTTTTTTTTTTTTTTTTTTTTTTGCGGGTATAAACCCTAGATGCAGCTCTCTTGAACTTGAAAACTCGTCCCAATGAATGAACTTCCTTGTTAACAATATTGTGGTGGACTTTACCAATAGAGTCAGTAACAGAGTGGTTAACATTGCTAGAATTACCGGTAAAACGAGCAGAGAACCTTAGGTAGATGCCGCCTGTTTGCTCTTCTTTTCTTTTTTTTTTGTAAAAACCTAGCTTTAGGTTTTGACCGTGGGTGTAATAACCACGGTAAAAAAAATTGTGTTCGAGGGGCGTAATTCCCCGCTCGAACTAGCCGTGGGCGCAAACCAGTCGTGTGCATATATCCCGCGGCTGAGGCAGGGTTTGCGCACGACCTCCTCCATCGTCCTTACTAGTTGGTTGTCTACATAATTTCTCGCCCTTAACTTCATCTATTAGTGATTATATCAAACTTGCTAAGGAATTGTGTGTACGATTCCTCTTTTAGCATGAAGTAGTGACTCTTTTCCATTTGTGCTTCATTGTAGTTATTTGAAAGTGAACTAAGAAGCTCTTGTTAAGATGTCACCTAGGAATAATGATACCGCCAAGTCGAGAGATGTTGACAACTCCAAAGATATGCCGAATACGGATGACGAGCTTTTTGTCGTGCCTTACCCGAATGTTAGAACTCATCCCGGTCATAAGATAACCTTGTGATAGGAGCTCAAAGAAGCTTTTCCTACGTCTTACTGCAAGTGCACAGGCCTATTGGAGGCGTGGCAAGCACAGGTCGATCCCACAGAGAAGTGGTGTGTGCTGTTAAGCTAATCTAACGCTCACTATTGATTCTCAGATGATAATGTAGCACAAATGGGTTGTTGTGTGTCGATACGACTAGGTTGATGTTGTTTGAATCTAAACTAAGGCAATGATGAATACAGGGGTGTTGGAACTAATGTTGTTGTGGCACTAGGGTGTTTAACTCCACCCTCGATCTTGTACTAAATGCAATGTGAATTTTCACCTTGTTCTATTGTCTTCCCTTGAAGACCTTAGTTGGATAGAAGATAACCTAATTCACCTTGACTACCCCTAGCATCACTGGTCTTATTACAGTACCAGTGATCACAGGAAGGTTCAGCTCACTAAATCACTACTTTCCTAAGCAATAAAAACATTAAGAACAACTTGATAATTTACTTGCTTCATATGTAAATCAGAGGGTTTCATTACACCCTAGCTTAAGTGTTTAGAACATGATGTAATAGTAAAAACGAAATTCAAATTAAAGTTGCGTAAATTAAAACCCTAAAACATCCGTCTCTCTCTCCCAAATCAAATAACAATTTATATCACTCAAATCGCTCACACTATTGATTACACGAGTACCCAAACCTTCTGTTCCTTCCTCGGCCTCGCCCGCAAGAGTAAACCCTAATCCCCTTTATCTCTAACAAAGCCTCTTGGGAAGAGAAGCTATATGAGAGATAAGTAGAATTAGGGGTGTCGGAAGAGATAACTCGTGGCGTTGTCGGTGTTGGGAGTCAAGCTGGGTACGGGTGGTGGGAGAAACGAAGGAGGAGATGGCTCTGCCATTTTTGGTCGGGGGAAGGAGAGAAGGAGAAGTGATGGTTTCTCTGAGTCTGGTCGGGGGAAGAAAGAGAAAGTGAAGATGAGATTGGGGTTTGGTCGAGGGGTATAGGTGATGGTGGTTTTGCTGTGGAGCGGGTACAGCGAGAAGATGATGTGAAGGTAGGAGCGAGCGTCGGATGGAGCTGGACGCGATCTGAACGGCTGAGGAAGACGTGGAGTGATCTGGTGTTGCACGGGAGCAGCGAGCTTCGATGCGAGTGGAGGCAGCGACCGTAGGATGCATCTGGGCGAGATCTCAACGGCTCGGGATGAGCGGGTTCGGATCCGGGTCATGGGTCGGGTCTAGCTCAAGCCCATGTCTTGTAGATGAGTTGCTACTTGTTGGGTTGCAACTTTGCAAGGCGCGGCTTTGGCTTTCTGCTCCATGGATGCTCGCCTCCAATTCTTCGAGCTTTATTTAGTACCTAAAAACACAAAATTAATTAGTACAAATATTTATTTTTGAAAACAAAGAAAACTCGTAACTGGGATAATATCTGATTTGTGAGCACAAAAAATGAGTAAAATGCCAATAAAAAGGTGTATAAATATGCAATATTTGGCACTCATCAAATACCCCCAAACCTGAATTTTACTTGTCCTCAAGTGAAACAGAAAATAAGAAATCCTAACTATACCCCTGTCGCAGGTCTCTCGAATGCATTTAGCGTATGCATTAAGCCTTTAAACCCCTAGGTGTCCCTAGTGGACGAGTTGTAGTCTCGTGAGGGTTTACAAGAGGTGTACCCACAAAACCTTCTCCAACTTCAAAGTGTAAAAGAGTCTCAAGCCTCCAAGAAGCTATGAGGACATAGAGTTTCTGCATGCTAGTAACAAGAAGTTAGAACTACCAAAGAACGCATTCTCATCCTTAAGTGCTGAGCGAGAAGTAACCATACCATATGAAAGAATTCGGATTCGATTGTGATCATAAGTCTCAACTTCTGCCTCACCATTAGGGTTTTATGATAATTGCACTCAAAAAGATCGCTTTTTAGTCTCTCATGTGTGCAGGCAGGAATAAAGAGAGAAATCCTGCACACGTTGTAGGTAAGAAGGATAACCTTCCGAAATAAAATCTGGAGACTCCACAGAAGTGTGGACTAAAAGAATCTTTTTCTGATGATCTCTAAGAAAGGAAATCAATCATTAGCAAGGGTGGGAGTACTCACTCACTTCTCACCCGATCGGCAATTAATATCACTCTCTCATAAGAACCATAGAAACGTCTTCAATCTTCGGTCTTCAATTGCTGATGATGAACTTCTGAACTTTACAAAAACTTGACAAACAATTTTTTTTTTTTTTTTTTGACAATAATTTATAATAACTTGGTGGTAACTAGACACATAAAATAAACTACAATTTTTTTTTTTTTTTTTTTTTTTTTTTAACTTAGTACATGAAATGGAAATAACAATAAAACTCAATTTTTCACAAACTTCATTAATTCTCATCTTCTTTTCTTTTCTTTGTTGCACATAAACCTTGGACTATTTCAACTTTTCTTCATATATTCTGATGTTGCTCCGCTTGCTGACGATGATGTGTTTCTATGGATCTTGATGATTGAGAGAGAGAGTGATGTTAACTGCAAATCGGTATTTAGAAGGAGTTTTCATCTTTAGACGTCACCCTCATGATTGACGGAATTAGCACTCAAGAGATCAAAAATAGTGCTGGAAAGTGGTGCGAAGTTGGGTAGCTCACCATTCCTACCCTAATTGACGACGGTGACACACACTCTAACAGCTTTTCTAGAAAGTCACAAAGAGTGAAGGTTGGTACCTCGCTTGATGTAAAATGGGTAGTCTCCACTATGGTTGATCACAATTCTACTACCGAATATCTAAACAACACCTAATTCGCCCTCCGGTATGGTTAAATCCAACTTTAACGCTCTAATCAACTAAGGAACCCGATTGCGTTCTCCAGTACTTCCAAGTTCTTGTTATTTCGGTCAGACTCTCTATGTAAACATAGCTAGAATCATGCTAGTGACTCTAAAATCTCTAAAAGTTGGAGGTTTTTATGCAAATTTTTGAGTTTTTCGATTTTTTTTTTTTTTTTTTTGGAAGAAGTAAAACAAAAAGACTAAAAACTCTATATGCAAATCACACCCCCAAACCTAGATCAAACATTGTCCTCAATGTGGCAACAGATAGGAAAAATTTAAACAAGATTACATACCATGAGAACTATGATGAGTAGAGTAAAGGAAAGAGATTACTTAGGATGCAAGAGGGTGTTGCTAAACCATAGAAAGGTGAATGCTTTGAAATCAAACAATCACGAGCGCAAGACAAAAAGATTGGTTAGCACACATCAAAAATTATGCAAAAAGGAAAGGGAAAGATGATGGATTTTTAGTCCATAAGTATGTACACAAGTGAACTAGATCGGGTCCACATAGATGGGGTCTTCCAAGTCAACGGTCTCAACTTCCGGTGGAAGATGTTCCGTAAATGGTTTCAATCTCGACCATTGACTTTGAAAATGTTCTTGTTTGCTGGGTTTTCAACTTCTACACTCCATGGGGAAAGACAGACGCACCACGAATGGTCTGGACCATCGGGAACGTAGCTTTCCTGGAAACAAATGCAACCTAGTGTTGTACAATAAAACTTTTTGACCTGGGGTGAAAGACTTGCGCAGAATGCGCTTGTCGTGAAACACCTTCATTCTATGTTTGTACGTTTTGGCACTATCATATGCATCGTTTCTCAATTCTTCTAACTCATTGAGTTGAAGTTTCCTACGGGTTCCAGCCTTATCAAGATCAAAATTCAACTTCTTCACAGCCCAAAATGCACGGTGTTCTAACTCAACAGGTAAATGGCATGCTTTCCCGTACACTAGTCTGTAAGGAGACATCCCAATGGGAGTCTTGTATGCAGTCCTATAGGCCCATAAAGCATCGTTTAAGCGCAAAGACCAATCTTTCCTTGATGGATTGACAGTCTTCTCAAGGATATGCTTTATTTCCCTATTGGAAACTTCCACTTGGCCACTGGTTTGAGGATGGTAAGGTGTTGCGACCTTGTGAGTGATTCCATACTTGCGCACTAGTGATTCAAAGGGTCTATTGCAGAAATGACTACCTCCATCACCGATTATTGCCCTAGGGGTTCCAAAACGGAGAAAATGTTCTCCTTAAGAAAGGAAAGAACAACTTTATGGTCGTTGGTTTTGGATGCAATGGCCTCTACCCACTTGGAGACATAATCTACAAAGAACAAGAATGTATGACTTACCTTCAGAATTCGGAAATGGACCCATGAAATCAATGCCCCAAACATCAAACAGCTCAACAATCAATATGGGTTGTAAGGGCATCATGTTTCTCCTAGAGATACTTCCTAATTTCTGGCATCGGTCACAAGCAACACAAAATGCATGGCAATCCTTAAACAGTGTTGGCCAATAGAAACCGCTTTGCAAGATCTTTGCAGCAGTTTTTCTTGGCACTAAAGTGGCCTCCACATGCATGGTCATGACAAAAGGAAATGACGTCCCTTTGTTCAGAATTGGGGACACATCTCCTAATGATTTGGTCTTGGCAGTACTTAAACAAATATGGGTCATCCCAAAGGAAATGTTTAACTTCAGCCAAGAACTTAGAACGGTCTTGTTTAGACCAATGCAAGGGCATTCTACCAGTAGCAAGGTAGTTGACAATATCAAGAAACCATGGCATTTCAGCCACAAGCATCAATTGCTCATCGGGGAATGATTCCCTAATTAACACAGCACTCATCAAACAGATTCAACATTCAACCTAGACAAGTGATCTCGCCACAACATTCTCTCGACCCTTTCTTATCTCGAATTTCGAGGTCAAACTCTTGTAGCAAGAGTATCCATCGAATTAGACGAGCCTTAGCATCTTTCTTTGACAAAAGATATCTCAATGCAAAGATGATCGAGAATAAATGATGACCTTAGACCCTATTAGATAAGATCTAAACTTGTCTAATGCAAACACAACAAACTAGCAACTCCTTCTCGGTCGTGGAATAATTCAGTTGAGCATCATTAAGTGTTTTACTAGCATAGTAGATCACATATGGAAGTTTGTCTACTCGTTGGCCCAAAACAGCTCCTACAAAGATAGTCGACGCATCACACATAATCTCAAATGGTAATGACCAAGTCGGGTGGTCCGACTATAGGGCAGATGTAAGGAGAGCCTTCATTGCTCCCATGCTTCCTTACAAGCATCATCAAAGACAAATGCAACATCTTTTGCAAGAAGATTGCACAAAGGTCGTGAAATTTTACTAAAGTCTTTGATGAATCGGCGGTAAAAACCCGCATGGCCTAGAAATGATCTCGATATCCCTCACGTAACGAGGTTGAGGCAAGTGTTGAATGAGATCTACCTTGGCTTTGTCTACTTCTATGCCTTTTCCGAGATAATATGCCCTAGAACAATGCCTGAATTAACCATGAAGTGGCATTTTTCCCAATTCAAGACCAAACTCTTCTCCTTACACCTAATTAGCACACATGTGAGGTGATGCAAACACTCATCAAATGAAGATCCAAACACCTAAAAATCATCCATAAAAATCTCAAGAAACTTATCTACCATGTCGGAAAATATGCTCATCATGCAACGTTGAAAAGTAGCGGGTGCATTGCACAACCCAAAAGGCATACGACGATAAGCAAATGTTCCATAGGGACATGTAAACGTGGTCTTTTGTTGGTCTTCGGGTGCTATGTGGATTTGGTTGTAGCGAGAATAGCCATCTAAGAAGCAAGAGTGACTATGTTTTGCTAACCTTTCCAAAGATTTGGTCAATGAAGGGAAGGGGAAAGTGGTCTTTCTTGGTGATCGTGTTCGTTTCCTATAATCAATACAAACTCGCCACCCCGTGGTCACACGGGTGGGGACAAGTTCGTTCATCTTATTTTGAACTACAAGAATGCAGATTTCTTGGGTACTACCCGAATGGGACCGACCCACTGCTATCGTGGACGGGGTAGATGATACCCGCGTCAAGCAGTTTGAATCTCACCCTTGACAACATCTCTCATGTTGGGGTTAAGTCTCCTTTGCATTTCCCTAGATGGTTTAGTGTTCTCCTCAAGGTTTATGTGATGCATGCAAATTGTGGGACTTATACCCTTAAGATCGGAGATGGTCCAACCCAAGGCTCCTTTATGTTCTTGAAGTACTTCTAAGAGTCTACTTTCCTGTTCCGTGTCTAGACATGATGCAATAATCACAGGTAAAGTGTCAGAAGGACCTAAGAAAGCGTACTTCAAGGTATCAGGTAATGGTTTCAAATCAAGCTTAGGTGGTGTATCAAGAGGTGGGGCAGATGTGGTATCAGAGAGTGGAAGTGGTTCCACTGCATTCTGCCATTTAGCAATATCCATGGGTGGGACCGATTCAAGCAAAGAGTTAATTTCACCAATGTACTTAGACTCAAAGAGATCTAAGTCAAAGTTATCTAAACAGCTTGCAAAGGGTCCATTGACAAAATGTCGGGCAAAGAGTCTTGGATCGAGACTCTCGATCATGTTAATCTCATGCAAATCGGTATCATCACAATCAATGGGTTGTTGACTAGTGTTAAAAACGTTCAGCTCTACGGTCATGTTACCAAAGGACAATTTCAACACACCATTACGACAGGTTGATGATAGCATTGGACGCCGCCAGAAAGGACGTCCTAAGATCACGGAATGTGATTACTTGGGTCTTGCACGGGTTGAGTGTCTAAGACAATGAAGTCTACAGAAAGAAAAATTTATCAACCTTGATTAACACATCTTCAACAATACCACGGGGATTCTCACGGATCTGTCCGCTAACTGTAGCGTAACATGTGTGGGCTTCAGCTCCCCAAGGCCCAATTGCACATACACAGAGTATGGCAATAGATTCACACTCGCTCCTAAGTCTAGTAACGCCTTTTCGACCGTATGGTCACCTATGGTGCACGTAATCGTTGGACTACCTGGGTCTCTAAACTTAGGTGGAATCTTGTTTTGGATTATGGAGCTCACTTGCTCAGTGAGAAAGGCACGTTTATGCACATGAAGCTTACGCTTTTGTGTGCACAAGTCCTTCAAAAACTTAGCATAGGTGGGTATTTGTCTAATTGCTTCGAGAAATGGAATGTTTATGTTAACCCTCTTGAACATTTCCAAAATCTCATTGTAATGGTTACCCCCTTCGTTGCACCAACCGTTGTGGGAATGGAGCAACAGAACATGACTCGGCAAAGGAACATCTATGTTGGTAGGGCTCTTGGTCTTATCAAAAGCTCGATTCTATCTCTACATTAGATGTTTTCTCGCGGTGTTGTGTGTACTTGGGAGTCCGATGTAGACTCGCTTGATGGTGGTACACCTACATGGTTCTCAACAATTCTACCACTACGGAGAGTGGTGACAAGATTCGCTTGACTATGCGAAGTTTCATTGCAGGTAGAGGAGCCCGCTTGAAACACATTCTTTGGATTTTGTAGGGGTTGACTAGGAAATTTTCCTTTTCTCTCTCATTCAATGCATCACGATTTGTCCCATCTTAAGTTCTAGACTTGTGAAACGTTGGTCGGTAGTTTTGTTGAGTTGTGTGAGATTTTGGGTTAACAGACCGACACGCTCTTCCAAGCTAGGCTTTTTCTCTGCTGTGGTACCGAGGATGTGGTTGTACTTGGGGGTTTACGGGATATGAGTATCCTTGGTTGTTATTTGTTGGTCCCCTTGTACAGTCCCTTGGACCAAGAGAAGTTAGGGTGGTTCCTCCACCCTGGGTTGTAGGTTTGAGAATAAGGGTTGTTCTCTTGCCTATGGTACAATGCATTGGCTTGCTCGGATTTGGACTCTTGAAATGCATGTAAATCTGGACAGCTGTCCACTAAGTGGTCAGAACTATGGCATGCGGCACAAGTGGCCATATCAATTTGGTCACGGAGAGTAGGGGCATTAGATTTTACATTCTTTTCCAACTCAAGCACTTCTATTCTCCGGGCCAAAGATGCCATTTTTGCATTTCCCTCAAAGTCAGACTCGATTCTATGAACATTTTGTGCAGGGGTAGTCCGTTTCGGTTCTCGGATGGACTCCCATTGTTGAGTCTTTTCAGCGACTTCGATTAGAAAAGTCCAAGCGTCATCAACACTCTTGTCAATAAATGCACCATTGCACATTGACTCGACTGTGGTACGGGTTCTAACATCTAGACCCTCATACAAGATTTGGACGAGTCTCCATTTTTCAAAACCGTGGTGGGGACATTGGAGTAGTAATTCATTGAATCTCTCCAAGTATTTTGCTAGAGTTTCGTCTTCTAATTGCACAAAACCATTTAGACTTTGGAAAATTGTCGTTGTCTTATGGTTGGGGAAAACTTTTTGAAAAACTCTTTTGTGAGGTCATCCTGTGTTCTAATGGACTGTGGTTGTAGGGCATGAAGCCAAGACTTGGCTTTGTCCTTCAGAGAAAAAGGAAACAATCTCAATTTGAGGGACTCCTCTGTCATTTGGTTAAAACGCAGAGTCCCACAAATATCCTCAAAGTCTCTCACGTGATGGTAGGGGTTCTCAGGATTGACCCCTCTAAACACGGGTAGCATATGAATGGTGCTTGCTTTCGGTTCAAACCGACAAGCATCACCGAGAATGATGCAAGAGGGCTGGCTTGCCCTAGTTGGGTACATGTAGTCCTTGAGACTACGGGGTTGGTTTTGTTCATCACCCATGGTTTCGATTCGGATGGGCTTTCGATGGAATTGGGCTTGTTGAAGAACCGGGTATGCTTACGATTTCGTCCGGGGCGGATTCTTACTAATCAATTTGTTTGGTCTCTAAAAGACACAATCATAGCCTAGCACGCGCCTCTAACATGTTAACACACAATCAAGTTCAACACGAAAAAAAAAACTCAAAAATAACCCACTAACACAAGACTCAAGCCCAAGGAATTGGTTATTGATGTTGTAGAGCCCAGCTGAAAAGGTGTAATTCAGCCCAAGAGATGTGGTGTTGTGGGCTTATCTGTTAAGGGTTCGGCCCAGGTTGGGTTTATGCAGCCCAGCAGTGAAGGCTAAAATATTTGGGTTGAAATTGAGAGTGTGACTGGGTTCAGGCAGATGCTCAGCCCAGTTTTGGTTTCTGTTTATGTAGAGCCCAGATTTTGGTTGAGCCCAGAGATATGGGCTTCAGGCAGGTGCAAAAAATAGAGCCCAGATTTTGGGTGAAAAGGGTACAGCCTAATGGAACTTGTGCTCTCAATCACAAGCACTGGCTTATGCAGGGGTTGGCAAATGCCGCAAGACTTGTACACAAAGCCTCCGGGCAGTGGCATGATTGGCAACCGAGCACAACACAGGCTGGTCTTATGCACAGAGTGAAACAACAAAACACAATTTCTCACAAAATGATACAGCCTAGTGCATGTGGATGGTTACAGCACAGGAAATGAGTAAAAACTGTGTATTGTGCAAGGGGATTGGGATGTGCTCACTCAATGGTGAAGCATGTGCCGGGGGTAGTGTATTTTGAAAATTAACAAGTTGATGCTAATGCTATTCTATTCAACAACTCACTCAAAGGTACCACAAGATCATGCAGTACACGATATAGCTAAAGCAAGAGCATAATTTCAAGATTATTGCTATATACGGATGGTCTGGTGAGTCAAGCAATTAAGCTTAGTTTGCACTTTACAACATGTTCGGATTGCCAATAAAATTATAGCAAAGCAGCAATTCACAGAGACTACACACAAACATGCAAATATTGACAGGGTCTGTGTTATGGGTCTGACAATAAGTTGGCTCAACATGCACAGATTCAAGGTCTATTTCCAGTTATGCACAGATAAAGTTGACAATAAGCTCAGAGAGGTATCTAACTTATCATGCAAAAGGGGCAGGTCTGCTGGTTACAGCCAAGCTCAGGATTGACACACAAGACAAGCCAACGAGCTTGCAAGGAAAAAGGCAAGAGGCACAGGCAATTCAAAAGATCATGGATACTAACAATTGCAGAGCTCACAGACAGTGCAATTATGCTCGTGTTACACAAAGATAGGCTCGATGCCGGCTCAATTGCTCATCGGCTCACACTTGCAGCTTCAGAGGGCTAGCAAGGTTACAAAGACTCACAGAGAGCGGTGACTCAAAGTGAGCTTCAAAGAGACCATTAACAAAGCGAGCATGCTAAATCAAAGCAAGGATAGAAACACATTACCACCAAGTATAAAACCGGGTTTAGGCAATTCCACCTCAATTCAGCTCCTTTGTTCTTTCCTTGAGCTTGCTCGCTTTGCTCCAAGAGTACCGCTAGCTCAAGACAAAAGTCTCAGCTTCTCAAAACCTCACAGTTAAAGCAACACAAGACTAATGCTACAATGATGAAGCTCGAGCTTTTGACCGAAATGAAATGAAACCGGAAGCTTAAATGAAATTGAGTAGGTCAGCTTGCAAGCTCTCAACCTCGCCTACCGCATATGCACAACAATGACTAAGAGAGGAACAAGAGGTGATGAGCTAAAACAAGTACAAATGAACACTAGTCTTAACAGATGCAAAGGCAAGGAAAATCAAGGATTAGGCAAACAGATGCTATGGCAGGCAATGAGATGAGGCTAATGTAAAAATGATAATGAAAAAGCTAAGAGTTAAGCTAAGTTACAACAAATCGGTGCCAAAGAGCATGATTGTAAAGCATATATACAATGGAAGACCGAAAATCAAGAAAGCAAGTGAAAGAAAATCGGGGCACACTACCAAATCCCCGCAGCGGCGCCAAAAACTTGATAGGAGCTCAAAGAAGCTTTTCCTACGTCTTACCGCAAGTGCATGTGCCTATTGGAGGCGTGGCAAGCACAGTCGATCCCACGAGAAGTGGTGTGTGCCGTTAAGCTAATCTAACGCTCACTATTGATTCTCGATGATAATGTAGCACAAATGGGTTGTTGTGTGTCGATACGACTAGGTTGATGTTGTTTGAATCTAAACTAAGGCAATGATGAATACAGGTGTTGGAACTAATGTTGTTGTGGCACTAGGGTGTTTAACTCCACCCTCTCGATCTTGTACTAAATGCAATGTGAATTTTCACCTTGTTCTATTGTCTTCCCTTGAAGACCTTAGTTGGATAGAAGATAACCTAATTCACCTTGACTACCCCTAGCATCACCGGTCTTATTACGCAGCACCAGTGATCACAGCATGTGTTCAACTCACTAAATCACTACTTTCCTAAGCAATAAAAACATTAAGAACAACTTGATAATTTACTTGCTTCATATGTAAATCAGAGGGTTTCATTACACCCTAGCTTAAGTGTTTATAACATGATGTAATAGTAAAAACGAAATTCAAATTAAAGTTGCAGAAATTAAAACCCTAAAACATGCTGTCTCTCTCTCCCAAATCAAATAACAATTTATATCACTCAAATCGCTCACACTATTGATTACACGAGTACCCAAACCTTGTGTTCCTTCGGCTCACCTCGCCGCAAGAGTAAACCCTAATCCCCTTTATCTCTAACAAAGCCTCTTGGGAAGAGAAGCTATATGAGAGATAAGTAGAATTAGGGGTGTCGGAAGAGATAACCGTGGCGTTGTCGGTGTTGGGAGTCAAGCCGGTACGGGTGGTGGGAGAAACGAAGGAGGAGATGGCTCTGCCATTTTTGGTCGGGGGAAGGAGAGAAGGAGAAGTGATGGTTTCTCTGAGTCTGGTCGGGGGAAGAAAGAGAAAGTGAAGATGAGATTAGGGTTTGGTCGAGGGGTATAGGTGATGGTGGTTTTGCTGTGGAGCGGGTACAGCGAGAAGATGATGTGAAGGTAGGAGCGAGCGTCGGATGGAGCTGGACGCGATCTGAACGGCTGAGGAAGACATGGAGTGATCTGGTGTTGCACGGGAGCAGCGAGCTTCGATGCGAGTGGAGGAAGCGACCGTAGGATGCATCTGGGCGAGATCTCAACGGCTCGGGATGAGCGGGTTCGGATCCAGGTCATGGGTCGGGTCTAGCTCAAGCCCATGTCTTGTAGATGAGTTGCTACTTGTTGGGTTGCAACTGTTTCGCGCGCGGGCTTTGGCTTTCTGCTCCATGGATGCTCGCCTCCAATTCTTCGAGCTTTATTTAGTACCTAAAAACACAAAATTAATTAGTACAAATATTTATTCTTGAAAACAAAGAAAACTCAGAATCTGGGATAATATCTGATTTGTGAGCACAAAAAATGAGTAAAATGCCAATAAAAAGGTGTATAAATATGCAATATTTGGCACTCATCACCTTGCTTACAGGCTCATAAAATAAGGAAGCTACTCCGTCGGTTTCTCCAGCACGTGTGATGAGGTTCTGTCTCCAAAAGAAAGAATATCCAGCTTCTCCCATTGACTTCAAGGTATGCCATACTCCGCTACGCTCTTATGAAAGATGGATAAGGCACATGTTGGGCAATGAGCGTGTCAAAAATAACTTGACTAAGGCGCAGATCGTTGAAGCTATCATGGCGTCTGCAACACTTCACATCAGGAAAGACGCTGCAGGGTTGATCACTTTAATCTCTCGATGGTGTCCTTCCACGCACACGGCCATATGTAGATGGGGAAAAATGACTATTACTTTGGAAAGTGTAGCTGTGTTGTTGAGTCTTCCAATTGCGGGAAATCTTTACTTTGAGTTGTCCGATGAAGAAAAGGTGATGTTCGCCGCTCTTGTTAAGAAGGCAGAGGGATATAATCAGAAGGAATGTGATGAAAAATGTTTTTATATTTGGTGGGTGTCTGAATGGTTTCCTACGCGGCCGAAAACGGGCCAGGTGCTGGATGATGTACTCAGTGTTGCCGCATTTTTATCTCTGTGGCTGTCTAGAGATGTTTTTGATGATGGCTCTGGTAAGAAGGCCATAAGAGAAAAACTCATCATGTTTGCTATCAAGCTGGCGCAAGGCGTAGTGCTTCCCCTAGGTAGTTTGTTCCTTGGGTCTTTGTACTCTCATTTGGATTCTCTGGCAGCGGACATGTACGTTTCCAATGGATGTATGAAGGTGGAGTCACATGTTCACATCGCTTTTCTCCAGGCATGCTTATGGGAGCACTTCAAAAGTTATACTCATGTCCCTGCGGTTTCGTTTTACAGTTTATAAGGAGATTCCAGAATACTTCGTTGGCAGAAGAGGCGTCCAAAGCATGGGTTGAAGCTCATTGACTTCCTTGATAATGTGCACGCCATAGATTTCCGCCCGTGGGTGCCGGTTCATTCTTATGTGGTCCAGCCAAAGACCTTTGTCGTTATATCTGATATGGTGTTTCACACTGGAGAGAAAATGAATCTTGGAGAGATCATATTTATGCGAAGTTGCACGCCAGGATATGTTTTGTCCTTCTTTAATGAATCCCTTACTGTAGTTACGTATAATATCGACAGGGCTGCTCGTCACATGGGATTTGATCAGGGTATTCCGTTTTGTCGTCCTCCCATGCCTCCAACGGAGCTTTTGTTGTTTGTTTTCGATACTAACCTCTTCGCCGCAAAGAAGAGCCTTCCATTGTTGCTCCCAGGAAGGAAATCAGCGACTCGTAAGTATAATGATTTCTGAAGAGAAGAGCTCTTGCCTTTTCAAAAGTTCTTGGAAGACGTCGTGACAGTCCCGCGTGACATGTATTCCTCTGAGATCTTAAAACAACATAAGTTGTTGAAGAAGCTTCCCTCGGGTAAACGAACTCGTAGTTCTAAACAAGGTGAGCGCAGTCCCTAGGAGAAATCAAAGGGATGTGCAAATGGCGCTCAAAAGACTCCGAATGCTCTGGTAATCCTCAACTCTTCTAATATGCAGTGCATATGTGCCTTTTCCCAAATAATTCGGATTTTCTGTTTGGCAGCAGTCTTGCCGAATATCTCCTTTCTTTGAAATCAGGGTTTTGGGACTGTGAACGCCTTTGCTAGACTCGCTCATGGTGGTGATATGATATCTCCAAAAGATAAGTTCGGAAATAATGGATATCTCGAAGATGAGGATGAGGTTGAAGATGAAGAAAGTTCAGAATCTGACAGCGATGGAGAAAGCACTTCCAAACGTGGTAGGGAATCCAATCATCCTAGCGAGCCGGAAGGTGAATTGGTACGTCTTCTGTACACCTTTCTTTCAAAGATGATTCACTCTTTCATGGGAAACAAACATTAACCAATGATATTTACAGGGGGGTGCCGCCATAAAGAACAATATTGAGATGGAGGTGGCTGATGATGCAGAGAACGCTTCTGCCCCTCCTGATGAGAACGGAGACGCTGCTTCCATGACTGTAGATGTGGTTGTCCTCGAAGAATCTCTCTGAAATGGTACGGCATTAGTCGTACATTCTGTCGCTAGAGCCCTCTTTGACACCCCCAATTTGACGCCCCTTACACAGACCATGTGTTGGTTGGAGGATTTAGCGTGCCGACTAAGTATGCAAAGTTGTACACCAAAATATGGAAGAAACACGGTCACATTGCCATTTTCAAGAAGATTAAGAGTCGCTTTTCATTGGTTAAGCGTGTTGAAGAAGCCTTATCCTCCATTCATGATATGTGCAGCGTGACAGGACGCACTGTTTCCAAGGATGTAGTTGAAAGCTGGGAATTCCATCGGGACGTGTTTGTGAAGTTTGAGTTTAACGCCTCCTGATTCTGTGAAGGGTTTTCCAAAGTCCAAGAGCTGCAAGGCGAAATGAAGGATGTTCCCTCCATGGACTGCATTACTCAGCAAGAGGCAGAAGTCGAGAAATTATCCCAGGAGTTGAAGCTAAAGCAGACTGCTCTCCAGAACATGAAAGACGCCTTTGCCAAGAAGAACGAATTGTTGCTGGATGACTTCCCTTAAATGATTTTTCTTTATTTTTAGGTATCTTTGAGTGACGTGAGGAATTCCTTTCATGATTTGATGTTTTTTTTTTGGGGTTTTGAACTAGCAAGTGATTGCTTTTTATGAAAATATTTGAATTTGATTCTGGGATAATTCATGAGTAGTTTTCTAAAAGGAATTATGCTTGGGTCGACTATTCAGATTGAAATTCTAATTACGTAATGTAACTTAGAGAAATTGTGCATGTTGCATGAAAATTACAAACATTACACAAAAAAGGGAAATATAACGTGGAGATTGAGAACGTATTAGCTTCATTCTCAAGATGGGACGCGTGCATCAAGTCCCCGGCAAATTTTCAAAAGATTTCTCGCACAAATAATCGTTTAACGAGACTTACTTATTGACAAGGTTCTGACGAACGAAATTGGGCTCTCCCAAACAATTGCTTAAAGTACGAGTTACGGTAACACGCCTCCGCTAATGAAAAGTCCCCAGCTGATTCGACCTCTCCTGTGAAACTACACACGTCGACTTGTGAAGAAAGGGAAGATTCTTAGTTCATAGATGTAACTCCCCTGCATTGATTTTCTCGCGGACAATGCGTTTCAGGCCGTTGCATTCACTGGTAGGGTGATGGATAAATCTGTGGTAATGGAAATATCTCGGATCAATCATCTCCTGATCAGTTGGTGGACGCCATACAGGAGGTAGTTGGACTACTCCGTCTTGCACCCAAACTTCTAGCAGCTCTAGAACCTTCCTCATGGGAAATGGGAAATGCGGGTACTCTGGGTCTAGCGTTTCTTATGCTCGCAGCTGTTGTTGTGAGAACTCTTATGGGCTTTGACATGAGGCTCGTTTCGAGAGTGGAGTTGAGACGTGAGTGTTAATGGTGGATTTTCAACAAAGGGCAAAATCGTAAAATCATGAGGCATGTTTTTGACACGGCTTTCAGGCATGAAACGATTCATATTTTACGAAGCCATGATGAATATGTTTTCGAAAAGCCTCCACTAGCTGAGCGTTCGATCTCTGGCATTTCGTCGTGACCTCTATGCAGAATAACGTATTTGGGCGGTTCTCCGTAGATTGAGAGCTTAACGCCTTCAGGACGTCGGTGATACTCATTGTTCCCTGACTGCAGGAGAGAGACCCACCTCCACATAGAAGAATAGTTAGGCGGCGGACGCCTTCAGGACATCGGTGACACTCACCGTTCCCTGATTATGTGGAGAGACCGTGCATAGATTCATGCGGTTCTCCGTAGATTGAGAACACTAACGCCTTCAAGTCGTAAACAACGCTGTGACTCCCTGACTATGCACCATTAAGAATGGATGTGACATTTTAACTGGCTAATATCTTTTCTACAATAGATTAATTCTGCCGTGACATTCACCACTGAATTCCCAGAATGGTATACAATTGCTCCTATTCCATGGTCGAATCCACAGCCTGATCCCATGGAATGGCAATAACAATTGCTCCTATTCCATGGTCGAATCCACGGCCTGATCCCATGGAATGGCAATAAACAATTGCTCTGATTCCATGGTCGAATCCACGGCTTGATCTCATTGAATGGCAATAAACTACTACATTATCTCGTTATTCCGATTTCATGATCGAATCCACAGCTGATCTCATGAAATGGTGATAGGTAATTTTAATTACTCCGATTATATGGTCGAATCCTCGATCCCATAGGATGGTAATGCTTGTTTTATTATTCTAAATTCGTAGTCGAATCCACAGTTGATCCTATGAATTAATAATAAACGACTGTTCATTTTTATTACTCAGTTTCATGAATTATTCTCTGCTGAATTTCATAAATTAGTAATAAATACTCAACAACCGGGCGTCTGGACTACCACTGAGTAAGCCCCACAAAATGGTGCAAGTGTATTCGACAATGATGCACGACTGAGCACCCGGATGCACGAACGAGCATCCAAAAAATATGAAACAATGAGGAATCCTACACAAAACAAGGGAGAAAGCAATAAATATTAATTAAATAATAAGAGACGCCCAGGGCTGGGCCCACCGGCCGGCCATGCCCTAGCCATGGTCGGTCCCACGCCTCTCCCATTATTTTCCTTATTTTTTTGTTATTTCATGAACTCATGAAAACTCCTTGATTTTAGCAACTTTCCTTGTTTTTGCAAAACTCATGAATCCTCCATAACTTCATGGATTCATGAAATAATATTATAAAATAAGGAAAGGTGTGCGGGATCGGGCAACCTAGCCGGCCGGCCATGCCCGGGCCGTGGTCGGTCCCACACCTCATAATCCTTAGCTTTTTATAATTATTATTCCCTAATCTCACGAAACTCCTTTGTTTCAACAAAAACTCATGGATTCTCCATAACTCCAAGGATTCTCCATAACTTCAAGGATTCATGAAAAATAATATTATAAAATAGGGACAAGTGTGCGGGACCGGGCAACATAGACGTCCGGCCATGCCCTAGCCGTGGCCGGTCCCACACCTTGCAATCCCTAGTCTTTTATAATTATTATTTTCCTAAATTCATGAAACTCCTTGGTTTGAGCAAAAATCATGATTTCGTCAAATTTTGCTCAAATCATGAAAAACCAAAAGCCAACAGGTCACACGACCGGCTAGCCTCACACGGCAATTTTAAATGTTAAATTACACTTATTTTAATATTTACTAAATATTGATCAATTGAGCATACATGCTCATTCCAACAAAAATCAAGAATTTCAGTTAAGATGAAACTCTTCTGAAAATTCACAACATTGCTCGAACGCACATCAGAAAATACTGAAACTATCAGTACGGAGACACGGGCACCACGGCAACACGTGCATGCCTTCATGACCGACCAGAGTCATCCTTAGGGCTTGCACAAAGCCGGTCCCACACATTTTCATAATTCTGACCTAATTTGCTCAATTGCTCGTATTGGGCCCAAACTATCTCCAACTAACCTGGGGATTGCTCAAACGGACAACAACTGGTCACGTGACCACCAAGAGCCGATCCCATGCTCTCTTGGTCGGTCCCCATCTTTAATACCTAGGTTTTATCACCATAATGCTAAACCCAGCAATATTTCAGTAAATGATAAAACCAACATTTAATCATCATTCTCTCACCAATCCTCAAACTGAGAACCCTGGTGCATGCTCACTCGAGCACCGAGCACCACATGGATTACCATCATCCCATGTGGGCGGTCCCTCTATCACTCATGACCTATTTTCAGCGATTCATCAACTAGGATCTGAAATTAGGGTTTTGAATAAATGCTCCACGAATCATCACTCTGAGCACGATTCAAACACTAATGAATTTATGATGGATTAAGCAACCAACAACTGAATTAATCATATAATATTTGGTATATTACTAATATTTTAATATTTTAAGGGTCACGTCACCAATAAATGTTTAATTTAATCGAGCAATACTTGCTCGCTTGCTCAAATATTGATCCAAATTTATCAATATTTGGTAATTTATCAGTAATTTGTCGAATTGAGCAATACTTGCTCAATTGCACGACAAATTATCAACATTCAGTAATTTTCCGAATTGAACGATACTTGCTCAATTGTACGTCAAATCATCAACATTCATTATTTTGTCGAATTGAGCAATACTTGCTCAATTGCTCGTCAAATTCTCGATATTCAGTAATTCGTCGAATTGAGCAATACTTGCTCAGTTGCTCGAATATTGATCCAACTATCAATATTCAAGAATCTATCGATATTTCGTCGAATCGAGCAATACTTGCTCGATTGCTCGAATAATCCACATATATTTAGTAACTCATCAATATTCAACAACTCGTCGAATTTACAATATTTTCTCAGACGAGCAACATTAACATTCATGAATCACTGAGCATTTGTCAAACATGCTCGATTCAACAAAACCTAGACTCATTGTCTAATCAGTCAACAACTGACAAACTAAATACACGTCTGTCATGCAGACTCCACGATTCGTGAGACATCAATCACGTCAAATTGGGGGATAACAGCTAGGGTTTTGGTCTGGTGGCCTACAGCATGTGGATTTCATCCACGACGAGAAATGTGCGTAAGTTGTGTAAACGGAGTTAGCAAAGTAGTGGGTGCAAGATCCGTCAAGTCTCCACACGACATGGAACTGACTTTACCACGATCTTCCACTTTCCCACTATTCCACTGATGTGATTTTAACAAGTTGTAGTAAAGTGGTAATAAAGGTTGTCGTTCTTCGAACTTGTGAAGGATTTTTAGACTCAAATAAAAATAAACTCGTAAATAATTGTATCAAGATTTTAAGAAGGCACCGAGACTCGTGGATTCCACTATTTTCCAATTTTTATGTGATTCATTATTAATAATTATCATGCAATTCATACGTTCAATTGATTCTTAAATATTGCCAATAGTAGATTTTCGAAATACTGGTTGTTAATCTCAAGCATGGAACATCAAGAGCCCTAAGCTAAGCATACACCATCAAGTGAAAACACAAAGAGTTAGCAAAAATCTTTATTTCAATTTCGATTCAATGCAAATAATCATAAAAAGAATTGCAGTAAATTAATTAAATAAATATTACCACATATTTGTTGGAAAAATAGCTTCCTCCGTCGCCTCAAAGAAAGGGGTTTAGCTCCTCATAATAATCACTGTTGAATTGTCGTTGAATTTAAGACCCGTAAAACGACCGTCCGAGAAGGCCTATTGTTCTTCGTGTTCTTCCTCCTACACCAGCAGAACCCGATTCTCCAAACTCCTCCCCGTTGATCTCGCCGTGTTCTAAAGTTCCCCAAAAGTATCCGTAATCTTCAATCCCCTTCTCGGGACTCGGGCAAACCTTTATACACCTCCAAACCCTTCAAAACCCGATTAAATTTCTTCTCTTCCTTTCCGTGCAAGTCACGGCAATAATTTGTTCCCTTACTTGTTTCACGCGTTTCTGATCTTTCCAACTCCTCCCAAACTCTTCCTTAGATAGATACATATCTTTGGAAACAATATCTCGCCTTTAATCTCCCTGGAATTCCAAAAACAAACCCCACAGGACCCGTGTATAACTCCACCTCTGTTTTTATGCAACTCGAATTCTAGCCAAATCCAGCCCAATTTGATCGACCCAAACACCCATACGAACCCTGTTTAGCCATGAGTAGTCCAGCCCATAAAATCTCGAGTTGAATCTCCCGAAAGAGCTCCAATTATCCAACCCTAATGCACGTGAAACTTAGTTTTCCCGCCAAATTGAATTTTCAAAAGCTAGGGGATGAGTGCCCCTTATTCCGGGTGCCTTTAGCAGCTGCCTTTGGTGATGCCCTGGGGTGCCCCTTAGTAATTTGGGTACCCCTTATCCGTAGCGAGGGTCCGAATAGTAGGTGTCCTCCGGCGCAACTTTTCGAGCCGATTTTTTCCAAAAATGTTTATTGGCCAAAAATACCTACACACACATAAAACACCATAATAAGTACAAAAATGAGCACTATCAATATAAAGAATTGAGACAAATTAGACACAAAAATGTGTCTATCAAATACCCCCAAACCTATTATTTGCTAGTCCTCGAGCAAAAATAAAATAAAATCCTAACTCACCTTTCGCAGCATCGTCGATTGCATTTAGCGTATGCAATAAGCCTTTAAACCCCTAGGTGGCCCTAGTGGCCGAGTTATAGTCTCTGGAGGGTTTACAAGAGGTGTACCCACAAAACCTTTACTCCTGCATCCTAACTATCTATGCGTAACCTTGGAAGGCACTAAAAAGTCTCCTTGGTTGGCATACTTATTGGCTACAAGAGGAAGTACCCCGATGCGAAATTCCAATTGCTGTACACGAGTTTGCACTCAAGCATACTAAAAATTCATATATAAGTCACGAGCTCTACTCAGATAGTCGCACTATGGACATCAATACCCGGAGTCAAAACTAATCACATGGATAGATCAAGAAGATGGATATAGAGAAAACATAGATGGTTTTGATGTTTACTAAGTGATCGATGTTTCTCATATCTCGTCTCAAGGCCACCGCCAAAATGAACCTATCCTAATGGACCGAGATACCGGGTCCGACTAATATCAACACAACCGGCATATACAAGGGAACCAAGTGGTCGACAATCCTAATTCTAGATCAACACGTCGGCATATACAAGGGAACCAACGGCCGATTTATTCACCGAACATTAATATATATATATATTTCTTTTTCTTTTTTTTTTTTTTTTTTTTTTTTTGTAACTCGCATGATTAGATCTTTTGGATCCAAGCGCATGCTTCTTGTCGCAGATTACATGATAGTTCCCGTGGATCCTGCATTCCACGCTTGTTTAGGCGACTGAGACAGGGAAAACACACACATATTGCTATTCCCAAGTGTTAATTTTATTCCGTTTGGTCTAATTGGTCTAGTTTTTTTTTTTTTTTTTTTTAGTAACTCAATCACTATATTTCACCCTAGCAAGGGGTAACAACTTGAATCGTGAGCCCCACCTAATCACTTAGAGAAACATAGTTTAAAAACAAAATAAAATAAAAAAAAAGTGAAAAGGACTCAACGAGATATGGTGAAACTATCATGTTATTTGTAACACCCGAGCTTGTGCTTTTATGAATAGACTCTTTAGATGTTGCCATCTAATCGATTGGTTCCTCAACTCCTACAACCAAAATGCTTCCATCCACTTAGATTGGTTAGTGCCATCCTTAATAAGCATAAATTTCTAGGCTCGAGTTTATCAATGCAACTAAAAGTTTCTCCCATACCCCCAAACTTAAATCTAACATTGTCTTCAATGTTCTAAAGATAAAATTAAAAGCATGAACAAGGAGAAACTGTTACCATTTGAAGTAAAAGAGTTAAGGAAAGATATTACCGTGTCGCATGAATATTGGGTTACCTACCAAGAAGTGCTAAGTTTAACGTCTTCGACCCGGACATTACGCACTCCATAAAATGGCTAATTACCCTTTCAAATCGTATATCAATAGTCGAAACAACTGGGATCATCAAAATCAATTAAAATTGCCACAATTATGAGACAACCGCACCAAATCAAAAATGAACGTAAGGAGCACATCCTCATCCAAGGTTTCCCGCAAGACAACAGGATTTTTCTCGTGGTGCCCACTTGGGCTTCATATGAATGTCTTGATAAACGGATTTACCCAAATAACGAGTCTCTTCCGACTATCAGGAGGATCGGGTTGTGGAGTCGGAAGAGACTCGTGCAATACCTCGGACACACTAGGCTCGAGTCCCAAGTTAGGGACTTCAAATAGGATACTTGACGATTACTACCCCCAAACTTAGAATTTTCGGTGTCTCTAGATAGACTAGTCACAATATTCCTAATTTCTAGACCATTAGGTTCTTGAAAAAGGCCAATTGCTTTCTCTAATTTATAATCAGTGGTTCATCCTCTAAATGCATCCGAGGCACACAACCGTAGGACTTATATGTTTCATATCCTCTATGGGTAACCCTAAAGTTTCCTTATTGTCTTGAAGTACGGCCACCGGCCTACTCTCATGATTACTATCTAAATCGGAAGCTATAGATAAAATCTCGATGGGCCTAAAAATGCATAATTAAGGTCCAACTTAGAGGATCTCTAGGCTCTTCGAAACAAGGGCTTAAGGTAGATTCTAAGAGCTAGTAATGGTTCGAACCTAGCTTTCCATTTGTCGGTATCTAACATAGGAATAGAATCCAAAAGAGCATTTACTTGTTCAATGTTGCTATCATCGTCAAAATCCATGCTAAAATGGGCTAGACAACTCTCTAATGGATCTTCCGATAAGGTGTTTGTAATGACTCCCGAACTAAGGTTCCTATCATGTTCACCTCTTCAATGCACGTGTCATCTAGCTCTGAATGCAGCTTATTGACATTAAATATATTCAACTCAATAGTCTTATTACCAAAAGATAGATTCATAATACCACTTCGACAGTTTATGATCGCATTAGACGTAGCTAAAAATGGGCGACCTAAAATCACAAGTATCCGGTTCTCTCGGGTCGTGGACAAAGTTGGGTATCTAAGACCACGAAATCCACATGATAAATAAACTTTTCGACCTCAATAAGAACATCTTCTATCACACCACGAGGAATTTTAATGACTTACGCCTAACGCAAATGTTATCTTGGTAGGTTTCAATTCACCAAGCCCTAGCCGTAAGTACACATGGTACGGCAAAGAAGTTCACACTAGCTCCTAAGTCAAGTAAAGCTTTATCTACCCGATGTTTTCCTATCGTGCAAGCAATGGTAGGGGCACTCGGGTCTTTATATTTAGGAGTTGTATTGTTCGAATGATCGAACTTACATGACTAGCTAAAAAGGCTTTTTAGGGACACTAAGCTTGCGCTTCGCATACACATATCCTTAAGGAATTTTGCATGTTTCTAAGTTGCCTAATTGCTTCTAGAATTCAAGGTTTATGGTAACTTTCTTAAAAACCTCCATTATGTCATTAAAGTTGGATTCACTCTTTGTTGGTACTAATAAATGTGGGAAATGGGGCTCTAGGCATAAAATAGGCCTCTCAGAACCGAATTGACATCATCGAGATTTTATCGCCCCCGCCTATGGATGGTCCCGAGGGGTGAACTACGATGCTCACTATCGGGCATGGTTACATGATTGTCTACTACTCGCCACTCCTAAGGGTTCTAATTGAATTCAACCGATGTGATGGTTTTTCACCTACTTCATGAACTCCTCTAGGTTGGGTTGTGTTTGACTAGGGAACCTACCTTTTTCTCTCAAGGACTCATTTATCGACTAACCCCGCGTTTTTAACTCCCAAGAATAGCTTGACTGTTTTCTTGCCCTATCCTCGTTACTAGCTTCTACACTTTGTGAAAGTGATTGTGCATCTTTTCGTTGTTTCGAATAAATGAGGCAAGAGTTTCTTCTAGACTTAAAATTTTCTTATCTGACCGATTTTGAAACCGAGCTACTCCCGAAGGATTCTTAGTATAGCCAAAACCTCGGGGAGCATTCGAATTACTAAACCGACCTTGGTTCGGGTCCTTAGACCATGAGAGGTTCGGATGGTTTCTCCAACCAGATTATAGGTTTCGAATATGGGTCAAATTTCCGATTGGTTATCAAATCTAGTGTTATTATTATAAAGAGCATTGGCTTGCTCTTCAATAGTCTGGCCTTCCCAAAAAGGCTCTACTCTTCCACTAGTGTGACCCAATTCTAAAGCTTCTAACCTTTTAGCTATTGCTGCAATTTTGGCATCTGATTCAAAGCTTCCTTCTAGCCTATTAACGTTTCCTCTTCCTAGAAGAATTGTTTTCTTGGGTTCCCTACAATTTTCCCATTGCTGGGTCTTTTCGGCGATTTCATGTAAATATGTCATCGCCTCATCAACTGTTTGGTTTTCAAACCCACCTGTACACATAGATTCTACCGTGGTTGTAGTGGAATAATCTAAACCCTCATAAAGGATCTGAACTAACCTAACCTTTTCGAGACCATGATGAGGACATTGGGCTAATAAATCATTGAACCTTTCCAAATACCTATACAAAGACTCTCCCTCCCGTTGAGAAAACGTGCAGATTTGCGCCGCCCTAATAGACGATGTTTTGTGCCTAGGGAAAAACTTGTTCAAAAAGGCAGATGTAAGTTGTTCGTATGTTTCTATTGAACCAGAAGCCAAACTATATAGCCACGATTTGGCCTTATCTTTCAAGGAAAAAGGGAATAACCTGAGTTTCAAAGCATCATCATCAAGGTTTCTAATCTTTAAGGTACTACAAATTTCCTCAAAGTCCCTAACATGAAAATAGGGGTTTTCATTTTCTTTCCTAAAAAGATTGGGAGCAACTGTAAAGTTCCAGGTTTAAGTTCAACATTTGCTTCGTCTCGCCTAACCTGATACACGAGGGACGAGTAGTCCTAGTCGGGTTCAACAAAGCTTTTAAAGTTGCCATTTCTGGCACTATCGGAATATTAGGGATTGTCTCCTTAAACTGAGGTTCAAAAACGGACTCTTCAAAAATCGGACTTTCTAAATTGAGGTAATCAAGACGCTTAGAACTACTAGGTTTCTCTTTAACAAATCTACCTAGGGCGTCTTTTACGTTCGTGCATACAAAAGAATTAGGAAGGGGATTCTATGCAATCACAAATCAAGGCCGACTCAACCAAATCAAACCTATTGATCTCTAGCAAACAAAAAGCATGATGGCTCCACTTAGATTGTTTCTATACCAGCTTCTAATCCTTCAAAGGGAATTCGTTACAATTTAAGCAAACCCCTCCGAATCAATCCGAGTCAAAGTAAGTTGAATAGAGGCGAGGAAGCTCGGTGGAGCTTTGATACCCAAGGCCTCACCGGAATCACAAGGCGGCGCAGTCACGCATTCAACTCACGTAAACCTTCATGAACTTCAAGTGTGCTTAAAAGAGTAACCAATATTTTTCGAATGACTTTCCTATTAAGCTCGTTACCCTATCGGTCTTGTTCTTGTCAAAATTTTAAGGCTTAGGTTCGCGTAGGTTACGTGTTCCTAAGGCGGGCAAGAAGAGAACGGTGATGAAATCCGAACCCTTATCTTGTATGGCCAGTCCTTGCCCTTTACTAGAAAATTAAAGCAGCCGTATTCAAGTCCTCAGCATATATGCAAACGAAGGAATCCAAGAACTCGCCGATGTGGATTCGCGAGTGTTTAGAATCTTACCTCCCGTTCGCACGGGGATGAATCGGTCAGTAGTCGACTCTGGCCACCGACTCCTATGTCACAGGTACGAACCCAAGGTGCAGAGACAATATCGTAATTGTCCTCCTTCTTCGCAAAATGCTTTATATTTAAGACTACCCATCTGTAGGGTTTAAAAATAATGTCCAAAGTCCCAAAAATAATGTCCAAAAAGTCCAAAAATAAAAAGAAAAATTACAAAAATAATTATAAACCCTAATACAATTTTTGAAAAAAAAACCTAAATAAATAAATAAAAATAAAATTCTTTGTCTCTTCCTCGTTTCTTTTCGTTTTGTCTTTGACTCCAAGTCTTTAGTTCATCACCAATATCTTTGGCTGGGCTTTTTCCTTTCGATCCAATATCCAAACTCAGTAATCAAAACACAAATACCCAAGAAAACGTAAAATAGAACAAAAGAAAAAAAAACTAAAAAAAAACAAATCTAAAACCCTAAAAACAAGTCCGCGTCGGCGGCGCCAAAAATTGATGTGATTTTAACAAGTTGTAGTAAAGTGGTAATAAAGGTTGTCGTTCTCTCGAACTTGTGAAGGATTTTTAGACTCAAATAAAAATAGAAAACTCAGAAATAATTGTATCAAGATTTTAAGAAGGCACTGAGACTCGTGGATTCCACTATTTTCCAATTTTTATGTGATTCATTATTAATAATTATCATGCAATTCATACGTTCAATTGATTCTTAAATATTGCCAATAGTAGATTTTCGAAATACTGGTTGTTAATCTCAAGCATGGAACATCAAGAGCCCTAAGCTAAGCATACACCATCAAGTGAAAACACAAAGAGTTAGCAAAAATCTTTATTTCAATTTCGATTCAATGCAAATAATCATAAAAAGAATTGCAGAAATTAATTAAATAAATATTACCACATATTTGTTGGAAAAATAGCTTCCTCCGTCGCCTCAGCAAAGGGGTTTAGCTCCTCATAATAATCATGTTGAATTGTCGTTGAATTTAAGACCCGTAAAACGACTGTCCGAGAAGGCCTATTGTTCTTCGTGTTCTTCAGCCTACACACCACAGTAACCCGATTCTCAAACTCCTCCTGCATCTTGATCTCACTACTGTGTTCTAAAGTTCCCCAAAAGTATCCGTAACCTTCAATCCCCTTCTCTGGGACTCGGGCAAACCTTTTATACACCTCCAAACCCTTCAAAACCCGATTAAATTTCTTCTCTTCCTTTCCGTGCAAGTCACGGCAATAATTTGTTCCCTTACTTGTTTCACGCGTTTCTGATCTTTCCAACTCCTCCCAAACTCTTCCTTAGATAGATACATATCTTTGGAAACAATATCTCGCCTTTAATCTCCCTGGAATTCCAAAAACAAACCCCACAGGACCCGTGTATAACTCCACCTCTGTTTTTATGCAACTCGAATTCTAGCCAAATCCAGCCCAATTTGATCGACCCAAACACCCATACGAACCCTGTTTAGCCATGAGTAGTCCAGCCCATAAAAATCTCGAGTTGAATCTCCCTGAAAGAGCTCCAATTATCCAACCCTAAATCTGCAGCGTGAAACTTAGTTTTCCCGCCAAATTGAATTTTCAAAAGCTAGGGGATGAGTGCCCCTTATCCAGTCCCGGGGTGCCTTTAGCAGCTGCCTTTGGTGATGCCCTGGGGGTGCCCCTTAGTAATTTGGGTACCCCTTATCCGTAGCGAGGGTCCGAATAGTAGGTGTCCTCCGGGCGCAACTTTTCGAGCCGATTTTTCCAAAAAATGTTTATTGGCCAAAAATACCTACACACACATAAAACACCATAATAAGTACAAAAATGAGCACTATCAATATAAAGAATTGAGACAAATTAGACACAAAAATGTGTCTATCATCCACTCATAAAACCGTCACACTTACAGGGATCAAGGTGTTCACAACTCAAAATATAAATAAGTCTCGAATCCATGATTGAGGATAACGAATGATCACTAGCTATCAAGAATCGTCCACAGTAATTTCTCAAGTAACTACTCTCAAGAATTCATCAATCCATCGAACTTATTCGAACTCACAGATTCACCAATTATTGCGAAACCTTCAACACATCCACAATCCTTGATCATCATTGATTCCACACAATTCTCGCCTTCCTCCTACGGATCAACCCATCTCCTCTTTGCGGCCGAATTGACTCTGGAACGGCCATTGACTTGGTTTCGGCGTGAGTCCCACGCATTGATCTCTCGAATCTAAGCACCCCTTTGCACGGTGCATCTCAGGTGAGGTTCAGCAGTTTGCTCGGTTGAGGAGTCTCGACCACACGCTCGACTCTTCATTTTCCTACAAAACCAGCGAACTTTTTTTCCCCATCCACAGATTGGCGACCACAGTGGGAGCTTAATCTCTCGGTTTCAATCTCTCATTCTCACAAAGATGGTTGGTCTTAGATCTAACACAGTCTCTCAAAATTCCAATCAGAGTCTTTCAAATGGTGACGCTTCTCTGGCTCATCCGAACGATTCTGGTAATATTCGTCATCCGTACGTTACTACTCCTTTTTCATCTATTGATGCATTTGACAGAGAAATTCCGTCACTGGTTGAACTGGCACGAAGGCAAGAGATTTTGGAAAGGAACATAAATCGATTGAAAGAAGCAATTGATAATTTGTTCAACTACATGGTGGACCTGACAAGAATCTTAGGAGCTCAAGTGGTGGAACGCCGTCTCTTGACACCACTGACGCTATCCCTCAAGCCAATAGCTTCACCACTTATGAAAAGCCGGTGGAACAAGAAGTCACACATTTAATCGAGAATCTATGTGAACTCCTGCATTTCTCCAGAGATCAGCGTACAGACACGTTTGCTGCACTCAACAAAATATCATCTGACGTGCGAATAGCTCCATCATCTCCGGAGGTTGAACAAGTATCCATGGTATCTGAACTTTCGATCAACAACATCACCTTCACTGAGGAAGACCGAATGGCAGAGGAATGACACAACCGAGCTTTGTTCGTAACTGCTTCTATCAAAGATTCTGAATTCAAGAGAGTTCTCATCGATATAGGTGCTTCCACAAATCTCATCACTATGAAGACTCTCAAGGAAGCCAAAGTTCCACAAATCAAAATCGTTCATCATCCCATATTGATGACGGGTTTTGAAGGAAGCCAGAGTCACACATACGGGTACGTCTATGTGGATCTAAAGGTAGGGCCGATTCAATCCACTGTCAAGTTTCATGTGATCGAGAAAGATCCAGATTATCGCATGATACTCGGGAGACCATGGCTTTATGACAATAAGGTTGTTCCTTCAACGTACCATCAATGTATGAAAGCTTTGTTCAACAACAAAATTGTCTGTATCCCAGCTTCAGTGTCTCCTTATGCTCCGGTTTATGATGCTGAGTTCCTGGAACCTCCAAGCAAGATTTGTGGTACTCCACTCCCAAGTTGGGAATCTATTGAGAAAACCGAAAGGATGCTAAATCTGTCAAACCGTCTACCACACCACTCAAGCGTCGTCAAGGTCAAGGTACGGCTCATAAAAGGTCCAACTTTATTACTGATTATGACGCAGAAGGGAGAGTCATTTATCTTCGTCGTAAGGATTAGCAATTAACAGGGGAGGTCGATGAAAAGTCTCCCCGCCCTGAAGAATCATGCCATATTGAGCAATCACCCGATGAAGAAGTTTGAGATGCACCATGACAATTGCAAGATGGCACAGATTCCACAACTGACGACCTTGAAACTATCAACATCGGAACGGACGATAACCCAAGGCCAATCTTAATCAGTTCTGCTCTCTCACAGGAGGAACGAGAAGGATTGATAGGTCTGTTGAAAGAGTATCAAGATATCTTCGCCTGGATGTACGAAGAGATACCCGGCTTGGACGATAAATTAGTTACTCATCATTTGCACATCACTCCAGGTTCCAAACCTGTCAAACAACTGCCCAGGTAATTAAGACACGGAGTTGAAGAACAAATCAAGGTGGAGATTCAGAAACTATTAACAGCAGGATTCATCAAACCCATTCAACATCCAACGTGGCTGGCGAACATTGTCCCAGTCAAGAAGAATGATGGCCAGATCCGATGTTGTGTGGATTTCAGGAAACTGAACAAGTGTTGCCCAAAGGATGACTTTCCATTTCCAAACATAGATATGCTCGTTGATGCAACCAGCGGTCATGACATGTTCTCGTTCATGGACGGTTATAGTGGATACAATCAAATCAAGATGTACGAGCATGATGCTAACAAGACTGTATTTCGAACTCCCATTGGAAACTTCCACTACACAAGAATGCCTTTCAGTCTAAAAAAGAATGCAGGAGCCACTTATCAGGGCGCTTAAGACCGCAATATTCCATGACATGATGCACAAGCAAGTGGAAGACTACGTTGACGATGTGGTGGTGAAATCAAAGACTCAGGGCCCCACCTAGACATTCTAAGAAAAGTCTTCGAAAGATGCAGAGAGTACAAATCAAGATTAATCCTCCAAATGCTTTCGGTGTTTTTCCGAAAGTTTCGGATTCTTAGTCGCGTAAGGAATCAAGGTCGATCTAGACAAAACAAAAGCCATTACTACCATGCCTCCTCCAAGAACTGTGAAAGAGCTCCAGAGTTTCATGGGCAAAGTCAACTATATCCGGCGTTTCATTCCTAGACTTGCTCAACTCATTTCTTCATTCACTCCTCTGTTAAAGAAAGGAGCAAATTTCGCATGGACAGCCATTCAACAAGAAGCATTTCAGAAAATTCAGCAAATATTACTATCACTTGCTGTCATGAAATCTCCAGTGCAAGGACGACCGCTGATACTTTACACAGCCTCCAGCGATGTTGCTATTGGATCACTCCTCGCCCAAGAAGATGAATAAGGCATCGAACGTCCAATCTACTACTTCAGTCGCACAATGAGGGATGCTCAACTCCGATACCCAAAGGCTGAAAGAGCGTGTCTAGAATTGGTTCATGCAATTCAGAGGTTCAGACATTACCTACTATCAAATAGAGTCGTGCTCGTGGCCAAAGCTGATCCTATAAAGTTCTTACTATCGAAACTCGCTTTGATCTAGAGACCACAAGATGGCTACTTCAAATGTCGAATTTGACATAGCGTGCGTCCTCTAAAAGAAATCAAAGGACAAACAGTTGCACTTACTGCCTGCTTTCCTGGAGAAGACATCATAATGTTGCATGAAGAAGTGCTCCGGTGAGTTTCAGAAATTTCAATCATTCAAGAAGAAATATCTTACCTTTTAAGCATATAATTTTTAACCGTACTCATAGGAAATATGGTGACCCCATAACAAAAATAGTGTGGACTTAGTACTAGCACTAATTTAGGTTTTAGGGAAGTATATATTTATACTCATAAGGGATTCTTTTCCCTGATACGAAACTCGTAAGTTTCAAAAAAAAAAAAAAAAAAAGAAGGGAAAACGGCGTTTTGGAAGGAGCTCAAAGTAGAAACAAAAACTAGGAGTATGTATAACCTAGGATTTACTGTTTTTTTGATCTCCTAGTTAAACTATTTTCATGCTCATTATTTCTACTTCTGTGTGATATTATAGGATTTGATAGGTGAACCATCTTCTTCCTAAAAGGTTTGATATCGGCTGGACAAGCAGAAGTTTAAGGCAAGTTGATTCGATCTCTTAGTTTCAGGTAAATGTAGATTGGTGATTAAATATCTTGTGATTCTATTAGGGCTTGCTTTTGGTGTTTTCTTATGATCTAATCAATTTACTATCGCTAACGAGACACATCTGTGGGCATGCATCATTTTATATGGATTCTGTGATCTTCTATAATTATATTTAAATAAAATTGATAGATAATGATGTGGATAATTAAGGTTGTTTTGGTATGAAGTATGGTGGGCAGGGTAATATGATTTTAGTTAGACTTCTCCTGGTATTTAATTTTCGTAGTTCATAACGTGACTGTGTTCCATGGATTAGCCTTCAAATCTTGTATGTATGTTACACGTAGAATTAGTGAGCATTATGTATGAATGGATAGATTTGACGGGTTGGGAATATTATCTGGAAATGTTATGATTCAGTAGATTACTAAGGCCAAATGTGTAGAGATGTTAACACCGTTAATTGGCTAGCTTGGATTTATGTGGGATCTGGATGAGCACTAAGTTTTAAGAAGTTAGTGGAGATTCTTAACTAAGATTCAGTTTACAAAGTGGCTGAGTACTCTCAACCAATTAGTGGAGATTTAAGGTGGGAGGTACTTGCCAGGCTAGTTATGGTAACAAGGAGATTTAGTAGTGGAAATGTCTTTGCCATATCCGACTGCAGTAAGAAGTATTATGTGCTTGACGGTTAGCAAATGGGATTTTATGAGTCAGATTATTGGGAGTTAACATGTGCACTGTAACAACAAGTTTTGTTAGGCTAAAATGGTTGGGTTCCGAAGGTGGTGATTTATCCGCGAAGTGATACCTCACACCGATCTGGAGGCTTTATGTAAGTCTCTAATTTTATTCAATTCCTAAAGAGGAAGTTTGGCTTTATGTAAGTCTTAAAAATTTCATTTCCAAACAAGGAAATCTTATACAGGGGATGCGTTCCCAAGAGTCGTTATATATGCGCCGGGTATAGCCATACATATGTGAGCGAGATGTGTTGATATGCTGTTAACTTATTATTGTGTGAATGCAGACATGTACTGTTAAGTACTAATCTAGGATCTTAAAACATGGGAGGAGATTTGAACCGCTGTTAATGTTTGTTGATTAGGAAAACCTTGATTTGTTTTATTTATTCGCGGTGACTGTTTTACCTATAACTTCCCATCTGCGTATGTTTCTTGATAACTTACTAAACTAATTAGTGATTTATTTAATTTCCTTTTATATTATCTGTGATTAGGCGATCGAGTGAACTTGCTTGGAGTTTAACTCCCGATTGATTATCTTTTCAGGTGTTGTTAGGGAATCGTGAAGGAGTTTGATTGATTCCAGTTTTCGGTGGATATTCAGAAGATATCTAACTGAGGGTGGACATCTATACTTCTTCTATTTATTTATTTATTCTTTTTTTATTTTATTTTTTTCGTTATGTAGTTGTGAGGCAGTGGGGATATTCTTTTTTTTTCTTTGGGTAGACTCCGTTATTAATTTTCTTTTGTTAGTTCGATTTAAAAGTGGATTTTATTACTGAAGTCTAGTACACCGTTTCAATTCTTTAGACATCTTCATTACTTTGTTAAGAAATAAAATTCCCTTATGCACATACAATTGTAACGGAACTGTGTTCCTAGTTTTTCTGTGGGTTATGTACCTTGTTGCAGAAAATTAACGGCATATTTTCTATTTAATCATCGGCCGGGGTTATATGGAAAGTAGGGCTGTTACAGTTGGTATCATGAGCTTAGGTTAGAGTAACTCTAGGACTTGGGGGGAGTGAGCCTAGGACGTTTCGTTATGTATATCCATGGATTGGATATGCTTTATAAATATTAGTATTTTTATTGTATTCTTTTCTAAGATTATCATTGACTTATATAGGAATGTCAAGGCGTGGTACTATAAGACGACTTGGCACCGGAAGAGGTGGTACCGGAAATGGTGGTCCTATTGATGGAGATGAACCACAATTAGGAAATCGATCGTGAATGTGAATATGGCACACTGACCCAGTTAATAGCCCAAGCATCGCTCTCTGCTATTATGAACCAAAATCTTTGGACAAGTCAACAATCATCAAAACCAAGGACCACTGCTGAAACCGATGAAGATAGGTATAGAAAGGTTCGGTTTTGGTTCAAGAAGTTGAACCCGAAAGAGTTTTCTCGGAAAGTCGATAACCCAATGATAGCCCATGAATGGAAGGATGAGATGGTCAAGATTTTTAGGGCCATAGGACCTTCTTGCCTGTAAGTCTTCAAGCGAGAGATTAGCTACCTTTGAGCTCTTTGGAGATGCTCATACTTGGTGGACTTCAGCTTCACGTGGATTGGATCATGCCACCATGACATGGACAGACTTCATTCGTATGTTTGATGACAAGTATTTCCCTCAGAGTATTCGAAATGCTAAGGAGAGAGAGTTTCTTTCATTTAAACAGGGTACTTTATCTGTTACAGAGTACGAGATTGAATACTCAAGATTGTCGATGTTTGTACCTCACTTGGTGGATACTGAAGAGAAAAATAGACGTAGGTTTGTTTATGGTCTGAATGCTGTGTATCGGAGGCATATTGTTGCAAATCATATGATTGACACATATGTTAGGGCTGTTGAATGTGCCAGAGAGCTTGAACAAGATTTCTTGGCTCATAAGAGGGATGAGGAATACTTGAAGAAGGACAATAAGGTTGACCATGCATCAAAGATTTCTTCAGGTCAACATGGAAGTGGTAAGAACCAGCAGACCCAGAATGTCAATCAAAAAGGTGATCAGCCAGGGAAGAAAAGGAAGGGGTATTGGAATCAAGGGACCGTAGTCAAAAGAACGGTGGTAATGAAGGGGTAGTAGTGCCAGCTGGGGGCGAGGCTCTTGCTGCCAAACCAATTAACTTCTATGGGTATTGTTATAACTGTCGTGAAAAGGGGCATAAGGCATCAGAATGTACCAAAGAGAAAGTTCAGACAGCCGATAGACGTGAGCAACCCAACCCTGGGGTTGCAAACCGTAATGTGCAGCCTCGTGGCCAGGGTCAACTCTTTGCTATGCAACCTTCTGAGACGGAGAATGCTACTTTGGGAGGTACTTTCTTTATTTTAGGAGAGCCTGTTAATATTTTATTTGATACCGGAGCTACTCATTCTTTCATTTCTACTAAGCTGGTTCGCATGGTAAATCTTTCTGTGAAAGTGTGTGATTTTCCTTTATGTGTTGCTACTCCTACGAGTAGTATGGTAGAGTTGAGTAACAAGGTTGATGCTTGTCCTATTATGATTGGTGATGTTGAGCATTTGGCGGATCTTTATGTGCTGGAGATGGTTCCTTACGATGTAATATTAGGAATGGACTGATTATCTTCTAATTTTGTGCAATTGGATTGTGCTGATAAGACAATCACTTTTGCAAAGCCGGGGCAATCTAAGGTAGTAGTGAAGACTACATCTCGAAGTCTGTTTGTAGAAGCTTTCCTTAGCCATATTGAGGGTGAAGTAGTAGATAATGAGTCTCTACAGATTGCGAGTATACTAGTTGTGTCCGATTTTGGGGATTTGTTCCAAGAGGTTCCTGGATTACCTCCAACTAGGGAAGTAGAGTTCTGTATCGAACTCCAACCAGATACGACACCAATTGCTCGAGCTCCTTACAGAATGGATCCAAAGGAAATGCAGGAGTTGAAGTCTCAGATTGACCAGCTTTTAAGTCAAGGATTTATTCGACGTAGTTCTTCACCATGGGGTGCTCCTGTTTTATTTGTGAAAAAGAAAGATGGTTCTTTACGATTGTGTGTTGACTACCGTGAACTGAACAAGGTCACGATAAGAAACAAGTATCCTTTGCCTAGGATTAATGATCTATTTGACCAGTTGAAAGGGGTTATATGGTTTTCAAAGATCGATTTGCGATCAGGCTATCATCAGCTTCTTGTTAGAGAGCAAGATATTTCTAAGACTGCATTCCTGACACGTTATGGTTCTTATGAGTTTCTGGTGATGCCTTTTGGGCTTACGAATGCACCAGCGGTTTTTATGGACTTGATGAATCGAGTATTTAGAGATTTTCTTGATCGGTTTGTTATTGTTTTTATCGATGATATTCTTGTGTACTCTAAGACTCGGGAACAACACGAGGAACACCTACGCTTAGTGCTGCAGACTTTGAGAGAGCATCAGTTGTTTGCAAAGTTCTCGAAATGTGAATTTTGGCAACAATCAATTAAGTTTTTGGGGCATGTGATATCTGAATCCGGAGTTTTAGAGACCCTTCCAAGATTGAAGCAAGTATTGAGTTGGAAACAACCTACAACGGTTTGAGAGATTCAAGTTTTCTTGGTTTATTTGGATATTACCGTCGTTTTATTAAGGATTTTTCTAAAATTTCGGGACCACTTACTAAGCTAACTAAGAAGGGAGAACCATTTGTTTGGGATTTTAAGTGTGAGGATGCTTTTCAGGAGCTTAAGACTAAGCTTACTTCGGCGCCAATTTTGACCTTACCTGAAGAAGGAAAGGATCTAGTGGTTTACACGGATGCCTCACTTCTAGGATTGGGATGTGTTTTGATGCAGGAAGGTAAGGTTATTGCTTATGCATCTAGGCAATTGCATGTTCATGAGAAGAATTATCCAACCCATGACTTGGAGTTGGCAGCGGTAGTTTTTGCACTGAAGTTGTGGCGTCATTACTTGTATGGCGAGAGATTTGAGCTTTTCACTGATCATAAGAGTCTCAAGTATCTGTTTTCCCAGAAGGATTTGAATATGAGACAGCGTCGATGGATGGAGCTCATCAATGATTATACTTTCGGCTTACAATATCACCCTGGTAAGGCGAATGTTGTATCTGATACCTTGAGTCGAAAACCAAGGGGTTTGTTAGCTTCTATGATGGTGAAAGAGTGGAAGATGTTGGAGACAGTTGCCGAGTTTGACTTAGACGTCAAGAATTCTTCTTCTTCGCAAGCATTTTTGAGTAATCTTGTGGTACAATAACCTGCACTTATTAGCCGTATTATCCGGGCTCAATCCAAGGATGATTGGTGTGCGAAACTACTTGGAGCTGGAGACTTAAGTGAAGATTTTCAGGTAGGAATGGATGGTGGGATTCGACTTCAAGGTCGGTTATGTGTACCCTTGGATGCCCAGTTGAGACGTGATGTGTTAGATGGAGCTCACCGTAATCGCTATACTATCCATCCTGGAGCTACAAAAATGTACAAGGATTTGCGTAGACAATTTTGGTGGAAAAGTATGAAGCGAGATATTGCAGAATATGTTTCTAAATGCCGAACATGTCAGCAAGTTAAGATTGAGCACCAAAAGCCAGCTGGAGAATTACAACCACTCCCAATACCAGAATGGAAATGGGAAAATATTTCCATGGATTTTATAGTTGGACTACCGAGATCAAAGAGAGGACATGACTCTATTTGGGTAATAGTGGATCGGTTGACTAAGTCGGCACACTTCTTACCAGTGCATACTACTTATAGCGTGGATAGATTATGCAAGCTCTATGTAGAGAAGATTGTAGTATTGCATGGAACTCCAGTCTCAATAGTTTCTGATAGGGGTGCTCAATTCACTTCCAAATTTTGGAGAAGCTTTCAACAAGCTTTGGGTTCAGATTTAGATTTTAGTACTTCATTTCATCCTCAGACTGATGGTCAGACAGAGAGAGTTAATCAAATATTGGAGGATATGCTTCGAGCGTGTGTGCTAGATTTCCAAGGAAATTGGGATGATTATTTACCATGGGCAGAATTTTCTTACAATAATAGTTATCAGTCGAGTATTGGTATGGCTCCTTTTGAAGCTCTTTATGGAAGACCTTGTCGTTCACCGGCATGTTGGGTAGAAGTTGGTGAAAAGAGATTTTTGGGGCCTGATTTGGTTCGGCTCACTACGGAGAAGATCCTAGTGGTTAAGGATTGTCTTCGTAAAGCTTAGAGTAGGCAGAAGAGTTATGCAGATAGGAAACGATGACCATTACCACTTGAAGTTGGGGATGAAGTGTTACTCAAAGTTTCTCCTATGAAAGGAGTAATGAGGTTTGGGAAGAAAGGGAAATTGGCTCCTAGGTTTATAGGACCTTTCCCTATAACTAAGAAGATTGGAAATGTGGCATACCAGTTGGAGTTACCTGCACAGCTGTCTGGAGTGCACAATGTATTTCATGTTTCTATGCTACGTAGACACTTAAGAGATGAGGAGCGAGCTCAACAAGCAGACCTTAGTGAGTTGATTGTGAAGACGGACGCCACCTATGAAGATAAGGGTATTCGCATTATAGAAAGACAAGTTAGGCAACTAAGATCTAGGGAGATACCATTTGTCAAAGTGCAATGGAATCCACAAGACGAGCGAGAAGCTTCTTGGGAACGCGAGGATGTCGTTCGTCGTTCTCATCCACATCTTTTTAATAATGAGGTAAATCTGATTCCGGGGACGGAATCCTTTTTCCTAGTGGGGTAGATTGTAATATCTTACCTTTTAAGCATATAATTTTTAACCATACTCATAGGAAATATGGTGACCCCATAACAAAAATAGTGTGGACTTAGTACTAGCACTAATTTAGGTTTTAGGGAAGTATATATTTATACTCATAAGGGATTCTTTTCCCTGATACGAAACTCGTAAGTTTCAAAAAAAAAAAAAAAAAAAAAAAAAAGAAGAAGAAGTTTTGGAAGGAAGCGTTTTAGAAAGCTCAAAGTAGAAACAAAAACTAGGAGTATGTATAACCTAGGATTTACTGTTTTTCCGATCTCCTAGTTAAACTATTTTCATGCTCATTATTTCTACTTCTGTGTGATATTATAGGATTTGATAGGTGAACCATCTTCTTCCTAAAAGGTTTGATATCGGCTGGACAAGCAGAAGTTTAAGGCAAGTTGATTCGATCTCTTAGTTTCGGGTAGATGTAGATTGGTGATTAAATATCTCGTGAAATTTTATTAGGGCTTGCTTTTGGTGTTTTCTTATGATCTAATCAATTTACTATCGCTAACGAGACACATCTGTGGGCATGCATCATTTTATATGGATTCTGTGATTTTCTATAATTATATTTAAATAAAATGGATAGATAATGATGAGGATAATTAAGGTTGTTTTGGTATGAAGTATGGTGGGCAGGGTAATATGATTTTAGTTAGACTTCTCCTGGTATTTAATTTTCGTAGTTCATAACGTGACTGTGTTCCATGGATTAGCCTTCAAATCTTGTATGTATGTTACACGTAGAATTAGTGAGCATTATGTATGAATGGATAGATTTGACGGGTTGGGAATATTATCTGGAAATGTTATGATCCAGTAGATTACTAAGGCCAAATGTGTAGATATGTTAACACCGTTAATTGGCTAACTTGGATTTATGTGGGATCTGGATGAGCACTAAGTTTTAAGAAGTTAGTGGAGATTCTTAACTAAGATTCAGTTTACAAAGTGGCTGAGTACTCTCAACCAATTAGTGGAGATTTAAGGTGGGAGGTACTTGCCAGGCTAGTTATGGTAACAAGGAGATTTAGTAGTGGAAATGTCTTTGCCATATCCGACTGCAGTAAGAAGTATTATGTGCTTGACGGTTAGCAAATGGGATTTTATGAGTCAGATTATTGGGAGTTAACATGTGCACTGTAACAACAAGTTTTGTTAGGCTAAAATGGTTGGGTTCCGAAGGTGGTGATTTATCCACTAAGTGATACCTCACACCGATCTGGAGGCTTTATGTAAGTCTCTAATTTTATTCAATTCCTAAAGAGGAAGTTTGGCTTTATGTAAGTCTTAAAAATTTCATTTCCAAACAAGGAAATCTTATACAGGGGATGCGTTCCCAAGAGTCGTTATATATGCGCCGGGTATAGCCATACATATGTGAGCGAGATGTGTTGATATGATGTTAACTTATTATTGTGTGAATGCAGACATGTACTGTTAAGTACTAATCTAGGATCTTAAAACATGGGAGGAGATTTGAACCATTTGTTAATGTTTGTTGATTAGGAAAACCTTGATTTGTTTTATTTATTCGCAGTGACTGTTTTACCTATAACTTCCCATCTACGTATGTTTCTTGATAACTTACTAAACTAATTAGTGATTTATTTAATTTCCTTTTTATATTATCTGTGATTAGGCGATCGAGTGAACTTGCTTGGAGTTTAACTCCTGTTGATTATCTTTTCAGGTGTTGTTAGGGAATCGTGAAGGAGTTTGATTGATTCCAGTTTTCGGTGGATATTCAGAAGATATCTAACTGAGGGTGGACATCTATACTTCTTCTATTTATTTATTTTTATTTTTATTTTTTTTCGTTATGTAGTTGTGAGGCAGTGGGGATATTCTTTTTTCTTTGGGTAGATTCCGTTATTAATTTTCTTTTGTTAGTTCGATTTAAAAGTGGATTTTATTACTGAAGTCTAGTACACCGTTTCAATTATTTAGATATCTTCATTACTTTGTTAAGAAATAAAATTCCCTTATGCACATACAATTGTAACGGAACTGTGTTCCTAGTTTTTCTGTGGGTTATGTACCTTGTTGCAGGAAATTAACGTCATATTTTCTATTTAATCATCGGCCGGGGTTATATGGAAAGTAGGGCTGTTACACTATCTTTGGCCAAAAAGAGATGGAGCAAAGCACCTAGAGATTAGAGGAGACTCAAAGTTGTTGGTCAATCAAATGAATGGTGTATACTCTCTCAAAGAAATAACACTTGCTCCATTCAGAACCGAGGCACAACGACTATTAGCTCATTTTTCTGATGCAACAATTGTCCATACCGGCCGCACCAACAATAGACATGCTGATTGTCTAGCGACTCTAGCATCCAAACTGCAATTTGAAGGGTCCGAGAAATCCATCACTGTGCAAAGACGCTCTGTATCATCTACCTGGCTTACTCAAGTCGAAGATGCTCAATTGAGCGACTGGCGGGCGCCCATCATTCATGAATTGAGCAATTCTCTTACGGAGGGGAAAATTAGTCTCAAGGAGTTGAAAAACTTTTTCCTCAAAGATAAAGCCATCTTGTAAAAGATAAAGCCATTTATCCTCTTAAGGTTAAATTTGTAAAAACCAGAAAAATTATGCGCTGACATCTTGTAAAAGATAAAGCCATTTATAAGTGTTGGATACTCCCTCACTTAATTCACCAAGAATGGAGCATGTAGCAACAATCCCATTCTGTGAATACGTGAAATTCCTCCAGGTTGGAGCATGTGGCAACAATCCCTTCCTGTGAATTTCATATCAGCCTTGTATTTCCAGTACTCATTATCAGTGTGGCATGACGGTGAGTGTTACTCTTCGAGTAACACGAACCTCCAAGCACTATAATGAAACCATGTACGAAATACCCGTGCTGACTACAGTAGCCGACTCTCGGTGTGTTATACTAGCCCGATTGAGCCCCTCTCGGTGTGTTATACTAGCGATTGAGCATCCGGACTGACCGTATCGGTCAGGATATGATCCTGATCATGATCATCCAACTCCATAAGCATGATTGGATGACCCCAGATCAATTCCATCACCCCCAAGCAGGTATGGAATACCCACGGCCCCCCCGCATGGTCGGTCATTGGCCTAGCTTGCCAAGCTGTTCATACCAAGCATTATGGACGGAAAACCTAAATTAGGGTTTGCGGCATATTACATGTGTCATGGCAGTCTCAACCATCCATCTTCGCAGGTATATATGGAGGGTGTAGATATAGACTCAAAGGGCCCAGAGCATGTCAACACGATCACCATGGGCCCGCCTACACACTTGACCAATCGATCAAGACCAACCACGCATGGTTGTAACAAATTCGTACGCCCAAACAAGGAGTGACGCACTGCTTTGAAAAGCCAAAATTAGGGTTTCAAGCCATCACGCGCGTCCATCTTCTCCCGGCACGAATGGAGGGTCACAGATTAGATTAAGCAGTCCGGTCATACCAAAGCATGACCACCGTGGGCCCATCTACCTCCTCATGTGTTCGGCCAAGGCATACCATGCCCGGCTATCCCAAACCGTCCACCCAAACTTGCGTGGTTACACTTCCCAAATTGCAAGCCGATCTCGACCACTCAACTTCACCGGACGATTTGAGTGGCTTAGATCACGTTTTCATGGGATAATCGAGTTATAGGTGTGAACACCAGCCTACCACCTACACGCTGGTATGATCGACCAAGACCGACCAAGATGGGTCGTCTTGAAACGCGCGTGCCGAACTAGGGATGTCACGCGGTTTCCAACTCCTTTGCGGCAATGGATTTCTGCCGCAAACCGATCTCAACCACTCAACTTTACCGGTCAAATTGAGTGGCCTAGATCGCGCCTTCATGGGACAGTGAGGTATGGACGTGCACACGGGCATGTTGTCTACACACATACCCGGTCGGTCCTCTCCAAGTCCCTTTCCATGCTTGGTTTCGACCAAGTGAAGAGTGATGCTTGCGCACCTCTCAAAAAAACCCTAATATTCATTAACGGCCGCAGATGAGTGTCTCAAAGATCATCTCATCCGTCCAACTTCACCATCTTGGTTATACAACCACGGTCGGGGAGTTAATTGGTTAGTGAGGAGTCATTACCCATCACTTTACCACACCATAATGCAAGATACATGCATAAAAATACACACGGTACTTCACAAGTATCGACTTCGAATAACACGGTTATTCAATTCAAGATTACATGCTATCTTTCGTGGATCCACGATCCACACATTCGAACATCAATCATGTCACAAACTGGGGGGATACATCTGGGGTATTTGTCGGCGGTTTACGGCATGCGGCGTGCAACGCGCCATCACAAGAACGTGTCGGGAAGTCATGGACGGTTAGAGATGAACAGGAGAAGTGGGCAAGACCGGTCGTGTGGCACCGACGCACAACTCCACAACTCCATCACTCCACTTCCTCCACTTCCCACGAGAGACGTGAATAAGGCTCAATGACTTGTATAAATAGGTTCTCCGCCTATTTCAACAACAACACAAGTTCGGGAGACGAGACAGAAAACCAAGTGTTAATACAAAACGTATTCCAACACCTAGAGCCTGCTTGCATCAACCACAAGCCTGCTCACCTTTTACGTTACAAGTCATAAGCAAGCCAACACCTTCACAATCTCAACACCTTCTTCGCTTCCCTCCCTAAGATCAACCCCATCTCCTTCACTTTGTGACCGAAACAAGTCCGGAACGGCCATTTCTTGGTTTAGGCCGGACTTGCACAGATTGATCTCTCGAATCTACAAGCACTCACCGCGCAAAGTGCATTTGTTTAAGGTTTAAATTCATTCCTCATTCACACCCCAAATTACCAAATTCTGCAGGACTAGTTTTCACCCATAAACAATTGGCGACCACAATGGGAGGTTGATCTCTCGGTTACAAAAAATCGAATCCTCAATTCTTCGATTTTCGTCTCACGATGTATCTTCACCCGGAATCCGCAGGCGGTTCAGATATCATGGGAAGCATAGCTGGAATGTTGGAGGATGTCTTGGAAAATGAAGCCAGGTATCACCGGAAGGCGGAGCGAGACATTTCGCCTTTTGAATGATATAGCAAAGACAATTACAAGGAGGGTCGATAGGCATCAACTCAGACAGTGCAAGAAACGTTGAATCCTTAGTCAGGAGTCACACCTTTACAAGTGGAGAAGCAAAAAGAGCACGTAGTCGAAAACGAATCAGGAAAGATGGACAACATGGTCCAGACATAGGAAAAGACTTGTCCAGTATCTGCAATGTATCGCCGAGATAAAGAAAGAGAGCTCTGCAGCCTATGGAGCCCTGCTAGAGGATTTATATCTCAAAACTCTTGCTGAAGCCCGGAAAACTGTCAAATCCTCGTCGACCTTTCAACCGACTAAAGAAATGCTTGAGGAAGGAGAAATCAATCAGGAAATACCTGAATACAGAGGATGGGAACGTTCAATCCGGTCACTCAGCAGTGACATTACGACACCTTCCACATCCCTTTACCTAGGCAAGCGATCCGCAGATATGATGGCACTCGCAAATCTTCCAACTTCATCTCTCGTTCCACATCAAAGCCACGGAGAGACATCACAACGCCCACTAACGCAGGAAAAGCCAGACTCAAAGTACCTACACTTTCCGTTCCGATGGAAAAGATTTTGGAGTTCTTTGGAGATGTGGGTAGTGAAATAGAAAGGTGGAACTACCTCCGTATGGCGTCCGCCACCGATCAAGAAGTAATGGACCCGAGATCTTGTCATTTCCACCGGTTCCTCCATCACCCCACCAGCGAATGCAATGCTTTGAAGCGCATTGTTCGGGAGAAGCTTGGTCGGAGCGATAACTCGAGAGATTGGTGCGGAGGATTTTCTTAGAAAGGCTACTAGGTTCGATACAAGTGAGGCTTCAAAGCAAGTAAGTTCTACTCAACAATTTTACAAGAAAGATAGTTTAGAATTCACTGGGGACTTGGCATCCCGCACATGGAGAAAGAGGCTTAGTGATCAAACGCCATGTTTGTTTCCATCCGTACCTCCCTTTTTCATAACATTTGCAATTTCATGTGCTATGTGCAATCATTCATGACCAAGATGCAAATTTCATTTAACATAATCTCCTTCAAAGGGGTTGTTCACAAAACTATCTCAAAATAAGCCAATTCAATCACCTATTAATTCAAAACCGGAGGTCAAAGAAAATCCTCACTATCACTCAAAAAAGGAAAGCATCTAAAAAGAAAAGCCAAGTATATAGCACGAATACTTCAAGGAAAGTCCTTCAGCAACAACTCGTCCTTCTGGGCGAGAGAGACTTTCATCCTTTGAAGCGCAGCCTGTTTCAGCTCCAATTCCTTAGACAACTTCTCAACCTCTTCTTCCTGGCGAGCAACATAGTCCGCAGAAGGGACTTCATCCTGTAATTTCTGAAGCTCCTGAATCTTGGAGAACCCTTTGAAGAACCAAGGAGCATTGAAACTATACTGCGCAAACACATCCCGATGGCACCTACAATCTTCAATCATCTCCTCGAAACCTGTTCGACCGGTCGTGACGCTCATCCCCCCGGATAGAAACTAAAGCTTCTTGGACGCGGTTGACCAACGCAAGACGACTTTTGAGCTTCGTGGTGGTAGCAATATGGCCGTGCTTATCCCATATCGCTGTGTACAACTCTTCGAACTGAACCGGCACGCTGAATCCACCAACCAACACATGACCTGGATAAGGGACAAGTAAAAGGAGGATCGAACAAAGCCCTGTGCCGCATCACCGGTAATTCACCAACCACAGGAGCCTTGTCGGTTGCGGGGGCCTTTCGGAAGAAGTCACCACAATAGCCATATTCACCGGAACCTGCTCGGGGACGGATTTCAGGGAGCCGCCTCAATTATTGCAGACGCTACCTTTCTTATACTCCTTCCGGCATCTACTTCGCTCTGAGTACTAATTTCCATCACGACCCCGTCAACAAGATCACTCAGAGAGGCGACTTGTCCAACCGAGCTTGCATCATCTCTGTCATGGTCGGGAAAAGGAGCGGTTTCTCCAGACTTCTCGGCATGAAGATCAGTTTCTCCAGACTTCTCAACATGAAGATCAGTTTCTCCAGACTTCTCAACATGAAGATCAGTTTCTCCAGACTTCTCAACATGAAGATCAGTTTCTCCAGACTTCAAAGATGAAGATCTGTCGACCTTCTCATTCGAATACGCGCATGACCTTGTGAAGACATTCTCTTTCGGAATCCCCGATTTCAAGCAAGAATTACTCTTAGAAAGATTCACCCTGGAGAAATAAAGGAACCAACGGGAAGAAATTTAAATACGCATATTAGAGGAATTGAGGATCACCGGACCGCATGCTTGCCTCTTAGGTCTCTCTCCCCGCTTGGGGACTGCAATCCTCGGCTACGGTCCGTTTGGGTGGAAGCGGCTTCAACGGAAATGCTTTTTCAAAACGTCGGGAGATGGTTCACCACGGAAACCTGTCACAATACTCTCCGAGAATTCCGGAAAATCAACAGTTACTGCTCCAAAATTCCTTGTACTTATCGGTTACCACCGAGTTTCTCCCAATAAGCGGAAGGGAAGGCTCACCTGTTCCAAAAACATGCAGCGTTAAGAATATTCGGGAGAGATTCTTTCGGAACCCTTGGTGAGCGAATAAATGGGACACCCTGATCAAATCCCATTTGGCGAGCAGCCCTGTCAATATTGTACGGAGTCACAGAAAATTCTCCGTTAAATAGAGACGGGACATATCTGGAATGCAACTGCGCGAGGTAAATAAGTTCTCCATTTCATAGTTTCGACATCGGTACACAACACAAAGATCGGGACCATCGAAGCGATAGCAAAAGTCTTTGGCTGAACAATGGAAGGGTGGACCGCCCCCATGGACGTAAATCTACGAGAAGACACATTGTCAAATACGTCCACAAGTTTCGCACCGCCTCAGGACGCTTTTTATTCCAACGGAGTATTCTCGAGCCACCATAAAAGTTCTTGAGCGAATTTCGGGAGTAGGAGCGTAACTTTTGAAGTGTTCCCATAAGAATGCCTGAATAAAAGCGAAGTGAACGTGCGACTCCACTTTCTTGTACCCATTAGAAACATGCATGTCCATTGCTAAAGCGTCCAGATGAGAATACAGTGATCCAAGGAACAATGCGCCTAAAGGAAGAACTTCACCCTTCGCCGACCTTATAGCAATCTTAACAAGGTCACTTCTAATGGTCTTCTTTCGAGAACCATCATCGAATATATCCTGGATAGCCACAAAGACAGAAACGCAATCACACTGAGCTCGTTTTCCAACTCTTGATCCGGCTCTGGGTCCACAGGAGACCACTCCGACACCCACCAGTGTAAAAGCATCTCGCATCTTTTTTTCTCTTCCTTGTCCAGTGTCGAATTCTGCCACTTTTTGAAGTATAGCACCATAGTTACTTTGTTCCGTATCGTAGAGCTCGTAAGAGAGACTTCCCAAGATGGCGAGGTTCATTAATGCAGCCACACTCTCCAAAGTAATAGTCATCTCTCCCCATCCGGATATGGTGTGTGAGTAGAAATACGCCACCGAGAAATGAAGGTAATCAAACCCGCGATGTCTTTCCTAATTTCGAGAGTAGCGAGATGCCATGACCGCATTGAGGATCTGCGCTTTGGTCAAATTGTCCTTAATGCCTTTATTACTCAACATGCGTCTCATCCATCCTTCATAAGAACCCAGTGGAGCATGGCAAGTCTTGAAGTCAATAGGAGAAGGCGGATATTCGTTTCTCCGGAGACAAAATCTCATCACAAGTGCTGAAGAAAAGAATGGATCAGCTTCCATATTTTCTGAATCGGAAAGCAAGACTATCTTATGAGAAGGATGTTTCCTAACGTTTGGAAAAGGCGAGGTGAATAATTCATCGTCGATGTTCGGCATATCTTTGAAGCTGTCAACACTTCCTGACTTGGCTTTGCATTATCTCCAGAAGACATCTCAACAGGGATTCTTTTCTTCCACAATGAAATAAAAGACAGGAGTTAGAACTTGTATGAAAGCACAGGAGAGATGTAGTCACACACGGCAAGACGCAATTCACATCGGAGCACACAATGGCCGGTTCAAACACCATTCAAGTCTGGTACAACTTTCAGTCTGGTATTGGTTTCAAGTCCGGTACAACTTTCAGTCTGGTATTGGTTTCAAGTCCGGTACAACTTTCAGTCTGGTATTGGTTTCAAGTCCGGTACAAATTTCAAGTTCGATGTAAATTTCAGTCAAGCATATGTGAGTAAGACCCACGTTAAAGCATACACGGCGGCCCGCATTCATTCATCGCATGCATCATAACACGATTTTCTTTATTCATGGGAATCGTGTCTACGGGATTCAAGCCAAATGGTGGAAAAATCTAAGCATATACATGTCTTACAAAAGGTGTTTACCTAACAAAACTAGGGTTTTACCTTTGAAAAAAAAAAGAAAAAAAAAAGGGGAGCGAAACTTATCGTGGACGGGCGGTGGCGCACGGCAGCAAATCCGGCAACTCCGGCAGCGGCGGCAGCGTCGGTAGGAGCAGGTGGTCACGGACGGGAGCTGCTTCACAATAAAAAAAAATTCGTGAGGAAAAAAGAAAAGGGTTTTGTCTCTTTTATAGACAAAAATTAGAAGAATCCCAATAGAAGAAGGATTCCTCCCTTATTTGGTTTCCTCTTTTGATTCAAATACCCAAAGAAAGAAACTGGCCCCACCAAGGGATTCCATACAAGCGTGACGGCGTGGGAAACTAGCGGTCGGCCAACACTCTTCCGGGTAAACTCCTTTTATCCTGTCTTTCTCACATATGTATGTCACCATCTCATGCCTACCACACAATAGTGTAACCATTATGTGCTAGGCAGGGGACTTAATGTTGATGGTGGATTTTCGTTTAAGGTTAAATTTGTAAAAACCAGAAAAATTATGCGCTGACATCTTGTAAAAGATAAAGCCATTTATAAGTGTTGGATACTCCCTCACTTAATTCACCAAGAATGGAGCATGTAGCAACAATCCCATTCTGTGAATACGTGAAATTCCTCGAGGTTGGAGCATGTGGCAACAATCCCTTCTGTGAATTTCATATCACCTTGTATTTCCGAGTACTCATTATCAATGTGGCATGACGGTCGAGTGTTACTCTTACAGAGTAACACGAACCTCAAGCACTATAATGAAACCATGTACGAAATACCCGTGCAGGTGACTCTCGGTGTGTTATACTAGCCCGATTGAGCCCCTCTTGGTGTGTTATACTAGCCCGATTGAGCATCCGTCTTGACCGTATCGGTCAGGATATGATTCGATCGCAGATCATCCAACTCCATAAGCATGATTGGATGACCCAAGATCAATTCCATCACCCCCAAGCGGTATGGAATACCCACGGCCGACCCCGCATGGTCGGTCATTGGCCTAGCTTGCTAAAGAAGCTGTTCATACCAAGCATTATGGACGGAAAACCTAAATTAGGGTTTGCGGCATATTACATGTGTCGCAAAGCAGTCTCAACCATCCATCTTCGCAGGTATAGATGGAGGGTGTAGATGTAGACTCAAAGGGCCCGAGCATGTCAACACGATCACCATGGGCCCGCCTACACACTTGACCAATCGGTCAAGACCAACCACGCATGGTTGTAACAAATTCGTACGCCCAAACAAGGAGTGACGCACGGCTTTGAAAAGCCAAAATTAGGGTTTCAAGCCATCACGCGCGTCCATCTTCTCAGGCACGAATGGAGGGTCACTGATTAGATTAGCAGTCCGGTCATACCGGCATGACCACCGTGGGCCCATCTACCTCCTCATGTGTTCGGCCAAGGCATACCATGCTGGCTATCCCAAACCGTCCACCCAAACTTGCGTGGTTACACTTCCCAAATTGCAAACTGATCTCGACCACTCAACTTCACCGGACGATTTGAGTGGCTTAGATCACATTTTCATGGGATAGTCAGTTATAGGTGTGAACACCAGCCTACCACCTACACGCTGGTATGATCGACCAAGACCGACCAAGATGGGTCGTCTTGAAACGCGTGCCCGAACTAGGGATGTCACGCGGTTTCCAACTCCTTTGCGGCAATGGATTTACGCAAACCGATCTCAACTACTCAACTTTACCGGGTCAAATTGAGTGGCTAGATCGCGCCTTCATGGGACAGTGAGGTATGGACGTGCACACCGGCATCTTTGTCTACACACATACAGTCGGTCCTCTCCAAGTCCCTTTCCATGCTTGGTTTCGACCAAGTCAAGAGTGATGCTTGCGCACCTCTTCAAAAACCCTAATATTCATTAACGGTCGCAGATGAGTGTCTCAAAGATCATCTCATCCGTCCAACTTCACCAGCTTGGTTATACAACCCTGGTCAGGAGTTAATTGGTTAGTGAGGCGTCATTACCCATCACTTTACCACACCATAATGCAGTACCTGCATAAAAATACACACGGTACTTCACAAGTATCGACTTCCTGAATAACACGGTTATTCAATTGAGATTACATGCTATCTTTTTGTGGATCCACGATCCACACATTCCAGAACATCAATCATGTCACAAGCGGGGGATACATATTGGGGTATTGGTCTCGGCGGTTTACGGCGTGCGGCGTGTAACGCGCCATCACAAGAACGTGTCAGGAAGTCATGGACGGTTAGAGATGAACAGGAGAAGTGGGCAAGACTGGTCGTGTGGCACCGACGCACAACTCCACAACTCCATCACTCTACTTCCTCCACTTCCCACGAGAGACGTGAATAAGGCTCAATGACTTGTATAAATAGGTTCTCCGCCCTATTTCAAACAACAACACAAGTTCAGACGAGACAGAAAACCAAGTGTTAATACAAAACGTATTCCAACACCTAGAGCCTGCTTGCATCAACCACAAGCCTGCTCACCTTTCTGTTACAAGTCATAAGCAAGCCAACACCTTCACAATTTCAACACCTTCTTCGCTTCCCTCCCTAAGATCAACCCCATCTCCTTCACTTTGTGACCGAAACAAGTCTGGAACGGCCATTTCTTAGTTTAGGCCGGACTTGCACAGATTGATCTCTCGAATCTACAAGCACTCACCGCGCAGTGTATTTGTTTAAGGTTTAAATTCATTCCTCATCCATACCCCAAATTACCAAATTCTGCAGGAGTAGTTTTCACCCATAAACAACCGGACTTATATTCCCGAAGAACAGCTTAGAAATATCAATCACCTCACAATAATCTTAATCGTATGGTATCGAAACAAGATATTGTGGAATCACAAACGATGAGACGAAGATGTTTGTGATTACTTTTTATCTTGCCTATTGGAGAATAAATCTCGAGCCAATCTTAAATAAGATGGTACCCAAACACGATAGAAGATGCAAGATCAGATCACGCAACTACAGAGAAAATAGTTGGGTCTGGCTTCACAATCTCAATGAAGTATTCAAGTCGTTAGCCTACATGGTCTCGTGAAAAACCTAAGGTTAAAGGACAATCGACTCTAGATTATGCAACTAGTATCACACAGGAGGTGTGGGGATTAGTTTTCCCAGTTGCTGGAGTTTTCCTTTATATAGTTTTCAAATCAGGGTTTGCAATCTAAGTTACCTTGGTAACAAAGCATTCAATATTTACCATTAGATGAAAACGTGATTAGATTCAAGCTAATATCTTTCAACTGTTAGGTCGAACTTAGCTTGTTACACACAAATGAAATGTACCTTCATTTAGGTTTATGTAACCGTACATAAACGTGTACACCATGTTGGCTCAATAATAGTTAACCAAGGTTAGCCATATGAACACTCTCATATCAACCTTATTCATCTTAACCATAACTAGTTCAAATGATTCAAATGAAACTAGTTAAAGAGTTGTTCAATTGCTATATTCTCATAGAAGTATACAAGAACACAATCGAAGAAAAATCGGTT
>JAJJWW010003373.1:0-225254 GCA_023531295.1 Papaver armeniacum
TATAGGGTAATACATAGTGGATGACAGCTAAGCTCCCCTTTATTTTCGGGAATGTCTCGCGAAGTGTCGCGAGATGCACAAACATTCACTCTCGCGACACTTCTTAACCCTCGCCAGGTCTCACGTCTTCTTTATGTTTTGCCTGTCGTTATTCATTGCGTCGTTTATTTTAGCTCCCTGCGACTCCCTCGCGACGCCGTCGTTCATTAATCTCGCGAGCCTTGTACGTTGCGATATTATGATCCTACACATCACGCAGGTGGTAGATTACGGGTAGTATGGCTTGAGATATTTGGCATTCCACGGATGCATGAGGATTTCCCCTTTCAGATTACGCAGATAGTAAGAACCATTTCCCGCGATGTCGTGTATTACGTAGGGTCCTCCCAAGTTGGTGCTAATTTTCCCCACTTCTTTTCTCTCTGGTATTGGGGAATGGTCCTTAACACATACTGCCCTTCTACGAAATTCCTAAGTTTCACTTTTTTGTTATATTCCCTGGCTAGCCTGCACTGGTAGTTTTCCATCTTTTGCAGTGCCGCTTCTCTCCTTTATTCAAGATCGTCAAGCTTTTCCAACATCATGTCCGTGGTGAGGTTCTTCTCCCATGCTTCTGTCTTTGTTGTTGGTAGTAGAATTTCCGTGGGGATTACTGCTTCTGCTCCATATGTGAGTAAAAACGGAGATTCTCCACCATAGCTGATCTTCGAGTTATTACAGAATGCCCATAGAACTTTATGTAATTGTTCACACCACCGCCCCTTGTGCTCGTCTAGTTGTTTTTAAGGATAAGTGCCAAAGTCTTGTTCGTGGCTTCTTTGTCCATTGCTCGTGGGTATATGGGGGTGGATTTGTTTTCCGGATTTTAAAAGTGTCGAACAGTAAGTCGATATTCTTTCCTTGCAGCTGTTTACCGTTGTCGGAAACTATCTCTGCGGGGATGCCGAACCTGCAAATGATATTTTGAAAAATAAAAGTAAAGACGTCTGAATCACGAATTCTTGCCAGTGCCTTGGCTTCTACCCACTTGCTGAAGTAATCCGTTGCCACTATTAGGAATCTTCTTTTCCGGTCCCTGATACGAACGGGCCCACTATGTCGATACCCCATTTTGCAAAGGGCCACGGACTATCCACGAGTTTAACTTTACGGTTGGGCGTGGATTCGTCTGCCAAATCTTTGACATTCTTCGCATCTTTGCGCCATTCGATCGCGTCTCGGATCATGGTTGGTGAGTAGTTTGTGTCTTTGCCTTATACGCAAGAGATCTCATTCCATTGTGATTCCCCGCGTCTCCTCTATGGATGTCTTTCAAAATGGCATGTCCCTCGGATCAAGACAGGCAGCGGCGAAGCGGCCCGAGGAATGATTTTCTGTATAAGGTTCCGTCTCTTAACTCGTACATCCCTGCTCTGGATTGTATTTTCCTAGCTTGTTTGGTGTCCTGGGGGAGTTTCCCTTCCTCAAGGAAAGAATGGATTTCGATTCTCCAATCTTCTTCCCGACTGTAATCGTCGTCCTCATCTGCTTGGCGCATGATGTCATCGTCCTGGAAGTCGTCGATTATGTGCTCTCTCGATATCATCGTCGAGATATCTTCTTCCACGGGCTTGCGTTGGTTAGCCGCGCATATCTCTTGGGGCTTGACGGATGGTTCGTACACCCTTGTTATCTTGATTGCTTTGACATCCTCGTTCTTGAGCATGGCTGATATGTATGCCAAGGCGTCCGCGTGCCTGAGTTCCTTCCTACGCAGGTGTCGGAACTTGATTTTTGGTATCTGGGAAACCAACGTTTGCACTAGAGCCATATATGCCATTAGTGTTGCGTCATACACGTTGTATTCGTAGCCTATCTGCCGTATGATTAGTTGTGAATCACTAGTCAAACGCACTTCTTGTATCCCCATTTCAATTATCAAACGGAGAGCATGGACCACTCCTTCGTATTCTACGATGTTATTTGTATGGCCTTCAAATTCCAGTCTAAACGCGTGCACGATCTCTGTCCCGGTGGGTGTGGTGATGACAATGCCTATCCTGCGCCCTCTCTATTTTTGGAGCCGTCGACAAAGACCTCCCATTGTCGTGGGTTTACCGGTTCAAGAATATTATTTGGTTCTTTTTGTTTTTCTATTTATGGAGCGCCCGCGGCCCTCCATCCTTGTATGTGCACCTCTTCTTCGTTGTCCAGGTAGGTCTGTGCTAGGAAGTCTTGCTAACACTTGCGATTTCTGAGAGTGTTGAAGCTCATAGTGGATGTTGAATTGGTCGAGGTACGTGCTCCATTTTGCTATGCGTCCTACCTTTCCTGCCCCTTTGAGGATTGCTTCTAAGGGTGCTCGACATGGGATACGTATGTCATGTGTTAAGAAGTACGTCCTCAGCTTTAAGGTAGACCATACGATGGCTAAAATCAGTTGTTCGATTCTTGTGTAGTTTCTTTCCGCGGAATTCAGGGTCTTGCTGACATAGTAGATTGGCTGCTCCTCCTTTGTGTGGGTCCGGACCAGCACGGCACTTACCGCATCGTCTGTTGCTGCGATGTATAATGCCAAGACTTCGTCAGGGTCTGGCTTCTGAAGGATAGGGATTTCCGCTAGGTATTTTTTGATGCCTAGGAAGGCTTCTTCGCATTCTGTAGTCCACTCAAATTTCGTCCCCTTCTTTAGTATGTTGAAAAAGGGTTTGCATTTATCCGAGGATCTCGAGATGAACCTTCCTAGAGCTGTTAGGGATCCATTGAGTTTTTTTACTTCTTTTAGGTTCTTTGGGGATGGCATGTCTACTATGGCTCGGATTTTTACGGGGTCTACTTCAATGCCCCTTTTTGTCTCCAGATATCCAAGGAATTTTCCAGATGTTACTCCGAAGGTGCACTTTTCCGGATTTACCTTCATATTGTGTTCTCTCATGGCTTCGAAGATGTCCCTCAGGTCTTGGTGATGGTTCTTCTTCATTCTGCTTTTTACGAGCATATCATCAACGTAGACTTCCAAGGTCCTGCCAATCCATGGCTTAAAAATATCATCGACCATCCTTTGGTATGTTGCTCCCGCGTTCCGAGTCGAAGGCATCCTCACATAGCAATATAGGCCGTGGGGTGTGTAAAATGCCGTATGTTGTTGATCGTCTTCGCTAAAAATAGTTGATTGTACCGGAGTATCCGTCCATGAATGATAGTTCTTCGTATCCTTCTACCGCGTCGACTAGTTGATCAATCTTTGGGTAGTGGATAACGTCCTGGGGCACGCTTTGTTCAAGTTGGTGAAGTCGATGCAGATTCGACCCCACCACTCTTCTTTGGTACTATTACCATGTTAGAGATCCAAGTAGGATATTTGACTTCTTTTATAAAACCAGCCTCCAACGGCTTTCGTGACTCCGTTTCTACGGCTTTGTGATATTTCGTAGGCACCTTACGTATCTTTTGTCTTAGGGGTGTGCCGGGTTTAATGCACATGACTCATGTTGTACGATTTTCGGGTCTATTCCCGGCATGTCGGATAGTTTCCACTCGAAGATGTCCGCGTATTCTCTTAGTAGTTTCACCAGCGAGGCTTCGCGTTCGTTGTCCATTAGAGTTCCTATCTTGATCTTCTTTGGATACTCCTCCGTTCCTATGTTAACTTCCTTCACCGCTTCCAAGGATGTGAATGTGGGTTTTGGTTCCCCCAGGTGAGGAACTTTCTTTGATTGCTATTTGGTAGGCTCGGATTCTTTGTTCGCGAGAGCGTCCTGGTTGCTTGATTGATGTTGATGCTTCCGTGTTTCCTAAGGAGTTTCCCTTGGACAAGCTCTTCCCTGAGGTTCCGTCCAAGTATTCATTGATGGCCTTGTCTTTGGATGTCGCCTTGTTCCGAGCCCTGCGGGTTCTTCTTTTCTCATCTTCTTCATTGTTGAGTTGTATTTGCATTGCCTGGCATTCCTTTGCGGAAACTTGATCACCCCTGATCTCCATTACCCCTAAAGGAGTAGGAAACCTAAGGTATTGATGGTAGGTGGATGCGACTCCCTTAAGCTTGTGGACCCATTTTCGTCCAATAATGGCATTGTAAGGTGAAGGCGTGTTCACCACACTGAAGCGAGCGTCAACTTTCATGGGGCCTGCGTCTACCTGCAAAATAATATCCCCGAGAGGCTTCGTAGCCGTACCATTGAACCCGTAGATGGTGTAGTGCGAGGTCAAGAGTTGCTCGTCATTAAGCTCCATACGTTTGAAGGTATCGTAAAACAGGACATTTACGGAGCTCCCTCCATCAATGAGTACTTTCTTTATGTTGCATCCTGCGATTGGCAAAGTGAGGATCAAAGGATCTTTGTGATCTTCCATGTCATCCTCAATATCCTCGGCCTCGAAGGTTAGAGGTGCGTCCATCCATTCTTCGTGCTCATCCACTTCTTTTCCGTCTAAACTGTAAAGCTCACAATAGTCTTCAAATTGCTTCCTCAATCTTTTCCCTATTTGTGCGGTTAGGGTTGGTTCTTTGTTTTCCGAGCAGGATATAGTATTTAGTGTGTGGTTACCCTCCGGCAATTGGACTCGTTTGCTGCGTTTGGCTCGTCCTCCGTTCCGACCTTCTCTACGTAATTTTGAGATCCCTGCGTCTACCAGCTTTTGGATCATTATTTTGAGATTTTTGCACTTCTCTGTTGGATGCCCGTAGAAGCAGTGGAAATCATAGTACTCTTTGGACTCCGCCGAGGCCGGTGGTTGCTTCCCCTTAGACCAGGGCTAGTCTAAGTTCTCGCGGTCCTTGATTTCCTTTAAGATGCGTGCGTAGCTGGTGTTGAGTTTCGTGTAGACTCGGTCTTCGAATTTTCTACCACTCCTTTTGTGGTCATCTTTCTGATCCTTTTCGTATCTGCCGGGTCATTTACTTGTTCCGCGGAGTTTGTCCGTGGAGGTCGTTGAGCCTTTGTGCTCTTGGGTTCTCTCTTTGAATTTCTTCCAACCTCGCGTGTTTTTCGATGATTATCCTCAAATCTCCCTCGTGGTTGGGGTGGTGCCGTGGATTTCGACAAACAATGGGCTTATCCTGTCAAGTCCCCATTTGTAACAGTTAATACTCACCACGGGGTCCACATGTCCTATGGCTTGACATATCTTGTGCCATCTATCCGTGTATTCTCGAATGGATTCCTTATATTTGATTGCAATCGAGAAGAGCTTGTCCATCCCTGTGTTCACAATTTTGTTATACATGTAGGCGGCCAAGAATTTTTCCATGAGTTGATCATACGAATTGATGCATCATGGCTTGAGGTTATCAAACCAAGATAACGCGGATCCTTTCAGGCTTGAAGGAAAGTATCTGCAAAGTATAGCTTCGTCGTGGTCCCATCTGGCCATTACCCTGTTGTAATATCGTAGGTGGGCAGCGGGATCGGTGGATCCGTCGTAACACTCAAAGGATGGGACCGGACACTTCTGCGGTATGGTAGCCGTAGCAATCGCTGTGTGCGAGTGGGGTAGTGTTGGCTTCCTTCATAACCTGTTCTAGTCTTCCACCTCCTTGTCTGGTTTTGATTTGATTGATCTCTGCTAACATCTCTGCGCGAAGACTCTCCATTGCCAAACAGTGCTCTTCTTGAATGGAAGGCCGCGTCTTCCTTGTAGGTTGTGACGTCGTGGCCTCTTCTTCATCATAGTAGTATGAAGTATCCGGATGGTAGTCTGGGTCAGATCTTCTATTATTCCGCGCACCTCTTTGGGGTATTCCTCTTTGGTTGACTACCGTAGGTATGTTTTCGAGGATCATCCTCTGGTCTCTATTCTGTACCGCCGAGTTAGCCTCGTCCTGCTGATTCTCTAGCTCCGCGCTTTAGAGGATCTTCTCTCTTAATTGCTGGTTCTCTTGGGCTAGTAAGGCCACCGCGTCCGCGTATGTCTGTTGATTCCTTTTTAGCGCTTCTAATTGCGCCAAAATCTGCAGGTTGGTTTGATTCCCGATTTGTTCCTATCTGTATGCGAGCTTGTCCCTCAGGGGCCGTGGTGTTGATTTCCTCTACTAGTCGTCTACCCGGCTCGATCACTCCGTGGGATCCTGCGTGCATTTGTACATTTTGTTCATTAGTCTGCGGCATCCCGTAAGGAGGGTTCTGGATTACTGATTCTGCTACGGTTTCTCGAGGTTCGACGCTGGTTGTAGTTTGTCACTTTGGAGGCGACCACTTGAGAAGTTCCTTCGGTAGGTGTAGCGAGCTTTTTGCCGCCGCGGACTTCTTTGCTTCCATTGCAATGATGCCCGCATCTGAAAGGAATGTGCTTTCCGCTCCATTCTGCGTTTTGTCCCCGGCTGTGAGTCCCGCGCCCTTCTATTTGCTCCTTGTTACTACTGGCGTAGTCCTGGGTGCCTCTTTTGAAGGTACCTTTGTCTTCCCTGTATCTTTGTTCTTTTCCATTGTAATATTTTCTGTAGATAGAGCATAGAGGTAAGCCGAGACAAAGAGTGCACGGGTTAGCTGTTAGTCCGAATCGTATTTCATGAATTCGATTTCTAGTGGCAAAGAGTGTATTCAGGCTATCAGTTTAGCGAAAAGTACGAAAAATCTAGACGGATGTGTGGAATTAATTGGGATAAGGTCCATGGGTTGTTGTTTTGCAAAGAAGAAAAACCCAGATCTATTGGTGGAAATTATGTGTGAAATATCAGTTAAAACATAGATCCGTTGGTTAGAAGTTATATAGCGCCCAGATGTGTTGGTAGTAAATGTAATGGACATAAATATGTGCGAAAAATAGCCCAAAACACAGATCTGCTAGTTTTAGGGTGTAAAAGACCCAGATCTGCTGGTAGAAAGTACAAAGAATACAGATATGTGCGAAAAATGAGTTTAAACACGGATCTGTCTATGTTCTAAGTAGAATTTTTTGAGGTAGAAGCTATAAAGCCACAGGAAGAAATAAATCTGTTTCTAGCGCCATATTGTGAACACGGAAATCTCATAGGCATTCCCATGTTCGCAAACAATCTTCGCATGAAATGAATACACGCATTGAGTTATGAATATCAAATACATAGATAGAGGTCGATTCATTGATTCCAAACCCCGCGGGTTTGTCATGATCTCAGCAACATCTATCGATAATAGATCTAAGGAAAGAACATATAAATGAAGATATACGAATGATAAATGTAAAGGAGACGATGATTTACGTGGTTCAGCACTAAGGCCTACATCCACGGATCTGGGGGTGTTCACTATGCAGTAAATGGTTACAAGAATAGTCGCAAGACTGTGTTTACCGAACCCATAGGTTGGTGTTCATACTTACTTCTCTCTCTGATCTCTCATATTCTCTAGTTCTCTCCAATTCTCTATTTCTCTCCTCGTGTCCCCTCTTCATATTTGGGAGGGACGTATATATATAGCTAATTTAGGTGGGTCCCTTGGAAAAGAGTTGTTGAGGTCTTATCTTCTTGTATTCTGTGCGTAGTCCGCGGACTTCCTTGTCATTCCGCGTCTTCTAATGTTTCTATGTTCATTACGCTGACCAGCCCCTGCTCTCTCCGTTGGTCATCTGACACGTGCCCCCTGAGCAGCATTAAATGCGAGTGGTTGGGGCGGACCAGTCTGCGCCAGGCGGTGTCAGTCTTCTCCTGTCACGTCTGTGTCAGTTGAACCTTCCCCAGCCGTTGATCATCCCTCACCTCGTGATGGGGTAAAGTGTAGCAGAGCGGTTCTTCGATGTTACGTGGGGGTACCTTCCTTTGATACTCCTTCATCTTCGACCGTTGAGTTTGACAGATGGCACACCGTCTGGATCCTACGGATGCCCCTGTGTCCTCTGCTTTATGACGTGGCCTCCACGTGGGCTTTGCTAGCACACGTGGCGAGGGAGATAAATAAGTGTACTTACAAGGACATCATCAGCAAATTCCAGAAGAGACTTGCACCTTGGAGGAGGAAGCTTTTAACAAAGGCAGGTAAAGTGGTACTTATCAAGAATACACTAGCATCATTGCTCATCTGTTATATGTATATAACCTGCCAACCTCAGTGGAGAAGACTTTAACAAACTGATGAGAGACTTTTATGGGGTTCCTTTAGAGAGAGAAAAAAAGGAAAATAAATTGGGTTGTCTGGAAAAATTATGTAGACCTAAAGAATACGGGGATTGGTATTAAGAAGTCTTAAAATCACTAATCAAATATTATTGGCGAAACGGAAAATGGGTCGTTTGTCCAAAAAAAATTTAAAACACGGTTCAAATGGACGAGTAAAAAATTTTATGGGTGAAATGGACAAAAAAAAAAATAACAAGGATGAAACTGGATTCATTTTGGCTTAAACTTAAAAAATAGCAAGGATGAAACTGGATGCATCCTGTGTAAAATAAAAATAAGAAAAAATATTTGAAAATGGACAGGATGAAACTGGTTACATCCTGCCTATTTTTAAATTTTTGTCCATTTAAACAGTATCTAAATCTGACTGTCCTTTTCACCCAGGAATTTTGATTTTGGTCTTTTTAATCAATTTTGTGTTGGCGAAATGGAGTTGGAGATTCCAAAATCAAAATATTCTTCATGGAGAGCGGTGAATCAATAAAAAAATAGAAGGTGATGTGGATGATCTATGGGTGAAGGACTCTACAAAACCTCAAGGAAAAATATTGTGGAAAGATATATAAAAGCATAAACATGTAGTGGAGATAATTTTTGTAATAAACATTAGTGATGGTTCTTTTATATATACTTACGGCTAGACAGGTGGGTAACGGGGGATACACTAAAGAATTTAGTCCCAAGGGTCTATAGATTGGCAGCCAACAAGTTCTTTAGTCCCAAGGGTCTATAGATTGGCAGCCAACAAGAAGGCAAAGCTCAAGGATCAAATTCATAATTCTGTTTAGACTATTAGATACTCCCTCCGTTCTTAATTAATAGGCTGATTTTGATTTTAGAGAAAATTAAGGAAATTAAGAGAACTAATCATTGAAAGTGGTCCTCATGACACTTGTCAATAAAAGAAGTGAAGTGAAATGGTCCCCATGACACTTGTCAGCAAAAGAAAGTAAAGTGAAATGGTCCACATGACACTTGTCAGCAAAAGAAGTAAAGAGAAAAGTGGTCCCAGAAAACTAAAGTAAACATTTGACTTTCCCAATTAGGAAACCAGCCTATTTTTTTGAAACATCTATTTATAGAAACCAGCCTATTATTTAGGAACGAATGGAGTACAAAAAGGCCCCAAATTCCGAGGAACTGGTGGACATTACTAATTTGATGAGAATGATAGGAGTGCCTCCACCTTATCTCATCAGAAAGACGCCTTTGTCGACACCACATGTAACTGTTTCTTATGTAAATCTACTTATGATTGGCTAGCTGCATATGAAAACCTACCATAAGATATTGTTCCTCACAAGCATGTGTGAATCAAACTTGTACCTACAAAAACACAATCCTTCACTTGGTCTGCTTTACACAATACCATCCCAACATAAGATAATCTAAACAGAAAAGGGTGTAACATCACGGAAAATCAATGCTGCTTGTATGTCGAAGAAGAAGAAACTACTAGTCATTTATTACTGCATTGCAAACTCTCAAGGAAAGTGGGTTCAATCAGATAACTTGTTGCATGAGTTGTTATCTTTTAGGTGTAGAAGCATAAAAGGTGGAAGTAGGAAGATGTGGCTTCTTATTTTCTTTGCTATTTGTTGGGTGATATGGGGTGGGGGATTAGAAGAATTATGGCTAGGTTTGATTAATGAAGTAAAAAGTTTTATACTTATTGGGCTGACCTACCAGAGGACCCGATATGGGGTGGGAGGGAGTCCTTTTTAAAAGCTTTGATAGGATATTCCTAGAAGATTTCCGTCACAAGTAAAATTTTGGCTACTTTTTCAGTAGGCAAAGTTGTCCCTCCCTTTTAGTCCAATTACTATAACTCTTTATGTGTGAACACGGAAATCAAATGGATAGCCATAAGTCCACAAACAATCTCGGCGAGTATTAAATACGCGCATCAAAGTGTGAATTGAGTCTAAGACTCCTTGGTAGATGTTGATTCATTGATTCCAAACCCCACGAGTTTATCATGATCTCCTCAACATCTAAATTGGTAGATCTAAGAAGTAAACATATAAATAAAGAGGTGTGAATACTGAATGTAAAGAAGACAATGGTTTACGTGGTTCAGCACTAAGTCTTACATCCACGGATCTGGGGGTATTACTATGAAGTAAATGGTTACAAGAATAGTCTTAAGACTTTGAGTGATCATCAAACCCTAGGTTGATACTCATACTTACTTCTCACTGATCTCTCTCATATTCTCTAGTTTTCTCTCGATCCCCCTCTTTTCTGTGGAAGGGGTGTACATATATATAGCTAAATCAAGTGGGTCCACTGACAAAGAGCTGTTGAGATCTTATCTTCTTGTGCTCTGTGCATGGTCCGCGGACTTCCCTGTCACTCCGCGGCTTCTACAATACCCAAGCTCATTACGCTGACCAGCCCTCGCTTTCTTCGTGGGTCGTCTGACACGTGCCCTCTGAGCAGCATTAAATGCGAGTGGTTGGGGCGGTCCAGTCCGTGCCGGGCGGTGTCAGTCCTCCCTTGTCACGTCTGTGTCAGTTGGACTATCCCCAGCCGTTGATTACATCTCACCTCGTGATGGGGTAGAGTAACTCATTGGTGTTGCGCGGGATTACCTACCTTGGATGCTCCCTCATCTTCGACCGTTGGTCTTGACAGATGGCACGTCTTCTAGATGCCATGGATGCCCCTACGTGTCATCCCTCTTTATGACGTGGCCTCCACGTGGGTTCTGCTAGTACACGTGGCGATGGAGATAAATAAGTGTACTTACAATTTGCCCCTCTTCTTGTGACTGGGCGCTAGCTTTAGTTGGAAGAAGAATCGTGTGGTACGTTTTATCTCCCTCCTCATAACTTCTCCTAAAAAGGTGCTACCTGCATTTATTGTGCACGTTTCCCCTATCCGGCCATAACTGCCCTTTGGGTAGTGGACGGTTTCTCTTGATCTTATAAAAAGAGAAGAATGAGAGAATGTGAATTAAATTCACATTCTCTGTTTATTCTCTGTTCCTTTGTCTTCTTCATCTTCTTAACTTCCTCTGACACCATTATTGTTGCTGCCGTTGCTGCTGCTGCTGCTACTGCTGTCGCTGCCGCCTTCATTGCCACCTTCGTTGCTGATGCTGCTGCTTTACTCTTTGAGGTTCAGGTATGATTTTTTATTCCGCTTACTCGCCATGCCTAACCCTGTTGAGTTTTTGATTTTCTGGTGATGCGTCAATGATGAATTTAATCTTATGTATATCCTGGGATTCGAGAGTTGACGCCACTGAGCCGTATGTTTCATCGGCCGTGCTTTGATCTTATTTTTCTTCTTTTGAGTTTGAATAATAGTTTGAGAGTTTAAGTAATTGTAGATGAAATCTAGGGTTTTCTTCACGTTTCTTTCTTGTTCTTGAGATTTTCTTGCTTTTCGATCTTCCTTGCCTCGATTTGCACTTTTATTCGTGTTTGTGCCCTTGAGATATGTCCGATCGTCCGCGGGTTCTTTACCAAACTCCTCCGTCAAGTCCTCACAGATCTCCTCGGAGTGATTCCAATATTAGGGGTGGAGCTTCTCCTTCACTTACCCAGGATAATCCTCGGGATGGACGAACATCCTCGTCCCCGGTCGAGGCCTTCGCTTAAAAGGGGTGATCCGCCGCAGGGGTCTAGATATGCCGTGAATCGCCCTAGAGGTGGGTCTCCTAAGAAGCAGCAGAATCCGCGCGCTGAACCTTTAGATGTGCAGCCTCTCCGCACCAAGCCTCCACCGCGGACTAATCCACCTGTGCCTAGTTCAAGTAAGTCAACTAAGACTCTGTCTTCGAAGAGAAAGGCTGCGGAGATAGAATCTTCGGGAGATATAGTTCCTCCTAAGAAGAAGGCAGCGGATTCTGCGGAAGATACTACGGGAGGTGCTTTCGAGGAAGACTCTGCTGTTACTTTTCGTCCTTTACCTTTGGGTAATAAGAAGTTTACCTTCCGACACATTGATCTTGAGGCCTTCAAATTGAAGCACGGTCTTCAGCACTTCCAAGTGCGTTTTTATGCCCCCCGATAAAGATATAACTTATGAGATGGTTACCAATTACCAAGTATGATGCCTTTCATTTGCTGACGACCGTGGGTGCTTTCGAGGCTGGTTTGATGTTGCCTTTGTATAAAGCCGGTGATGATTTCTACTACCGGGTCTTGTCTAGCCGCAATATTGCCAAGAAAAGTCATAATCGTGGGGTGCAACAGTTGACAGGAAACTATCTTCGCCATCTCCGAGAATGCTATCTTCGTAGCATGGGGCAGACGATGATGACCTGCTATGCCCCTAAATTAGAAAAGGAGAAAGGGTGGTACACTCCTGAAAATTTTAACAAATCCTTTGGAGATTACGTTAACAGGAATACTCGTAAGCCATGGTCTGTGAGTCTGCGGAACATTGCTCCTGTTAAGGGGGAAGTTCGACTTTTGAGCGAGGTAAGTGATTCCAAGATGGCGAGGGTTCCTGGTGCTGAAGGTCTTCCTATTCCCGCTGATGAGAGAATTAAGCGTGATCATGACTATGAATGGTCTGCCACTGTTCTTGAAGTCGTTGGTCCGTGGGCCTATGGTTGGGTCCCTGGACCCCATGGTTGGCAGCCTACTTGTTACTTGGTCCTTATCGCGAAGCTTCTCCCCGCTCGTTATGCCCATTACTGCCCTTGGAAGATGAGTTTTGTAGGTATGGATTTTGCTTATAATCGCGATGTTGATGACGCGGAAGACGAAGATATCTATGATGCTAACCTTCTTCCGCAGAATACTAATGTTGCTAAGGTGTGTTGTTTGTTTTCTACGTATATATGCCCCTTCGTTTTCTTAAATAATATTGATTATGCCAAGGAAAGGAGATGCCAATGGCTCTTTTATCATTATGTGTTGTTAGGTGCGTAGAAATAAGAAGATCAATCCCAAGCAATCGTCGAATTCTCCCACCGAGGGTTCTACACACTTCGAGGATGTGAACAGTCCAGTGGATGGTGATGAGGATGTTTCCGATGGGGAAGAGCGAATTGAGACTTCTCCGCCCGTTCAAGAAGTAGATAGTATTGCCGGTGGGAGCGTTGGTGGAGGTGGTGGTGATCAGGCCACTGGTGGTGGCGGTGGTGATCCGGCCACTGGTAGTGGTGGTAATGTTGAGGCTACTGGTGGTGGTGGTGGTGGTGATCAGGCCACTGGTGGTGGTGGTGGTGATCAGGCCACTGGTGGTGGTGGTGATGATCAGGCCACTGGTGGTGGTGGTGATGATCAGGCTGAGGGGGCTACTAAGTCAAGTGGGGTTGTTGTGGACAAGGGTAAGAGAATTGCTCTTGATAGTGGTGACAAGGATGGGGATGCTTATTGCGAGTTTTCCTTTGGTAAGGTTTTATCCGGGGAACAATCATTTGACATGGCCACAGTTATGGGGCTTGTCTCGGACTTCAATCTGCTTCCAGCTGGTGATGACTGGAATGTCCTTAAGGATAGCTGCGGAGGTGACCCCACACGCGGATCTGATGCTGGGGTTTTGGCGGTGCATCCCGAGGTTTGTGTTGGCACCTCCTCCACTGCTGGTGGGGTTTTGGTGCTAAGTAATACTGGTGCTTCACTTGGTAGGAAGCCCTCGGACTCTCCCTCGATGATTTCACGCGGTCCTTGGTCGCGGACGGTGATGATCTTTGTTTTGGCGTGGGCTGCAAAAGAAAAACTTGCTTGTCGTGCCTCATCCGCCTTTGTGATTGAAGGGGAAAAGAGTTCGGACTCTTTTACTCGCGAGGCATATGGAGCTAACCCCGAGGAGGTGGTAGATCGAGGTGGGGCCGAGAATCTTGTGGCCGGCGGGATTGATCTCGTGGTGGATCCTCCCCTACGGTTGCTGGCATGATGGCCATTCTGATGGGTACCAAGACAGTTATCCCCAGCCGGTTATTGGAGGTTTGTCTGCTCTTTCTACCCCCGATTTTGCTTAAATGTGTTGTGAACTAATTTCCCTTTTTGATTGATAGATGATGAGGAGTGAGTATTGTAACCACCATCTTTACCGGCTCTTCAAGGCTAAGTCTCTCAAGCTAGAAGGGAAGCTCCGGCATTGTGAAGAGACGCTTACGAGCGTTTAAGCTGCGGTCTCCGCTAAAGATGAGGAAATAGCAGAGAGTGGAGGGTGCCGCAAAGCGTAAGGAGCGGCGGGGACGCGGAAGAGGCGAAGGCTGCGTTACGAGCTGGCTTCGGTTAAGGCCAAGTTAGCGGTTCTTTGAGAAGAACTCTTCGTCTATTTGTGTCTGCGTCTCCTCTTCTTTGATAGTTACATGTTCCTTATATGTTACGAGTTATCTTCTTCTTCCCTCCTCATTGTCTTGTCTTGATGAGTGGAGTCCCCGAGTTGTTGTGGCTTCGGGAATGAGAGAACTTCGTCAAAAGGTCGTATTGCCGAGTTAGTTGAAAAACTTAAGAGTGAATCAGCGAAATGGAATGCCCGCGCGGATGTTCATAACGCTATGGCCGAAGAATGGCGTAAGAAAAAGCTTTGCTTGGTAGATCTGCAAAATCGAAACAACCATGACCGTCATTTATTCAACGGGGCTCTTTTATGGACGCGGGATAATCTTGAGAAAGCCTGCGGTCAGATTTCCTCTTTAGAAATTAAGCTTAATGTTATGGAAGACGAGCTGCGGCAAGCGCGGTCTTCTCATCCCTCGGATGTGCGGGCTTATATGCAGCGTCTTGCTAAGGAAAGAGACGACGCTAGGGCAGAATCTGGCGCTCTCAGTAGTGCCTTATCCGCGTCTCGAGCTGATGTGGCCCGTCAGGTTGAGTGTGAGAAAAACTTAGAGGTGACTATGTATCGTCTTAACAAGGGGTTGGAATCGAAGAATGATGAGGTTAATCGATATCGTCATTCGGACTCGATGCTTCGAGACGACCTAAGCGCGAAGTCGGTATGCTCATAATCTTCTGCAGGTAGATTATGATAGGTTATCAAATGAATATGATTATGCCACGAAGCAAGGGATTCGCGGTTGAACATTGTGAAGGTATACGTTTTTGTCATCGAGTGTGCTTTGTATTGTATTTGTTATAACCTGTTCTTTTTCTATTATCCCCAGAGCTCCGGGGACAACCGGTGCGGATGACAAGTTTGCCGAAGCTCGAGGCTAAGGTAGTTCAATTGGAGGGCCAAGTCAATTATCATCGTGGTCTGGCCTTGTCTCGGGAGGAAACATTTGAAGCATGCCAATCAAAAGGTGGACCTTCTTTCCACTTCCCTAAGTCAAGCGAGATGAAGAGTGTAGCCATAGGCTTCGTGGCTAAATAAAGCGGGTTGGCGAAGAGATTAATAGAACTCTTGGTGAGATTGAGTTGGATCTCAGGAAAAACCATGGGTTAAACAAGAATTATACTCGGCGTCCCGTACCCGCGCTCCCTTCAGGTTCTTCTGGCCCCTTGATGAGTGCCAAATAGTGCATATTTATACACCTTTTTATTGGCATTTTACTCATCTTTTGCGCTCAAGAATCAGATATTATCCCAGATTCTGAGTTTTCCTTGTTTTCAAGAATAAATATTTGTATTAATTAATTTTGTGTTTTTAGGTAATAAATAAAGCTCGGAGAATCTGAGGAGCCAAAGGAGCGAGGAATTGGAGACAAGCGTCTATGGAGCAGATAGCCAAAGCCCGCGCGCGACTCAGTTGCAACCCAACAAGGAAGACATGGGCTAAAGCTACCCCGACCCGGATCCGAGCCCGTCTCTTCGAGACGTTGAGATTTATTTCTCCCTCATCCAACGGTCATTTTGCTTCCACGTGCATCATAGATCGCTGCTCCCGTGCAACACTAGATCAAGCCAAAACCGCTTACCTTTTCGAGCCGTTCGAGATCTCCATCGGCTCCATCCAACGCTCGCTAGGCTGTCTCATCATCCGTAGCTGCACCCGCCTCACAGAAAAACTACCTACCCTATACCCCCACTCGAGCAAAACCCTAACCCCAGTTTCATTCTCTCTTTCTTCCTCTCTTCCCTCACCCGACACAGAGCAGAGCTCTGCTCTTCCACCCTCCATCTCCTGCCAAAGCCATCACCACCATCTCCTTTCCCATCACCACAGCCAACAACTCCTACACCTACGCCTCATCTCTAACCCTAGATATCACTTTCTTAGTTTCTACCAACCCTAGAGACTAAATCAGTGATAACTAGAGCTAGGGTTCACAACAGTCGAAGCAGGGACGATGTGACAAGAAGAGGAACAGCAATCAGAGAGTATGGGTTTGCTTTCTTTTTGATTTGTTTCGATTTTTGAATTAAAGTATTAGGGTTTGGTATTTTTGGGGTTGCATGTATAAATAGAGTGAAGAAGATGAAATTGGACACGCTGGATTAGCTTGAGCTGTCAATTAGTTTTAATTTGTGTTTAATTCCTTGTAATTCTTTAGTTTAATTTTCGGGTGTGTTGAAACCCTAGATAACATGTTGAGTGAATTGTATTGATGTTGTTAATCTTACTGTGCTTCATAAAAATAGAAGTATGATTAGCTAATAACCCCAATTCTCTGTGATTGGTTGTCTTTGTAAGAAGACGACCAATACTAGGGGGGGATTAGAGTTAAAAGATTAATCAATGCTACATTAGAACTTTCCAGGGAAGAAGACATATGCTTAATAGAACAGGAATGTTGCTTAGCTAATTAGCCAAGGAATCTGTGATAGAGTGTACTCTAAACAGACACTCTATACTAGGGATGAATTAGGAAGATTAGCCGATGCATCATGCCGTAGAATCTTCCTTAGGTAGGTGTAAGAATACAGCATGAGTTAACTGACCTTAGCATAGAATCTAGTGGTGGATTCACCACCTTGGTACTTCCCATTGTCACATTTTATTTGTTTCCTTAAACTAGAATCACATCAACCTCAGCCGTTTCGGCACAAAACCTAGCTGTTGTCACTTATTATCACTTAAAACTCAGTAGAGCATAGCCTTAGATCACTAGAGCACCACAAGTCTCTCGTGGTTCGACTACACCGCCACGTGTCTGCAAACCGGACACCGTGCACTTGCGGTATTTCGTAGGCCGTAATTTAAACATCTTCTCGGGCCTACCAAGTTTTGGCGCCGCTCTGGGGACTTGGGTGTGCCTGCTGATTTTTGTACTTGCTTTCTGATTTTCACCCTTGTACATATTCATTTTACATTGTTATTTGTTAATCTGTCTTAGTATCACTTAGTTTCATTTTTATAGCTTTGCATCTCAGTAACTTAGTGCATCCGCATCTACATTTGCATCTTGAGTATACCTTAGCCATCGGTTGCATTATAATCGTCTCATCTTAATCATCTGCATTCTTTGTTAGTGTAGCTTTAGCTCATTTAGCCGTAGTTAGCATCGGTTGTGTGCTCTTGTCATATGTGCGCAGCCATTGAATGAATGCACATTATTGTGTCTTGAATTTTGTGAAATTTTGAGAATCTAATTCCTTGTTGAGCTAGCGGGAACCACCTGTGTGTCTTTGTCTTCTGTGTCTTCTTGAGCAAACCCGAGGAGTGGGAGAAAAGGTGCAATGCCTTGAGCAGACCATCGCAACTTATCGAATTCGGGTGAGTGGCCCTTCAACACTGAATGCTTTTGTGCCTCATAATTTGAATGATAAACTAGTTGCCTGGTCCTTGCAACTTGGTTAACCAAGGCCTGTGCCAGTAACCAAGAGTCAAGCTGAAATTATATTGCCCCTGAAATTTATGCTTGTATCCTAGTGAGTCGCTGCCGTGTGCTCCGTGCATAGTGAGTTCTGCCCTGTCCTTAGCTACAGTGCCCTGTAGCTGTGAGCTTTGAGTTGCCATCAACTCAGCCTGTTGACCTGAGCATATATCTGTGAGAGCTAGTAACCTGTGTAGTGCACATTTGTAAGCTGTGTTGTATGCTGTCATTGTTTCTGTGAGTTTGCAAAAGCCTCAGAATTTTGTCTTGTGAATGTTTTCTTGTCTTTGTGACACGATATGTGTGCTGTGTAAATTGCCAATGAGCCAATTTGTGTAATCTGTGTGTGTTCAGTTCTGTGAGACAAGCCAACCTAGGCTGTCAACCTGTGACTAGCCTGTGTACTTGTGCACCTGCCAGCATAGGCTAAACTGAGTTGCAAAGACTCAGTTATCTTGTGCCACAGAACCAGAGACTGGCCTAGCCAGTGCACAAACTTGAGCCTTTCTGCTGGGCTGTGCATTTACACACAACTGAAGCCAAATTGCTAGGCTGACTGACCACACTAAACTGGGCTGAGAACCACTAACCTGGGCTGCTGTTTCAAATTGAGCAGCTGGGCTGTATAGGCTGAGCCCACATAACCCACACTGCTGGGCTGTTCAAACACTACCTGGGCTAGCTAAACCCACATCTGTTGGGCTGAACATCAGCTGGGCTAACCAGAACATCTTGGGCTGATCAACACAACTGGGCTGCAACCAAACTAAGCCCTGAGAACCAAAACAACCGGGCTTTACACCAAATCGAGCCCATAGACTTGGCCTGTGCAACCAAAGCTGAAGCCCAATCAACCAAAATCAAATCCCAATAAACCAAAACCCAACAAAACCAAATGAAACCCAATAAACCAAACTAATCCCACCAAAACCAAATTAGATTGTGAGTTGAATTTGAGAGCTAGACCATGTCAGGATTTTGGTCTGCATCTGGGGATGGAACAAATAAATCCCTTAGAGAGCTTGCTTACGGGCACCTATCACAGGATGAACACCCCACATACCATAGTGACTTTAGGGAATTATATGGGCCTTCTCAGGGCCCTGATCTCACATACCCTAATCATTATGATCACATACATCATCCACCACAGGTTGAAAATGAACAATTTTCTCATACCCGGTCATCACTTTTAGATCAATTAGAAGCTCGACGTTCGCTTTAGATAGGCAATCTGCTTTAGAAAGGCAATGCATCGAATCTAGTTTCCCCTAGGCAATATGAAATGCATGCTTGCACCTTATGTGGTGGCTTAGACCACCTGCTGAGTATCTTGTTATATTTTGCATGCTTTTAGACAGTCTAGGGAAAACCATGATAATCCAATGTACTGAAGTGTCTAGAAGTGATTATTGGGACCATAATCCTTTTGCACACATGCATCATTCACCACAATGGGGAGATGAACAATTTTATACTCCCCTAACTCCTAGTTTGCAATCAATAATGGATACACTCATGGAGCAAAATGCTAGGCTTGAAATGAATGCAATGCATGACCATCCATATAGCAACATGTCCGAATTTCCCTTCTCTAGTGAACCTCATGCACAACCATACAATGAATATCCATATGAGGAATGCATACCCACTAGTGAAAACTCTCCTTTCATTGAACAACATAATGAACTTCTTGAATTTAGTCAAAACCTTGAGCAAAACCTTGAGCAATATCAAAAGTCAACTGACCAAAGGTTTGCGAGCTTAGAACTCAAATTGAGTCAAATCTGTGATGCACTAAATGAGGAAAGGGAGGAACTTCGAGATGAAATGAATGTTAGGGAAATGCATTTGTGCTATGATGATGATGATGATGATGATGAATATGAAGAGCATGTATATTTTGAAAATGTGATAGAATCTTTAGGTTCAGAGACATTAAGTGCCTCTTCTGTGAACCCCATGAATGATGCTTCTTCTGATATTCATGCATGTGATGTTGATATGGATCCTGTGGAATTATCCTGTGAAAATGAACATGATTTACTCTCTTTTGACTTTAGGAAAGTGTGTGATGGTACAAATGATTTTAAAAATGAAAACAACCTAGATGTACCTAACCTCTCTCCTGAGTCACAAATTGAAACTCCTCCACCCAACCTAGGTGTAGTTTGTCACCAAATCGCAAAACCAACTTTTCTAAAAATGCCTAATCTAGGCTTAGAGCTTTGTGCTTCCCAAGTCCTCTTGGACTATTTTGCATCAAAGTATAACACTCTTAAGGAGCCACAGTTGGAATATGTATGTCTGCCTGTAATTAGCAAAACTCATTTTGAGTTAGACCTTTTGCATGATGTACCTTTAAAATTGCAAGACTTTGTGCTTTCAAACACACCCGTTCACAAATTTAGGTTTGGGGGAAACTCCTTCACATCTGCAGTCTTACTTGCACTCTCTTGTTATATCTGTGTAAGGATGTTGATGTTTGTATATATTTTCTATTGGGTTGATCCTCAACTCTTTAGATTGTTGGTTTATGGTGCATTTTCATTGTATATATCCAGTAGGACTTGTTAAATTTTTCTTTTCTTGATTCGGTTGAGTCTTCTTGCACATATATTATGCTAATCCGATATGATCTCCGTTGAGAATATTGGATTCTAGCCTTGACGAATGAAGCTCAACCTTGCTCTTTGCAGACATCCGGTAATCTCTTCCCTTTTCTCTTATCGCATAGTTCTCTCGGTATGTGATTTGTTTAAATTTTTCTATCTCGTCGACACATTGAGGACAATGTTTGATTTAGGTTTGGGGTGCGTTTGCATATTTTTGCATATAGAGTTTTTAGTCTTTTATTTTACCTTTTATTTTCAAAAAAAATTAAAAAAAAAATTTAAAAAAAAAAAAAATTAAAAAAAGAAAATCATCAAAACTCTTTTTGTAAAAACCTCCAACTCTTAGAGATTTTAGAGTCACTAGCATGCTTTTAGCTATGCTTACATAGAGAATCGACCTGAAATAACAGAACTTGGAAGTCGGGAAAACGCAATCGGGTTTCTTAGTTGATTAGAGCGTTAAAGTTGGATTTAACCATACGGGAGGGCGAATTAGGTCTTTGTTTAGATATTCGGTAGTAGAATTGTGATCACCCATAGTGGAGACTACCCATTTTACATCAAGCGAGGTACCGACCTTCACTCTTTGTGACTTTCTAGAAAAGCTTTTAGAGTGTGTGTCACCGTACGTCAATTAGGGTAGGAATGGTGAGCTACCCAACTTCGCCCCACTTTCAGCACTACTTTTGATCTCTTGAGTGCTAATTCCGTCAATCATGAGGGTGACGTCTAAAGATGAAAACTCCTTCTAAATATCGATTTGCAGTTAGCATCTCTCTCTCTCTCTCAATCGCCAAGACCCATAGAAACACATCATCGTCGGCAAAGCGGAGCAACATCGAGAATATTTGAAGAAAGTTGATATAGTCCAAGGTTTACATACAACAAAGAAAAATAAAATGAGAATTAATGAAGTTTGTGAAAATTTAAAATTTATCGTTTTATTGTAACTTAGATAAAAAAAAAAAAAAAAAAAAAAATTGTTGTGTTATTATTTTCGTTTCATGTACATAAGATATAAAAAAAAAAAAAAAAAAAAAAAATTAATTAAAAAAAAAAAAAAAAAAAAAAAAAAAAAAAATTATTTTGTCAAGTTTTTGTAAAGTTGAAGTTCGTCATCAACATTTGAAGACCAGAAGACCAGAAGATTGAAGACGTTTCTATGGTTTCTTATGAGAGAGTGATATTAATTGCCGATCGGGTGAAAAGGTAGTGAGTACTCCCACCCCTTACTAATGGTTGATTTTCCTTTCTTAGAGATCATTAGAAAAAGATTCTTTTTTGTCCACACTTTTGTGGAGTCTCCAGATTTTATTTCGGAAGGTTATCCTTCTTACCTACAACGTGTGTGATTTCTCTCTTTATTCCTGCTCGCACACATGAGAGACTAAAAAAGCGATCTTTTTGAGTGCAATTATCATAAAACCCTAATGGTGAGGCGGTAAGTCGAGGCTTATGATCACAATCGAATCCGAATTCTTTCATATGGTATGGTTACTTCTCGCTCAAAGACTTAAGGATGAGAATGCGTTCTTCAATAGTTCTAACTTCATTACTAGCATGCGAAACTCTATGTCCTCATAGCTTTTTGGAGGCTTGAGACTCTTTTACACTCCGAAGTTGGAGAAGGTTTTGTGGGTACACCTCTTGTAAACCCTCACGAGACTACAACTCGTCCACTAGGGACACCTAGGGGTTTAAAGGCTTAGTGCATACGCTAAATGCATTCGAGAGACTGCGACGGGGTATAGTTAGGATTTCTTCATTTGTTTCACTTGAGGACAAGTAAAATTCAGGTTTGGGGTATTTGATGAGTGCCAAATAGTGCATATTTATACACCTTTTTATTGGCATTTTACTCATCTTTTGCGCTCAAGAATCAGATATTATCCCAGATTCTGAGTTTTCCTTGTTTTCAAGAATAAATATTTGTATTAATTAATTTTGTGTTTTTAGGTAATAAATAAAGCTCGGAGAATCTGAGGAGCCAAAGGAGCGAGGAATTGGAGACAAGCGTCTATGAAGCAGATAGCCAAAGCCCGCGCGCGAATCAGTTGCAACCCAACAAGGAAGACATGGGCTAAAGCTACCCACGACCCGGATCCGAGCCCGTCTCTTCTGAGACGTTGAGATTTCTTTCTCCCTCATCCAACGGTCGCTGCTTCCACGTGCATCATAGATCGCTGCTCCCGTGCAACACTAGATCAAGCCAAAACCGCTTACCTTTTCGAGCCGTTCAGATCTCCATCAGCTCCATCCAACGCTCGCTAGGCCTGTCTCATCATCCGTAGCTGCACCCGCCTCACAGCAAAACTACCTACCCTATACCCCCACTCGAGCAAAACCCTAACCCCAGTTTCATTCTCTCTTTCTTCCTCTCTTCCCTCACCCGACACAGAGCAGAGCTCTGCTCTTCCACCACCAACCACCCTCTGCAGCGCCACCCTCCATCTCCTGCCAAAGCCATCACCACCATCTCCTTTCCCATCACCACAGCCAACAACTCCTACACCTACGCCTCATCTCTAACCCTAGATATCACTTTCTTAGTTTCTACCAACCCTAGAGACTAAATCAGTGATAACTAGAGCTAGGTTCACAGTGATCGAAGCAGGGACGATGTGACAAGAAGAGGAACAACAATCAGAGAGTATGGGTTTGCTTTCTTTTTGATTTGTTTCGATTTTTGAATTAAAGTATTAGGGTTTGGTATTTTTGGGGTTGCATGTATAAATAGAGAGTGAAGAAGATGAAATTGGACACGCCTGGATTAGCCAGAGCTGTCAATTAGTTTTAATTTGTGTTTAATTCCTTGTAATGCTTTAGTTTAATTTTCCAGGGTGTGTTGAAACCCTAGATAACATGTTGAGTGAATTGTATTGATGTTGTTAATCTTACTGTGCTTCATAAAAATAGAAGTATGATTAGCTAATAACCCCAATTCTCTGTGATTGGGTGTCTTTGTAAGAAGACAGCCAATACTAGGGGGGGATTAGAGTTAAAAGATTAATCAATGCTACATTAGAACTTTCCAGGGAAGAAGACATATGCTTAATAGAACAGGAATGTTGCTTAGCTAATTAGCCAAGGAATCTGTGATAGAGTGTACTCTAAACAGACACTCTATACTAGGGATGAATTAGGAAGATTAGCCGATGCATCATGCCGTAGAATCTTCCTTAGGTAGGTGTAAGAATACAGCATGAGTTAACTGACCTTAGCATAGAATCTAGTGGTGGATTCACCACCTTGGTACTTCCCATTGTCACATTTTATTTGTTTCCTTAAACTAGAATCACATCAACCTCAGCCGTTTCGGCACAAAACCTAGCTGTTGTCACTTATTATCACTTAAAACTCAGTAGAGCATAGCCTTAGATCACTAGAGCACCACAAGTCTCTGTGGTTCGACTCGCACCTGCCCTGTGCTGCAAACCAGACACCGTGCACTTGCGGTATTTCCGTAGGCCGTAATTTAAACATCTTCTCGGGCCTACCACCTCCTCCTCCAGTGGTAGTGTTCCTTCGTATTTGAAGGACAAACCCGAGGATAATGCTCCTTCCAGTAGATCATATCTAGTATGCTAGGGATTGATCTCAGTTGCTTATCCTTTTTGGCGTTTTTGCTACTCTTCTTGCTAGGCTTGTAATCAACTGCCATGTACTAGATCAAACTTTGGTGTTTAAATCTGAATTTGAATTTTGTTGAATTTGCATCTATCGGCTTTACAACTTAAGTTAACGTAATGAGTAATTCCGTAGTGTTTATAATCCAAGGATGTTGATCTTTGAATTTGAGAAAGTGTATTGTTCGTGCAATTCCGTAGGTTGATATCCCCGGAATTGTCTTGTGACCTTGCACCCCGTCCAGCTAATTCCTGGGCCAGAGGATTTCTGAACGGTGGGGGTCTCGCCGACGTTCAAGGATATATTCCATTGAGTTCGCGGCTTGTAATATTGCTTGGGTATCTCGTTCTGCGGGAAGTCGCCCCCTGGTCATACACTTATAGACGCTTACGGGGGAGTTCCGAGAGATTGCATGTGTATGCTTTGTACGGGATATTGCCCGGTATATTGCAGTGGGTATGATCCACGCTTTGTGCGGGACATCCCTCTTACTAAAGTATAATGCCAGTTCTTAATAATAATAATTGCACAGCGATTTACGTGGTTCAGCCCTAAGGCCTACGTCCACGGGGTAACGATAGTATTGATATTTTATTAAGATGTGGTATGGTTTTCAATGTACATTGTGTAAGTAGTATATACATGTGTCTCATAGGTTGTGGGTTTTGAATAAATTGAAATGCGTGCGGGTAATGAATAGAATATGACACTTGAAGATGAAAGCTTGGATTGATTGAAAAGTTAAGGCGCGTTACTCCTTTATCAGAGATAGAAACATGTAGGCTTGTACGTCCCTTTTCTTCTTCTGAAATGCATACACAAGTGATAGGTTACGGGTAGTATGGCTTGAGATATTTGGCATTCCACGGATGCATGAGGATTTCCCCTTTGATTGCGATAGGTGTAGAATACACCGTATTTACTATATAGAGTTTATGCTTTCTTTTATTTTTCTTGTGAATTATGTACTTTACGCGTGTTTTTGAGTTATTAGGTACTGGAGTCGCACGGAGGAAAAGAAGCGGAAATCATCCCAATTGGAGCAAAAAGGCGAAGCTATCGGCGAAAGAACGAGGTCATTCGGGTCCGTATGAGAAGGTTGTAAGCAAAGTCAACAATTAAACATCAGTTCCCAGGACTGACAATACAAAGAGATTTATTGGTGGCCCATATCCACTTTCCGGGTGCCTTAATAATGCCGTACAGTGCAACCTTATCATTTGGTTGAGAAAAGGAAATCATTCTCGGCCCTCAAATTTTAGTTTCGTGAGAAGAGGGAGCTAGGTTGGAAGAAAGAGCTAGGGTTTTGGATTGAATGATGTTGCTCATCGAATATTGAGCTCGAGTTTATGAACTGTGTGTTGTTTTGCTCGGAAATTAGAAGTTAGGGTTTGATTGAGAAGGTTGCTGTTGAATCCAGAAGAAGACATGACTGAGAAATACAGAAATTGAAGAATGGAGATTTGAAGCTGTGTGAAATAATGAGGTTTAATGTCTTTGTGTGAACAACTGGTAGCTCAGATCGAGATTAGACGAAATGGAATCTGGTGTTGAGAATTCTGGTAGGTTTGATTCGATTTGAAGGAGGCGAGGATTTGATGCAATTGGCTTGAATGGCACCGATGTTGTGTATTGGGTCATTGGTGATAGTGCTGTTTCGGATGGTTACGATGGAAAGGATTCATGGAACTTATTTGGGGAATTGTTGCTAAGGAAGGAGTCGAAGTTGAGAGAATAAGAAAAAGCGGTGAGTAGTTGTGATCTTTGAATTATTGAGCAGATCGAGATGAAGGAATTGCAGCTTGTTTTCTTGTGGTGAATGTATGGCATTGCGGTGAGTTGATTTGGTCTTGATCTTGTTGAAGAGCAATTGGGTACCATGTTGCGGAATCTACCTCAAGATGTGGCCTGAGTTGGTGATTTGAGTGTGTGAGGGAGAGCGAGGGATTGGAAGTGGAGGAGTACCAGTCTTGGGTTCTCTGGTGAGTGTTTTATGAGCCTGTGATGGGGAAATGGATGAGATGATTATGAATTTCAGGAGAAGCTGTTATGATGGAGTTGAGCTTTGCAGTTTTTGCTGTTGGGATTATGCTGTGAAATGGAAGATTGCAGCCACAGTGGTTGAAATGAAGTGGCAGCTGAGTGGTAGTAGCTTGAGCTAATGTTGTAGGTTAGAATGGAGGTTCAGGGCAAGCTGGTCATGTTGGCCTAGGATTGGAGTTATCTGCGTTAGAGCTCAAGGCAGGCAGTGAAGCTGAGCAGGGTGCAGTATTGAACCCTGAATTGCTAGCTTGAGGTCTAGGTGAGTACCGTGCGGTGAAGTGGAAATTCAGGGGGTTAGAGCAGAGTCACAATAGTGGTGATGAAGGTACTGGTGGTGATTTTGTTATGCAGTGGAAGTAGACAGGGAGAGGTTCAAGGAATGCTGCAATTGCAGCTGTTGCAGGTTTATGTTAGCCATAGTCACAATGGCTGTGACAGATACTAGTTATTGTAACCAAGGTTGAAGTTCTGGTGCTGTGGCAATGGAGGAGCTGAAACTGCAGGTTGAGCTGATGCTGGCATGGGAAATGTGGTGATGCCGTGGTTTTGGCTGAGGTGATGAATGTTGAGTTTAATTATAGGTGCAGGCAGGGCCATAATGGTGAAAGCTCTGAGTTTGAGAGTTTGTTGGTATTTGTGATGGAGTTGCAGCTGCAATCTGTTGTTTTTGCGGTGAAAGGCTGGTGTTATGAACTCAAGCTCATGTAGTTGCAGGTCTGGATTGTTGGCATGAATTGGGATTGAAGTCACAGAGAGTTTCCGGTCAGAGCTGGAGCTGATGGTGCTGAGACTGTGAAGCTGCAAAGTTGATGCTGTGAATGTTTTAAGGTGGAGCTATTGGTATGGCATTGTGGCAGTAACTGAGTCTGGTGCAGTGAGCTCAGTGATGGAGGTCAGGTTGTTGTTGGTAGTGAGCTAGGCAGAGAAGGATGATAGTGCAGGAACTGAGCCAAGCAGCTGCAGTTGGCAAACTAAGGGAGGATTTGGAGCTGTGATATCATGGTTTGGGTCTGTGAGCACATTGGGTGTGCTAGTGATGAAGAAATGGTGATACAGTGAGCTGATGGGTATTGAATGGTGATGATGGTGCATTACAGTTTCCAGGCAGCCCTCATGGCTGAAGCACAATCATTGTGCATCACGGTTGCTTTGTGCGGGTTCAAGCACGGCATTTCGGCTCAAAGCAGTGATTCATCGAGTCATGTTCGACTTCGGCTTGACTAGTCGACCCGATCCGGTCGGTGAGTGGATTCGTTGACCCGGTCTCGACTCGTTGGCCGGTGGCCAAGCGGACTTTCCCGGTCGCAGGAGCGATTTAAACCCACAATACCAGTTTTCCGGCGACGATTTTTGGACATATTTTCTACACGGGTTTCTCACTCCCGTGGGCTTGGTGGACTGGCATCTAATGGACTTTGAAGGCAAAACCTAGTTTTGGAAGGAGAGAAAGGCTATAAAAAGAGGAATTCTACAACTTTTGGAAATCATCATATCTCATATTCTATTCTTGGCACTTTGGAGAGCGTTTTTGGTTACACAACTAGGGTTTGCTTTTGTTCATCTCTTTCTTTATTCCTTTGATATTTTTGTGATGAACTCCATAGCTATGAGTAGCTAAATTCTCTTTTATTGGTTAAGGATGTAGTCCGATTTCTAAAACTTGTGTTTGCTTTATGTATTAGTTTTCTCTCTTGTTTATCGTTCAATTCTCTGCGGTTTCTATGATCACATGATTGAAGTATTGTGATAGGATTATGGTGTTTGATTAGTTAAGTGGCCAATTAATTGAACTTGCATCTTAGTCCATAGCTATTTTAGGGTTTTCATCAAGCGATAACCTTGAATACAAGTAGCATGATATGTTTACGGTTTGTAGTGATACACTCTCGTAATCATATGTAGAGTTTGACCAATGTCCGAATTGTTTTGCAACGCATGACAATTGCATTGATTAGCCTATTTAGAAACTTAATGCTCCTAGGAGTTGAACTTGATTAGCGCAAGGCGTTAGGTTATTCTTTAGGTAGAATTCACATATGCATGACCCTAATGTGTGTGTTGATGAACTTGAGAAATTAATAGATTATCTTGCTTTCTTGATTCTCTAGGCTTTTGATAACACAAGAGATTAAATCGTAATTCTATTCATATATGCAAGCACATGTCTAAGATTGAAGATGAATTCCTTGACCAATATCTCTCTCCATTGATTATTCTCTACAATTTATTTTGCTTTTAATTACTTTTATTTGCTTAGATACAACAAACATACAGGGAACTTTATTTGCGAAAGTTTATAACAACCAACGCCTCTCTGTGGATACGAACTCTTTCTTATCGCTTACTATATTTATATTTAGTGGATTGAGAAAGTGAAATTATATTTGTCGGTTGACGACCGGTCAAATTTTGGCGCCGTTCTTAGGGAGGCATACTGACTTGTTATTAAGTTTTAGTTTCTTTTTACAATTTCTGCTTTTATCTTTGCTTTTCGGGTCTTGTCTTGTTTCTCACTTGTTTCGAGAATTGTTTTGCAGGTGCATAATCTCGGCTTCTAAGGATTGGAATTATCCAAGGTGCGGGATAGCTACTAGAAGCGGCACAATACTCCAACCAAGTAAAGACACAACGGACGAGCACGAGGAGGAAGTAGGAGAAGAGATTTTCCAGACAACGAAGAAGAAACAATGGGTGATGCAAATCGTTCACTCAAGGACTTAGCTTCTCATAGGCTTGATACACAACGGGGGTGTATTCAAGCGAACTCTACTTTTGAGATAAAGCCGGGGTTGCTTAGAGAATTACCAAAATTCCATGGCATGGTGAATGAAGATCCTAACAAACATCTTTTGGACTTCCACACCATTGTCACGGCTATGCTTCCAGCAAATGTTGAGGCGGATGGTGCAATGTTGAAGGTTTTCCGTTTCTCTTTAATGGATAGTGCTAAGGATTGGTTATATTATCTACCTCCCGGAAGTGTCACAACATGGAATGGGTTGAAGAAACTCTTTTTGGAGAGATATTTTCCTGCATCCAAGGCTACTCAAATTCGCAAAGAAATTTGTGGGATGAAGCAAAACGTGGGGGAATCCTTATATGAATGCTGGGAACGGTACAAGAGATTGGTTGCAAGCTGCCCTCACCACCAATTTAGTGACGCTATGATCATCCAATACTTCTATGAAGGGCTCCAATCAAGTGATAGGAATCTTCTTGGGCTGCGGGTGGTGGTGCACTAGTGAACAAGACGGTGGCTCAAGCTAGAGTTGATTGAGAACATGGCGGCGAACTCCTGACAATTCTTAAGTCATGGTTCGGATGTGATTCTAAGAAGGGTGAGTGAAGTAAGCGAGGTGGAGGAACTTCGTCAACAAATGGGTAACATGAACGCAATGCTTCAACAAGTTGCATCGGCGGTTATACCAACTTCTTCTCAATCTTATGAAGGCGAGCAAGCTAATGCGATCTTTCCAAATCAACCAAGACGGTATGATCCCTACTCCAATACTTACAATCCGGGATGGAGAGATCACCCCAATTTTAGCTATGCCAACAAGCAAGGTGCCGTTCAACAACCTACTTTCAACCGTCCTAGTGGATTTCAACCACAACAACAACAATTTCAGCAACCTCAAGCACAACAATCAATGCAAAATCAAGGCGCTGATATTGATGCAAAGCTTCAAACTTTTATGCAAGGTATTTCTACCATGTTCAAGGAGAGCCAACAAGAAACTAAGAGTGCTATCAAGGATTTGCAGACTCAAGTAGGCTCCATGGCAGTTGATATCAATAATTTGAAGGCACAAAATAGTGGGAGACTTCCTTCTCAACCTATCAACCCAAAAGAGGGTGTTAATGCAATTACATTGAGAAGTGGTACACAACTTGTGCAACCCAGTTCTTTGATTCGGGCGTGGTGGAAACACCAAAGGAACCTGTTTTGGAGGAGAAAACCGAGGATTCTCCCCAAACTTCTGAGGTACCTATTCCTAACTCTAAAACTCCGGTTTCTACTTATGTTCCTCCTTTACCTTTCCCTCGCAGATTTGCAAGTTCTAAGAAAGCGGAACTAGAAAAGGAGATTTTAGACGTTCTAAAGAAGATCCATGTGAATATACCACTCATAGATGCAATCAAGCAAGTTCCAAAGTATGCAAAGGTGTTGAAGGACTTGTGTACCAATAAACAAAGGCTCAAAGGTAATGAAGTGCTTAGTGTGGGGGAGAATGCTTCGGCAATCTTACAACACAAACTCCCACTTAAGTGCAAGGACCCGGGTAGCTTTGACATTCCCGTCACAATTGGTAACACTAAATTTAATAAAGCTATGTTGGACTTAGGTGCTTAAGTTAATGTCATGCCTGCGTCTATGTATAATTCACTTGATCTTGGTCCTCTTAAAAAGGCTGGAATTGTGTTGCAATTAGCCGATCGTTCTAATGTCTACCCAATGGGTATTGTTGAGGATGTTCTTGTGCAGGTTAATCAACTTGTATTTCCAGCGGACTTTTGCGTGTTAGAGATGGATGAAGGTTCACCGGACTCGTCTTTTCCATTGCTACTTGGCGTCCCTTCATGAAAACGGTGAAAACCATTATTGATGTTGACAAGGGAACGCTAACTATGGAGTTTGATGGAGAAATAATACGTTTCAACATTTTCGAGACGATGAGATATCCTAGTGATGTCCACTCTTGTTTCTCCATTGATATGATGGACACATTGGCGCAACAAATGTTTGAGTTGAATGGTGTTGATGCTTTGGAAACCGTGCTCACTACACCTATTGACAACGGTTATGCGTATAGTGATGAGATGAAAGAAACCATTGGTTCTCTTAACTCATTACTAGGAAAAATCAGCAACTAAGAATATTTCATATGCTTCTTTACCTTGCAATAATGAAAAACTTGTGCCATCTATTGTTAAATCTCAAGTTTAGAATTGAAACCTCTTCCAAGTCACTTAAAGTACTTGTACTTGGGTGACAACGAAGATTACCCGTGATTGTTTCTAACGAGCTTAATGAATTACGGGAGCAAAAACTTCTAAGGGTGCTAAGGAAGTACAAGACGGCCATAGGATGGACAATCGCCGATATCAAGGGTATTAGCCCTGCCGTTTGTATGCATAAGATTCGTGTGGAGGATGATTCAAAGCCTACAAAGGGAAGCGCAAACGTCGTTTGAATCCTCCCATGATGGAAGTGGTGAAAAAGGAGATACTCAAGCTTTTGGATGTGGGTGTTATCTACCCCATATCCGATAGCAAGTGGGTAAGCCCGGTACAAGTGGTACCAAAGAAATCGGGTGTGACGGTGGTGGAGAATGATAAGAATGAACTTGTCCCAACTCGTGTGCAAACCGGTTGGAGGGTTTGTATTGATTATAGAAAATTGAATGCCACCACTAGAAAAGATCACTTTCCTTTACCTTTTATTGATCAAATGCTTGAACGTTTATTTGGACACTCTTACTATTGCTTTCTTGATGGCTATTCGGGTTATAATCAGTTGTGATAGCATAGGAGGACCAAGAGAAAACCACTTTCACTTGTCCTTTCGGTACTTTTGCTTATAGAAGGATGCCTTTTGGTTTATGCAATGCTCGGCTACTTTTCAAAGGTGTATGGTAAGTATCTTTTCGGAATATGTTGAAAACATAATCGAAGTGTTCATGGATGACTTTAGTGTCTTTGGTGATTCTTTTGACCTTTGCTTGAACAATTTGTCTCTAATCCTTGAACGATGTGTTGAAACAAATCTTGTGCTAAATTGGGAGAAGTGCCATTTCATGGTAACTCATGGCATAGTTTTAGGCCATATAATATCTTCTAAAGGTTTGGAAGTTGATAAATCTAAGATAGACCTTATTCGTGCTCTAACCCCTCCCACTACGGTGAGGAGATACGCTCTTTTCTTGGTCATGCGAGGTTTTTATCGTAGGTTCATCAAGGACTTTTCCAAGATAGCATCACCACTTTGTACCCTATTGCAAAAAGATGTGGTTTTTAACTTTGATGAGAAGTGTGTGGAGGCATTCAATCGTTTGAAAGAACTTTTGATTTCAGCCCTATCATTAAACCACCGGATTGGAGTAAGCCGTTTGAACTCATGTGTGATGCTAGTGACTATGCGGTTGGTGCGGTGCTTGGGCAGCGTGTGGGGAAGCTTCCTCATGCCATTTATTATGCTTCTAGAACGTTAAATGAGGCTCAACAAAACTACACAACCACTGAAAAAGAGTTATTAGCTATTGTTTTTGCTTTAGAAAAGTTTCGCTCTTATCTAATTGGTACAAAAGTTGTTGTCTTTTTCGATCATGCAGCACTTAGATACTTGCTTACAAAGAAAGAGGCGGAAACCGAGGCTCATACGATGGATATTACTCTTGCAAGAGTTTGATATTGAAATCAAAGACAAGAAAGGAATTGAGAACACCGTTGCGGATCATTTGAGCCGACTTGCTGTGGACAAGGAGACTATCCCGTTGCGTGAGAGTTTCCGGACGAGCAACTATTCTCAATTGCCTTTGGAGAACCATGGTACGCTGATATTGTTAATTACTTAGTGTCTAAACAAATCCCAAAGAACTTGTCTCGTCTTTGAGAGGGACAAACTTAAGAAGTTAGCAAATCAATACATATGGGATGATCCATACTTATGGAAGCATTGTAGTGACCAAGTCATACGTAGGTGTGTTCCCGAAATTGAATTTAACTCTATCTTGTCTTTTTGCCACTCATATGCTTGTGGAGGACATTTTGGGAGTAAGAGAACCGCTCTCAAGGTATTAGAATGTGGTTTCTTTTGGCCAACTTTGTTTAAGGATGCACATGCATTTTGTATCACATGTGATAGGTGTCAAAGACCTAGGCAATTTAGGTGCTCGAAATCAAATGCCGCAAACTATTATACAATTTGTGGAAGTCTTTGATGTTTGGGGAATTGATTTTATGGGCCCTTTTGTCAATTCTAATGGGAATTATTATATTTTGCTTGCTATGGATTATGTCTCGAAATGGGTGGAAGCTAAGGCCGCCCCAACTAATGATTCTAAAGTTGTTTCAGATTTTGTGCAAGCTAATATATTTGCAAGGTTTGGCATTCCAAGGGCTATAATTAGCGATGGAGGTTCACACTTCAAAAACAGGTTCTTGCAAAGCTTGTTAAGGAAGTACAATGTGTCGCATAGGATTGCAACTCCTACCATCCCAAACTAATGGACAAGCGAGGTGTCCAATAGGGAGGTGAAATCAATTCTTGAAAAGACGGTGAATCCCACAAGGAAAGATTGGAGCTCGCGACTTAATGATGCTTTGTGGGCGTATAGAACCGCATATAAAACACCTATTGGAATGTCTCCTTTTAGGCTTGTGTATGGTAAACCTTGTCACTTACCCGTGGAAATTGAGCATAAGGCGTTTTGGGCTATTAAACAATGCAACATGGAGATGGATGGGGCTGGAAAGCAAAGGAAGTTACAACTCCAAGAGCTAGAGGAGCTTCGCAATGATGCATTTGAAAGTTCTCACGGATTTACAAAGAAAAAAGCGAAAGCTTTTCATGATAATATGATTTCTAATAAACAATTTTGCATAGGGCGAGAGAAAGTGCTTTTGTTTAATTCGTTTGCAATTGTTTAGGGTAAATTAAGGTCACGTTGGATTGGACCTTTTATTGTGACTAATGTGTTTTCTCATGGTGCGGTGGAAATTCGTAGTTTAGCTACGGGTAATGAACTTAAAGTGAATGGGCACCGGTTGAAACCATATTATGAGAACTTCTCTTCGGAAATCGTGGAAGGAGTTAACCTTGTGGAAGTACTCCCTCTGGAGGAGTCTTAGCAAACAAGAGAGTACGTCGGGCCGTCGACTTTAAAACAAGCGCTAAGTGGGAGGCAACCCATAGGTTTGTATCTTTATCCTTATCTTTTTACTTTTATGCATTTGCTTTTATCTTTATTTTCTTTGTTTTTGCGTATTATTTGCGTATTATGTAAAGTTTAAGTGTGGGGGAGCATTTATATGTTTTAGTTTGTTTTATGTATAAAAAAAAAAAATCAGAAAAATAGAAAAAAACCAAGAAAAAAATTGTGCTTTTTGAACTCCGAAATCTAGAACTTGTGCCTTTAGGATGACACCATTAGTGGATGGAACCATTTTGAATGCGGGAGTTGAGGAACCAATTAACAAAAGGGGACGAACATAGCTCGAAATCATAAATACCATGATAGTTGTTACCATATCTCGGAATATCACCATATCACATTCTATTTTTATTTTTCCATATTTATCTATTGTTCTCTAAGTGCTTTGGTGGGTCACTAAAAATCGACGTGTTATTCTTGCTAGGATGAAATAGAGTGGTTGAGTTACTAGAAAAAGAAAAAAATTGAAAAAAAAAAAAAAAAAAAAAAAAAAAATATAAAAAAAGAAAAAAAAGGACCGATCAATTAGACCAAAACGGAATAAAAAGACACTTGGGAATAGCGGTATGTGTGAAACGTAGTCCCTGTCTCCGTCGCCTAAACAAGCGTGGAATGCGGGATCCAAGGCAACTATCATGTACTTGCTGACAAGAAGCATGCGCTTGGATCCAAAAGATCTAATCATCAGTCAAAAAAAAAAAAAAAAATTTGGATCAGTTTGATCCAATCATATAAAAAAAGAAGAAATTATTATTGTGTTGAATAAAGTCACTTTTGGTTCCCTTGTATATGCCAATTGATTTGATGTAGCATTCAAAGCACTAAGTAGCTCAATCCAATAGGATTAGGTTCATCTTAGCAGTGACCTTGAGATGGATATGGGAAACATCGAACACTTGTGAATATTCGCCAACATCTACATCTTTATCCATCTTCTTAATCTTTTCATTGTGATTGTGGTTTGTTAGTTTAGAGTATTGTGGCTTGTTCAACTATCTAATTAGAGTTTATTTACTAATATATGAATTGAATTTGCAAGGTACCTCCTCCTGTAGTCATTTTGGATTCTTTCATTGATTTGTCATATATAGATGGAGTTTGAAATATAGGTTTTGTAGGTATATCTCTAGTAAACCTTCACGAGACTATAACTCGTCCACTAGGGACACCTAGGGGTTTAAAGGCTTGTTGTTTATGCTAAAAGTGACCGTAGCCTCGACGACACGGAGTTGTTGTATTTTATTGTTTTGTTTGATTTGCTCGAGGACTAGCAAAGTCTAAGTGTGGGGAATACGATAGGTGTAGAATACAGTATTTACTATATAGAGTTTATGCTTTCTTTGCTATTTTCTTGTGAATTATGTACTTTACGCGTGTTTTTGAGTTATTAGGTACTGGAGTCGCACGGAGGAAAGAAGCGGAAATCATCCCAATTGGAGCAAAAAGGCGAAGCTATCGGCGAAAAGAACGAGGTCATTAGGGTTCGTATGAGAAGGTTGTAAGCAAAGTCAACAATTAAGCTTGTCGATTCCCGGGACTGACAATACAAAAGATTTATTGGTGGCCCATATCCACTTTCCAGGGTGCCTTAATAATGCCGTACAGGCAACCTTATCATTTGGTTGAGAAAAGGAAATCATTCTCACCTCAAATTTTAGTTTTACGTGAGAAGAGGGAGCTAGGTTGGAAGAAAGAGCTAGGGTTTTGGATTGAATGATGTTGCTCATAGAATATTGAGCTCGAGTTTATGAACTGTGTTGTTTTGCTCGGAAATTAGAAGTTAGGGTTTGATTGAGAAGGTTCTTTGTTGAATCGAGAAGAAGACATGACCTGAGAAATACGAGAAATTGAAGAATGGAGATTTGAAGTGTGTGAAATAATGAGGTTTAATGTCCGTGTGTGAACAAGCTGGTAGCTCGGATCGAGATTAGGCGAAATGGAATCTGCTTTGTTGGTGTTGAGAGTTCTGGTGGATTTGATTCGATTTGAAGGAGCGAGGATTTGATGCAATTGGCTTGAATGGCGATGTTGTGTATTGGGTCATTGGTGATAGTGCAACTCAAGATGGTTACGATGGAAAGGATTCGGGGAACTTATTTGTGGGGAATTGTTCTAAGGAAGGAGTCGAAGTTGAGAGAATAAGAAAAGTGGTGAGTAGTTGTGATCTTTGAATTATTGAGCGGATCGAGATGAAGGAATTGCAGCTTGTTTTAAGCGTGGTGAATGTATGGCATTGCGGTGAGTTGATTTGGTCTGGCGATCTTGTTGAAGAGCAATTGGGTACCATGTTGCAGAATCTACCTCAAGATGTGGCCTGAGTTGGTGATTTGAGCTGACAGGGTAGAGCAGGAATTGGAAGTGGAGGAGTACCAGTCTTGGGTTCTCTGGTGAGTGTTTTATGAGCCTGTGATGGGGAAATGGATGAGATGATTATGAATTTCAGGAGAAGCTGTTATGATGGAGTTGAGCTTTGCAGTTTTTGTTGTTGGGATTATGCTGTGAAATGGAAGATTGCAGCTACACTGGTTGAAATGAAGTGGCAGCTGAGTGGTAGTAGCTTGAGCTAATGTTGTAGGTTAGAATGGAGGTTCAGGGCAAGCTGGTCATGTTGGCCTAGGATTGGAGTTATCTGCGTTGGAGCTCAAGGCAGGCAGTGAAGCTGAGCAGGGTGCAGTATTGAACCCTGAATTGCTAGCTTGAGGTCTAGGTGAGTACCAGGTGCAGCTGAAGTGGAAATTCAGGGGGTTAGAGCAGAGTCACAATAGTGGTGATGAAGGTACTGGTGGTGATTTTGTTATGCAGTGGAAGTAGACAGGAAGAGGTTCAAGGAATGCTGCAATTGCAGCTGTTGCAGGTTTATGTTAGCCATAGTCACAATGGCTGTGACAGATACTAGTTATTGTAACCAAGGTTGAAGTTCTGGTGCTGTGGCAATGGAGGAGCTGAAACTGCAGGTTGAGCTGATGCTGGCATGGGAAATGTGGTGATGCCGTGGTTTTGGCTGAGGTGATGAATGCTGAGTTTAATTATAGGTGCAGGCAGGGCCATAATGGCTGAAGCTACAGAGTTTGAGAGCTGTTGGTATTTGTGATGGAGTTGCAGCTGCAATGCTGTTGTTTTGCAGTGAAAGGCTGGTGTTATGAACTCAAGCTCATGTAGTTGCAGGTCTGGATTGTTGGCATGAATTGGGATTGAAGTCACAGAGAGTTTCCGGTCAGAGCTGGAGCTGATGGTGCTGAGACTGTGAAGCTGCAAAGTTGATGCTGTGAATGTTTTAAGGTGGAGCTATTGGTATGGCATTGTGGCAGTGGCGAGTGCAGTGCGGTGAGCTCGGTGATGGAGGTCGGAGTTGTTGTTGGTAGTGAGCTAGGCGAGAGAAGGATGATAGTGCGGGAGGCGAGCCAAGCATTTGCGGTTGGCAAACTAAGGGAGGATTTGGAGTGTGATATCATGGTTTTAACGTGGAGCACATTGGGTGTGCTAGTGATGAAGAAATGGTGATACAGTGAGCTGATGGGTATTGAATGGTGATGATGGTGCATTACAGTTTCCAGGCAGCCCTCATGGCTAAAGCACAATCATTGTGCATCACAGTTTAGCCTGTGCAGGTTCAAGGCCTGGCATTTCAGCTCAAAACAGCTGATTCACATCTGAGTCATGTTCTGACTCGGCTTGACTAGTCTGACCCGATCCGATTCAGTGAGTGGATTCGTTGACCCGGTCCTGACTCGTTGACCGGTGACCGGGCGGACTTTGCCGGTCACCGGAGCCGATTTCCGGCCACAATACCAGTTTTCCGGCGACGATTTTTGGACATATTTTCTACACGGGTTTCTCACTCCCGTGGGCTTGGTGGACTGGCATCTAATGGACTTTGAAGGAAAAACCTAGTTTTGGAAGGAGAGAAAGGCTATAAAAAGAGGAATTCTACAACTTTTGGAAATCATCATATCTCATATTCTATTCTTGGCACTTTGGAGAGCGTTTTTGGTTACACAACTAGGGTTTGCTTTTGTTCATCTCTTTCTTTATTCCTTTGATATTTTTGTGATGAACTCCATAGCTATGAGTAGCTAAATTCTCTTTTATTGGTTAAGGATGTAGTCCGATTTTCTAAAACTTGTGTGTGCTTTATGTATTAGTTTTCTCTCTTGTTTATCGTTCAATTCTCTGCGGTTTCTATGATCACATGATTGAAGTATTGTGATAGGATTATGGTGTTTGATTAGTTAAGTGGCCAATTAATTGAACTTGCATCTTAGTCCATAGCTATTTTAGGGTTTTTCATCAAGCGATAACCTTGAATACAAGTAGCATGATATGTTTACGGTTTGTAGTGATACACTCTCGTAATCATATGTAGAGTTTGACCATTGTCCGAATTGTTTTGCGCAACGCATGACAATTGCATTGATTAGCCTATTTACGAAACTTAATGCTCCTAGGAGTTGAACTTGATTAGCGCAAGGCGTTAGGTTATTCTTTAGGTAGAATTCACATACGCAGCCCTAATGTGTGTGTTGATGAACTTGAGAAATTAATAGATTATCTTGCTTTCTTGATTCTCTAGGCTTTTGATAACACAAGAGATTAAATCGTAATTCTATTCATATATGCAAGCACATGTCTAAGATTGAAGATGAATTCCTTGACCAATATCTCTCCATTGATTATTCTCTACAATTTATTTTGCTTTTAATTACTTTTATTTGCTTAGATACAACAAACATACAGGGGAACTTTAGGCGAAAGTTTATAACAACCAACGCCTCTCTGTGGATACGAACTCTTTCTTATCGCTTACTATATTTATATTTAGTGGATTGAGAAAGTGAAATTATATTTGTCGGTTGACGACCGATCAATTACGCAGATAGTAAGAGCCGCTTCCCGCGATGTCGTGTATTACGTAGGGTCCTCCTCAAGTTGGTGCTAATTTTCCCCACTTCTTTTCTCGCTGATATTGGGGAATGGTTCTTAATACATATTGCCCTTCTACGAAATTCCTAAGTTTTAATTTTTTGTTATATTCCCTGGCTAGCCTGCTATTTGGTAGTTTTCCATCTTTTGCAGTGCCGCTTCTCTCCTTTCTTCGAGATCGTCAAGCTTTTCCATCATCATATCCGTGGTGAGGTTTTTCTCCCATGCTTCTGTCTTTGTTGTTGGTAGTAGAATTTCCGTGGGGATTACTGCTTCTGCTCCATATGTGAGTAAAAATGGAGATTCTCCTGTAGCTGATCTTTGAGTTGTTCTGTATGCCCATAGAACGTTATGTAATTGTTCACACCACCGCCCCTTGTACTCGTCTTGTTGTTTTTTAAGGATGAGTGCCAAAGTCTTGTTCGTGGCTTCTGCTCTTAACTCGTACATCCCTGCTCTGGATTGTATTTTCCTAGCTTGTTTGGTGTCCTGGGGGAGTTTCCCTTCCTCAAGGAAAGAATGGATTTCGATTCTCCAATCTTCTTCCCGATCGTAATCGTCGTCCTCATCCGCTGGCGCATGATGTCATCGTCCTAGAAGTCGTCGATTATGTGCTCTCCGATATCATCGTCAGAGATATTTTCTTCCCTGGGTTTGCGTTGGTTAGCCGCGCATATCTCTTGGGGCTTGACGGATGGTTCGTACACCCTTGTTATCTTGATTGCTTTGACATCCTCGTTCTTGAGCATGGCTGATATGTATGCCAAGGCGTCCGCGTGCCTGAGTTCCTTCCTACGCAGTGTGTCGGAACTTGATTTTTGGTATCTGGGAAACCAACGTTTGTACTAGAGCCATGTATGCCATTAGTGTTGCGTTGTACACGTTGTATTCGTAGCCTATCTGCCGTATGATTAGTTGTGAATCACTAGTCAAACGCACTTCTTGTATCCCCATTTCAATTATCAAACGGAGAGCATGGACCACTCCTTCGTATTCTACGATGTTATTGGTATGGCCTTCAAATTCCAGTCTAAATACGTGCACGATCCCGTCCCGGTGGGTGTGGTGATGACAATGCCTATCCCGCGCCCTCTCTGTTTTGGAGCCGTCGACAAAGACCTCCCATTGCCGCGGGTTTATTGGTTCAAGGATATTATTTGGTTCTTTTTGTTTTTCTATTTCTGGAGCGCCCGCGGCCCTCCATCCTTGTATGCGCACCTCTTCTTCGTTGTCCAGAGGTAGGTCTGCTAGGAAGTCTCGCTAACACTTGCGATTTCGAGAGTGTTGAAGCTCATAGTGGATGTTGAATTGGTCGAGGTACGTGCTCCATTTTGGAATGCGTCCTACCTTTCCTGCCCCTTTGAGGATTGTTTCTAAGGGTGCCCGACATGGGATACGTATGTCATGTGTTAAGAAGTACGTCCTCAGCTTTAAGGTAGACCATACGATGGCTAAAATCAGTTGTTCGATTCTTGTGTAGTTTCTTTCCGCGGAATTGTGGTCTTGTCGACATAGTAGATTGGCTGCTCCTCCTTTGTGTGGGTCCGGACAAACACGGCGCTACCGCATTATGCTGCTTTGCGATGTATAGTGCCAAGACTTCGTCAGGGTCTGGTTTCTGAAGGATGGGGATCTCCGCTAGATATTGTTTGATGCCTAGGAAGGCTTCTTCGCATTCTGCAGTCCACTCAAATTTCGTCCCCTTCTTTAGTATGTTAAAAAAGAGTTTGCATCTATCCGAGGATCTCGAGATGAACCTTCCTAGAGCTGCTAGGGATCCATTGAGTTTTTTTTACTTCTTTTAGGTTCTTTGGGGATGGCATGTCTACTATGGCTCGGATTTTTACGGGGTCCACTTCAATGCCCCTTTTTGTCACCAGATACCCAAGGAATTTTCCGGATGTTACTCCAAAGGTGCACTTTTCCGGATTTACCTTCATATTATGTTCTCTCATGGCTTCGAAGATATCCCTCAGGTCTTGGTGATGGTTCTTCTTCACCGCTTTTACCAAAGATATCATCAACGTAGACCTCCAAGATCCTGCAAATCCATGGCTTAAAAATAGCATCGACCATCCTTTGGTATGTTGCTCCAGCGTTCCGGAGTCCGAAAGGCATCCTCACATAGCAATATAAGCCGTGGGGCGTGTAAAATGCCGTATGTTGTTGATCTTCTTCTGCTAAAAATAGTTGATTGTACCCAGAATATCCATCCATGAATGATAGCTCTTCGTATCCTTCTACTGCGTCGACTAGTTGATCAATGCTGGGTAGTGGATAACTGTCCTTGGGGCACGCTTTGTTCAAGTTGGTGAAGTCGATGCAGATTCTGACCCCACCATTCTTCTTTGGTACTATTACCATGTTAGAGATCCAAGTAGGATATTTGACTTATTTTATGAAACCAGCCTCCAACACTTTCACGCAGACTCCGTTTCTACGGCTTTGTGATATTCCGTAGCCACCTTTCGTATCTTTTGTCTTACTGGGGGTGTGCCAGGTTTAATGCGCAGCTCATGTTGTACAGTTTTCGGGTCTATTCCCGGCATGTCGGATAGTTTCCACGCGAAGATATCCGCGTATTCTTTTAGTAGTTTCACCAGCGAGGCTTCGCGTTCTTCGTCCATTAGAGTTCCTATCTTGATCTTCTTTGGATTCTCCTCCGTTCCTATGTTAACTTCCTTCACCGCCTCCAAGGACGTGAATGTGGGTTTTGGTTCCCCAAGGTGAGGAACTTTCTTTAATTGCTATTTGGTAGGCTCAGATTCTTTGTTTGCGAGAGCATCCTGGTTAGCAGTTGATGTTGATGCTTCGGTGTTTCCGATGGAGTTCCCCTTGTACAAGCTCTTCCCTGAGGTTTCGTCCAAGTATTCATTGATGGCTTTGTCTTTGGATGTTGCCTTGTTCCGGGCCCTGCGGGTTCTTCTTTTCTCATCTTCTTCATTGTTGAGCTGTATTTGCATTGCCTGGCATTCCTTTGCGGAAACTTGATCACCCTTGATCTCCATTACCCTCTAAAGGAGTAGGAAACCTAAGGTATTGATGGTAGGTGGATGCGACTCCCTTAAGTTTGTGGACCCATTTTCGTCCAATAATGGCATTGTAGGGTGAAGGCGTGTTCACCACACTGAAGCGGGCGTCAACTTTCATGGGACCTGCGTCTACCTGCAAAATAATATCCCCGAGAGGCTTCGTAGCCGTACCATTGAACCCGTAGATGGTGTAGTGCGAGGTCAAGAGTTGCTCGTCATTAAGCTCCATACGTTTGAAGGTATCATGAAACATGACGTTTACGGAGCTCCCTCCATCAATGAGTATTTTCTTTATGTTGCATCCTGCGATTGGCAAAGTGAGGATCAAAGGATCGTTGTGATCTTCCATGTCATCCTCAATGTCCTCGGCCTCGAAGGTTAGAGGTGCGTTCATCCATTCTTCATGTTCTTCCACTTCTTTTCCGTCTAAGTTGTAGAGCTCACAATAGTCTTCAAATTGCTTCCTCAATCTTTTCCCTATTTGTGCGGTTAGGGTTGGTTCTTTGTTTTCCGAAAGCAGGATATAGTATTTAGTGTGCGGTTACCCTCTCGGAAATTGGACCCATTTCTTTGCGTTTGGTTCTGTCCTCCGTTCCAGACTTCTCTACGTAATTTTTGAGATCCCCCGCGTCTACCAGCTTTTGGATCATTATTTTGAGATTTTTGCACTTCTCTGTTGGATGCCCGTAGAAGCAGTGGAAATCACAGTACTCTTTGGACTCCGCCGAGGCCGGTGGTTGCTTCCCCTTAGACCAGGGCCAGTCTAAGTTCTCGCGGTTCTTGATTTCCTTTAAGATGCGTGCGTAGCTGGTGTTGAGTTTCGTGTAGACTCGGTCTTCGAATTTTCTACCACTCCTTTTGTGGTCATCTTTCTGATCCTTTTCGTATCTGCTGGGTCTGTTTACTTGTTCCGCGGAGTTTGTCCGTGGAGGTCGTTGAGCCTGTGCTCTTGGGTTCTCTCTTTGAATTTCTTCCAACCTCGCATGTTTTTCGATGATTATCCTCAAATCTCCCTCTGTGGTTGGGGTGATGCCGTGGATTTCGACAAACAACGGGCTCATCCTGTCAAGTCCCCATTTGTGTGAGCTTAATACTCACCACGGGGTCCACATGTCCTATGGCTTGACATATCTTGTGCCATCTATCCGTGTATTCTCGAATGGATTCCTTATATTTGATTGCAAGCGAGAAGAGCTTGTCCATCCCTGTGTTTACAACCTTGTTATACATGTAGGTGGCCAAGAATTTTTCCGTGAGTTGATCATACGAATTGATGCATCCTGGCTTGAGGTTATCAAACCAAGATAGCGCGGATCCTTTCAGGCTTGAAGGAAAGTATCTGCAAAGTATAGCTTCGTCGTGGTCCCATCTGGCCATTACCCTGTTGTAATATCGTAGGTGGGCAGCGGGATCGGTGGATCCGTCGTAACACTCAAAGGATGGGACCGGACACTTCTGTGGTATGGTAGCCGTGGCCAACTGCTGTGCGAGTGGGTTGGTGTTGGCTTCCTTCATAACCTGTTCTAGTCTTCCACCTCCCTGCCTGGTTTTGATTTGATTGATCTCTGCTAACATCTCTGCGCGAAGACTCTCCATTGCCAAAAGTGTTGTTCTTCTTGAATGGAAGGCCGTGCCTTCCTTGTAGGTTGTGACGTCGTGGCCTCCTCCTCATCATAGTAGTCTGAAGTGTCCGGGTGGTAGTCTGGGTCGGGCCTTCTATTATTCCGCGCACCTCTTTGGGGTATTCCTCTTTGGTTGACTACCGCAGGTGTGTTCTCGAGGATCATCCTCCGGTCTCTATTCTGTACCGCCGAGGTAGCCTCGTCCCGCCGATTCTCTAGCCCCGCGCTTTGGAGGATCTTCTCTCTTAATTCTTTGGTTCTCTTGGGCTGGTAAGGCCACCGCGTCCGCGTATGTCTCGCCGATTCCGTTTTAGTTCTTCTAATTGCGCCAAAATCTGTTGCAGATCGGGTTTGATGCCCGATTTGTTCCTATCTGCACTGAGCTTGTCCCTCGGGGCCGCGGTGTTGGTTTCCTCTCGCTAGCCGTCTACCCGCTCGATCATTTCGTAGGATCCCGCGTGCGCTTGTTCGTTTTGTTCATTAGTCTCGCGGCATCCCGTAAGGAGGGTTCGGATTACCGATTCTCGCTCATCGCTTCTCGAGGTTCCGTAGGCCTGGTTGAAGCTGTCACTTTGGAGGCGACCACTTGAGAAGTTCCTTCGGTAGGTGTAGCAGCTTTTGCCGCCGCGGCCTTCTTTGCTTCCATTGCAATGATGCCCGCATCTGAAAGGAATGTGCTTTCCGCTCCATTCTGCGTCTTGTCCTCGGCTGTGAGTCCCGCGCCCTTTTGTTTGCTCCTTGTTACTATTGGCGTAGTCCTAAGTGCCTCTTTTGAAGGTACCTTTGTCTTCCCGGCATCTTTGTTCCTTTCCATTGTAATATTCTGTACAGAGAACATGGAGGTAAACCGAGACAAAAAGTCCACGGGTTAGCTGTTAGTTCAAACTTGATTTCATAAGCTCGATTTCTAGTGGCAATGAGTGTACTCAAGCTGTTAGTTTGGCGAACAATTCGAAAAACATAAACGGATGCGGATTTAACCGGGATAAGGTCCATGGGTTGTTGTTTGCAAACAGCCCAAATCTATTGGTGGAAATTATGTTTGAAATATCAGTTAAAACACAGATCTGTTGGTTTAAAGGTTACACAATGCCCAGATCTGTTGGTAGAAAATACATTAGACATAAATATGTGCGAAAAATAGCCCCAAAACTCGGATCGCTAGTTAAAAATCGTAAAAAGACCCGGATCATTGTTAGACAAAGACAAAGAATACGGATACGTGCGAAAAATGAGTTTAAACAGAGATCTGTCTACGTTCTAAGTAAAACTTTTGAGTTAGAGGCTATAAAGTCACAGGGAAAGATAAATCTTTTTACCGGGACAAGGTCCCTGTTTCTAGCGCCATATTGTGAACACGGAAATCAAATGGATAGCCATAAGTCCACAAACAATCTCGGCGAGTATTAAATACGCGCATCAAAGTGTGAATTGAGTCTAAGACTCCTTGGTAGATGTTGATTCATTGATTCCAAACCCCACGAGTTTATCATGATCTCCTCAACATCTAAATTGGTAGATCTAAGAAGTAAACATATAAATAAAGAGGTGTGAATACTGAATGTAAAGAAGACAATGGTTTACGTGGTTCAGCACTAAGGCTTACATCCACGGATCTGGGGGTATTACTATGAAGTAAATGGTTACAAGAATAGTCTTAAGACTTTGAGTGATCATCAAACCCACCGGTTGATACTCATACTTACTTCTCACTGATCTCTCTCCTATTCTCTAGTTTTCTCTCGATCCCCCTCTTTTCTGTGGAAGGGGTGTACATATATATAGCTAAATCAAGTGGGTCCACTGACAAAGAGCTGTTGAGATCTTATCTTCTTGTGCTCTGTGCATGGTCCGCGGACTTCCCCTGTCACTCGGCGGCTTCTACAATACCCAAGCTCATTACGCCGACCAACCCTCGCTTTCTTCGTGGGTCGTCCGACACGTGCCCTCGGCGGCATTAAATGCGAGTGGTTGGGGCGGGCCCAGTCCGTGCCGAGCGGTGTCGGTCCTCCCTTGTCACGTCACGTGTCGGTTGGACTATCCCCAGTAGTTGATTACATCTCACCTCGTGATGGGGTAGAGTAACTCATTGGTGTTGCGCGGGATTACCTACCTTGGATGCTCCCTCATCTTCGACCGTTGGTCTTGACAGATGGCACGTCGTCTAGATGCCATGGATGCCCCTACGTGTCATCCATCTTTATGACGTGGCCTCCACGTGGGTTCTGCTAGTACACGTGGCGATGGAGATAAATAAGTGTACTTACATTATGTATCCTATTTTTTCAGGGGCCTATTATGCAATCAGGAAAAGTGATACTTTCACTTGATTTTAGGAAAAGTGATACTTTCGTCACGTTTCAGGAAAAATGATATTTTCTCTCTGTTTCAAAAAAAGTGATATTTTTACTTTTCCAATTTGACATTTTTTTAGGCAAAATGAAACTGTGAAAGTATTTCTTTTTCTGAAACGGAGGTAATATACGCCTAAAATATCATTCCAAAAAATAAATAAATATGCGTAACGAATTATGAAGCCACGACAAAGAATACATAACAGTTTATACAATCGTACTTTGGTTCATGCATCATTAATTTGGTTATGCAACCACTAAAACGGTGTATATACCTTAAAAATAATATTTCAAATAAAAAAAAAAATGTTTAACACATTATGCAACTAGTGATGTTTCGTTTTTTCGATAGACCTTCCCATCATGGCAGTGGTGTTTTGGTATATGGGCTGCCAATACCGAGAGTAAACAACATAATGGAAAATAATTATACGAAAAAACTACAGCGAACATACTACGTAGCATGATAGACAAGGAACTCCGTCTGTAACAGTTTCTCTTCTTTGTTTTCCGGCACTAAAATTCTAACCTTTTCTCTCCCAAAAAAAACAAAAAAAACAGCTCTTTGGAAAATTACATGGTTAAAGGTAAAACGTTGGTTAGGTGGATTTGGTTGGTGACATAAATTTTGACGACCTAAACACAGTGACGTGCTCACACGTGGATATATTAACTTTGCTTGTGTCAGCAGCAACAAAAAGACAAGATAGTGTCGTTATCAAATGATGGTGCGCAGTATCACCAACAGCGTACATTAGTAGAAATCGCCTTGGTGGAAAAAACAGAGTCACTAATTTACGCTTTGCTTTGCTTTCTTTTTTGTGTTTATCACCTATGGAGAAAAAAGAGAGACAATTATTTGAGTGAGTTCTTAGAGAGAGACAATGATCACGGAATTTCAGAAAATCTGAATTCTAACAAATACTTGTTTTTTTAGTATACAATCTGATTCGACTAACCGATACTTAGAAGAGGATATATTAAAAAATAAAATGAATTCAAGTTCTGTAAATACAGTTTCAGAATGGAAGTTTTCTCAAGTTTTTGGCGAAAGAACTCCTGGAGAAGAAGTTCAAGATGGTCAGAATCTCTTAATTCTGTTCCTTTCTTGAAATTACAGTCTTGTTTAAGTTAGAATTGTTGATAAATTGTAACTGCTCTGTTTCATTTCCTTAGTGGCTTACTAATGGTTTTGTTATCCTGAAGTTGTTTGGTTTACTTTTGTTACAATTTAGATACTAACTGAGAAATGAATTTCGGGTCTTGAATGAATTTTTCAGTTGATGTTATATCAACAATTGATTTTGAGAAGAAAGGAGATTATCTTGCAACCGGTGATAAAGGTGGTCGTGTTGTCATCTTCGAAAGGACTGATAGGTTAGACGTAAGCTCTTATATACTTAATCTCACCCTTTTACTTTTCATTTATTGAAGTAAAATTGTTTCTTGAAGTAGAATTTGTTTGAATTATGATTAGTCTCGTACTCGGAAAGAGTTGGAATGCTTGGATCATGGTTTTCTAAAGCAGCAACCTGATTTTCGGTATAAGACCGAGTTTCAAAGTCACGAACCGGAGGTATGTATATGTTGATATCTTGTGTTCGTGGAATGTTGAAGAACTCTCTAAACTACTGACCTCACAGTCCCCTGGCCAACTGGCACATTTGTGTGTTCCACTCTGTTTGGCTTTTCATTTTAATTTATGTCATGTATGGTTGTAGTTCGATTATTTGAAGAGTTTGGAAATTGAAGAGAAGATAAATAAAGTTAGATGGTGTACCACGTCAAACGGTTCATTGTTTCTTCTTTCGTCAAATGACAAAACAATTAAGATGTGGATGGTAATAATCTGTTGAACTCTAGAGTGGTTTCGTTTGAAATGAGAGTTTTGAAGGGTGGTTTTGAAGTTGTTGTTGTGGTATCGGAACAGGTGAAAGAACGAAAAGTAAAGAAAGTAAAAGAGATGGATCAAAATCCGTCGTTATGTATGGAAAATGCACTACTTGCAGAGAAGAACTTCACAGTGGAACAACATGAAGCATCTGTTTCTAATGGCTATCATTTGGAATGGACTGATAAATTCGGTACCAAAACATCCCCGAATTCTCAGGAAAGTGTCCAGAAGGTATATGTTTTTGTGGGTTTTGGAGAAAATGCCATATGCATAACTTACAATTTGGTAGCTTTGGCTACAATGAATTTCTAATTACGAAGAATTTTGTGTAACAAGTTTGGAGAGACTTCACCCGCAAGATGTCGGAGGGTGTATAATCACGCTCATGATTACAACTTAAACTCTATCTCAACTAATAGGTAAGTCTCCTAATTCCATCTACTATTCCACATATTCCTTCCAGATCAATTTCAAGTTATTGCCTGCAGGATTCAGTGTAGACAAATTAGACAAATTAAAATATCAGACACGATTTCCTTTTGAGGTTCATATTGTAGCCCAAAATATATTGCCATTTGATTTGATTAAATTCAAGGATTGTCCAAAATTCTAATTAATTCCATGCAATTCCATCAACGATGATTTTATGTTAACCACTCAATTAGTTCGACACTAATGGCTACATGTCTCTTTTGCAGTGATGGGGAAACCTTCATTTCTGCTGATGACTTGAGAATAAATTTGTGGAATCTGGAGATAACTGATCAGTGTTTCAACATCATTGACATGAAGCCATCCAACATGGAAGACCTCACAGGTATCTTAACTGCAACATTGGAATCTACTGTTCTTCCTCTCTTTCTTAGTATGCATCATGTTTCAGTAGTCATGGTAAAAACTTTAAATGTCGCTATTCGTGCACCCAATTTGTTCATTGTGATCAGAAGTTAAACGATATTAATATGGGAAGTAAGTCTAATTCTGTACGCCACAAAGTCTTGGTGGCATCATCAAACTACCCTTTGTTTCATCCTATATTATTACTATATCCTGATATTCTGTTAACTTTTCTTCAGAGGTGATAACATCAGCCGAATTTCATCCAGTTCACTGTAACATCTTAGCATATAGCAGCTCGAGAGGTTTTATTCGACTCGTTGACATGAGGCGATCAGCGTTATGTGATCAAAACGCGAGAATGTAAGATACTAGATTTGCATTTCCTTTCGTGGTTCTGTGAGTGGCAGTCATAGAGTGAACATTTGTTTTTTTGGACATTTAGTGCAGAACAGAGTGCTTCTGGCTTTTGAATTGGTTGTTTTTCTATGCAGATTACAAGACAGTGAAGCTCATGGATCAAAAACGTTTTTTACCGAAATAGTCGCTTCCATTTCTGATATAAAGTTTGCGAGTGATGGAAGACACATCTTAAGTCGGGATTACATGAATCTAAAGGTCTTATATTGTTATGCTGAGCATGAATTTATGTACTTCATGGTCAGCAAAATAGTTTTCTCCTATTATGGGCATGTAGAATCAAACCTTTCTATTTCATTATGCAACATGCTAAGAAAACCGCTTCCACCTTAATTGTAGCTCTGGGACTTGCGTATGGAAGCATCTCCGGTTGTGGTTTTTAAAACTCACGATTACCTCCGCCCTAAGGTAACACTCCCTTATAGTTTCACATTTACAGAAGGATCATGTTTAATGATGTTAACTGGGCAGTTGATAAAACAAAGATCATGGAGGTGGCATGTGTGTATTCTTCATTGGCGGTCTTTATGGAGTATAATTCAACTGGTTATGACATGAGATCCTTCAGCCTTCGTTTAATTTTCTTGTTATCTGTCACTTTCTTGCACACAATGAGGTATGAGCTATCACCAAAAGTCAACCTTAGCTCAGTCGGAAGAGTGGAGGACCGGTCATCTAGGTCGCTGATTTGATTCTGGCACGTCGATGTGCCATATTCTGTCTGGGAGCTTTTGCCTTTTACCTCAATGTTCTATTACTTTTGTCCATTATCACTCGCCTCCATGAATTTGGTATGTTTATTATTAGCCAGGTTCTGATAATTGCCAACAATTTACTTTGTTGTTTCTGCAGTTGTGCGATTTATATAACAATGATTCAATTTTTGACAAATTTGAGTGCTGCCTAAGTGGAGATGGGAGTCAATTCGCAACCGGATCTTACAGGTTTGTTCTTAAATAGACTGCAGCTTTTTTTGCCAATGTTAGCTTACAGCTGTGTCTGACTCTCCCACTATTCTGTACATTTGACTTAGCAATCAATTTCGAATTTTCGCTCATGGAGATGGAAGTGGCGAAGGAATCACGTTGGAAGCTAGCAAAAATCCAAACTCCAAGTATGGTTACTCCTCCTTTTCATCCTTTGAAATTAGAGATTTATCTAGGAGGAATAGCAATGAAGTAATTTAAGGTAGAAATAGTGGAAAAATATTGCGTCAGTAAAATAGTTCTGTTATATGCATGCTGGAAATCTATGGAAAGTTAAATTGGTAAAAAAAAAAATCTCTCCAGAGATCTAGTTGCCTGAAAGCCCAAAACAATTGAATTATCATATGATTGGTAGTTTGTCATAGTTAAATCTTACTTTGGTAAAGTTACAAGCGTCAAATATCAATTGGAAAAGTTGAGTTATATGGTGCTATCTAGTTTTAAAGAAATTATATCAGTAATTATCATTTGCTTATCTTGATCGTTAGTGATATTCCTATTAACATTATATTTCAAATCCATAACAGGAAGCAGCATATCCAGACATCACGACCTAGACGGACATCCATAAGCAACCTGGCTCGCGGACAATTCCGGCTAGGTTAAGAACCCTCTAAACATTTGCATTTATACCTGTTCTTGTTTTTCATGCTGTCTTCGACTCATACTGACATTAAAATTCTTTCGTGTTTGCCATTGCTAACTTTGTGTAGGAGGACACGACAACTCAGCGGAAAATGGTGGAATTCCTTGCGATTTAAACTCTAAGCTTCTACATCTTGCTTGGCATCCCACAACAAACTTGATAGCTTGCGCAGTTGCAAATAGCCTGTACTTGTATTACAATCCCTAATTTTTCCTTATAAATTCTGCTAGTACTAGTTCCATTGTGCTTGAAGAAAAGCACCTTGATGTAGTTTTAAATTTAACTTATTTTTAGTGAAGTTAGCTAATTGTACCACGACGAACTAAACCTGCACTGAACCATAACATTATATGCTTCTGGGTGCGGAATTATACATAGTTAGGTGCGTGATCCAGTGGGCACTCACATCTAGAGTTTGTTGTTGTTGTTGTTGTGATAATGACTTTTGGGGGTCAAATTATTTCTCTAATGTCAAGCTCTTTACCAATTTATATAATGACCTTATCTATTCTATTAAATCTATTAAATTATATAAAGGGAAGACCCCTTAGGCACTGTAGCAATGAAGTTGCAAATTTTGTTGGACCCTTTTGCCCTTAATTCATACCCACACAAGTGATGGAAAATAAATAATATAAGGGTATATAAGTAATTTCACATTTTAAACTTATACATACCAGATTGCATGTCCGTATGCACGTACGAAACAATCTTGTACAAACAAACGTAGGTCAGTAGGTGCATTTACAGATAATACTCCAAATAAAAACTAACATTATGGAGTTCGATGGAAGAGCGAGATTGAGAGTGGCAAAACATTTCAAGCTCAAGAGGCGACAATAATGACTACAATACCAATACTGTGCGTGTATCAGCAGAGAACAAAGGGAATGCAATGAATCAAAAAGAGTCAAAACCATGAAACTAATATAATCACATTCGCATCAATTGATGCTGATCCATGGTATTGTTAAAACTAATATATAACAAACTGATGCCGGAGCCACAATGTATGTTTACAACTTTTACTTCTTTCTTGATTGAATACTCGAAAAAAGTTGAACTCTAATAAAATTAAATATACGTTAGTGTATATATATGAACCTTAAAAGAACATTTGATTCAGACAGTGACCCTTTAATAACATAACAATGCCAATAAAAGAGTGAATAGAAAGAATGCCAATATGTGAAAGTACATAAAAGCATTTGGATCTATACCTTCATCTGATGACACGGCCTTACTTCCTTCTTCGGAAAGCAGCAAATTAACAACGGGTAAAGTTGATTTATGTCCCATAATAATTTTTGCATTAGGTGTTTAGACTTTCTCATAATGCATTACCTGTCAATAATAACACCAATAAGCAAAGAACTTACAGAGAAGAGAATGACCTTGAGGCTGAAGGTGTGCATACCAAACTATAAGGTGTGCTACGCATCGGGCATCTTTTTCTTTGAACCATATTTTTGATTTGGTAAAGCTCGGCTTTGCCTCGCCCCGTCCCGATTTGATTTTTCTGAAACCTTGGCGTAATTATTTTTCCAGACTCTCCTAGCAATCTGGAGGCCCCAATCAAAATATTGGGGCCCTTTCCTTATACAATACCCAATTCCTCCGATGCAAAATATTGTACAGGCCCTTGCCTACTCAAACAGTATGCACGCAATATCCATTCTACTAAACATGCATGCAAATTACGTTCAATATGATGATATTTTGGAATCTAAGATCAGGACTTACCAATACCAAGATGTCAACTGACCAATATCAAGAGACCTTCAACTCAACATATTTCACTATAAATCAGAAAATTCCAACACTTTCAAGTTCAGTAAATCCCAAAGAAACCCATGTTACGGTTTGCAATATATTAGGATATTGCAATTTTGACCTTTCGAAAATCAAGTTCAAATCCTCTTCATATACTGCTACTAATCCTCCCAATTTTACAACACCCTATTTTCAAAAGTCAATCAAACCAAAATTCGGTAATGCTGATATATGAGAGGAGAAAAATTGTACCTGAGATGAAATTGCAGATTGGAGGACACCATTTGAATTGAGTTTCTTCACCAATTACTGTTTTCATAATAATCACATTACTATTCTTATTGAGCATAATCCTTGCACCAGGTAGCAATGTATCAGTCGGATGATCAAAACTCTGCCAATGCACGATGGATGCATTATCCTTGTCCCTTAAAACCATATTCCCATCATCACACAGCACAACTTCAGTAGTATTGGGAGAAGAATTCCGAACCCTGCTAATAAAAAACACTTTTGAATCGTCGTATATAGCAAGATTGCCGTTTACTGCAATAAAAAGCAGATCATTAGCACCTGTGAGTGGCTTGACAATATCATTGCCAACTGCCAAGTAGGACCATGTTTCCAATCAAATTCCTTCATCATATACTTAAATGTGTCTGTGTCGCATTGTGTTCCTTCAATGCTCGGTGAAACCAAATCAAAATCATACTCCCTCTGTTCTTTAATTATAGGCTGGTTTCATGTACAAATTGTACATGAAACCAGCCTATAATTAAAGAACGGAGGGAGTATTAAAAAAAAATCTAATAATTTCAAATGGAATGAAGATTGAATCTTTGTTAACAAAAATTTGAAGTACACAGGTTATCTATGGGTGTATTTTGCACATCAGAAAACAACCCTTTTTGACAAAAATGCAACGCAACTTATCTGCACTTTAACCTCGCGCCAAAGCACATAATGCACAATTACTTGGTCACCATTATAACTCACTCTTTCCTTCTATCGACTTGCAATTACAAATTTATTTAAACAGCAACTAAAAGTTTTGGTAATCAATAATTATTGACTTGCCTTTGTACTTCTCCTCCATGCCATGATTGCTAATAAACTTGTAAGAATATATTCAACTCAACATATTTCACTATAAATCAGAAAATTCCAACACTTTCAAGTTCAGTAAATCCCAAAGAAACCCATGTTACGGTTTAAAATATATAAAATTGTACCTGAGATGAAATTGCAGATTGGAGGACACCATTTGAATTGAGTTTCTTCACCAATTACTGTTTTCATAATAATCTCATTACTATTCTTATTGAGCATAATCCTTGCACCAGGTAGCAATGTATCAGTCGGATGATCAAAACTCTGCCAATCCACGATGGATGCATTATCCTTGTCCCTTAAAACATGATTCCCATCATCACACAGACATTGGTGCCTGCTTACAGTGTTGAATAAAAAAATTGTCATTCTTCACTTCCTCTTCCTAAACCCCTAAACTAATCAAGTGTTGAAACAACAATGTAAAAAATTTCCATTGAAGTAGGACTCAAAATGAAACAACTTGTCTGCTGTCTCAAGAATAAACGATAATTATCATACTCCTACTCATGCTTTAGAGTTATCGCTAAATTTAATACATAATACATTCGGGGAAGTTGTAAGCTGGACTTGTATTTAGTAAGAGGGTTTGACAAAAGGATAGTAGGACTCATATCTAGTAAAACAATCTAACCTCGTCATGACCTACAAAAAAATTTTCTGATCAAATAAAAAAAAACCTGTTTAGTTGTTCTCTTGGTTTTCTGTGTTACATGCTCATAGCTTAGCTCCGTCAAAACAGAATACACTTTTCACAATAAGGATGCAGCTAACTTCTTTATTTTTGAAACATCCTTTACTAACACAGTTAGGTGATCCCAAATTTAGCAAAGAAATGCAGTAATTTAAGAAATGTAATCAAAATGAAAACTCTAGAAAGAGAGAGCACATTCAAAACTGGAACAACTCAATCACAATCCCCCAATTGCTACTGGTTAGTCAATGTAAACAAAATTGCAGCCACTTAAAGTCAGCAAAAATTACTAAACATTCAAGGAAAAATATCCCTAAATTGTATCATAAACCCTAAATCACTCAAAAGAACCAAAAACGGCAGAAAAGGAAGAAATTTCCAACTCTATAGCAAAGTATAAGAAATAAAAAATCACTCACTGAAATCATTTGTCATCGTTTCCGAAAAGTAATCGAAGTCGGGAAGCTAATAAACCAGTAGAATCAAGAGCTGCTTCATCGAGGAGACTACGCTTAATATTCTTCATTTTCTCAGTGAGTTTTTCATGTTCTTCTCTGAGATCATAGTTATCTTCTTGGAGACTATGGAGACGGTATTTTTGACCTAAAGATTTCATGCTCAAAAATAAGATTCCACCCATTGCAAAGAAAATGAAAAAACACTTTTGAATCGTCGTATACAGCAATATTGCCGTTTACTGCAATAAAAAGCAGATCATTAGCACCTGTGAGTGGCTTGTTTCTTAGAGCCACCCAAACCACCTTTTGTTACTAATCCTGTTTGGTGAGCGTATTTTTAGATGGAAAACAAAATACGCAGATGAAACCCCTTCGTGATCTGAATTAGATCATGAAAACAAATACGGGTGATATTAGTTGCCCGTTATCCCACGAACTCCCTTTTTGGCCATGGAATTAACATCTGCAATATAAGAAAAAAAATATGAAGAACTGTTTTAGGGTAAACTGTTTCTGCAAAATATGATAAAATAAAATCAATTAATAATTTCATCAAAATATGAAGAACTTACGGAAGAAATCCAGTGAATGAAAAAAAAAAAAAAAAAAAAAAAAAAAAGAATGATACAGTAAAAATGGAAAACAGGGTTAGGGTTTTGTAATCGAAGATCATCTTTTTAGTGAAAATCAAGGAAAAGTAAAAATCAGAAACCGGTAGTCGTTAGGGTTTACCAAATTACAGAATATTAGACATCGGAATGAATTCAATAACCATTTGTTAGTTGTTGCCAGGTTGTGGCATCTTTCACTATGGACAGTATCTCAAATTTTAAGTTTTGAACAAGTCAACAAGAATCAGAATTAACGCCTGGATAATAGCTTATTCGTTATGTAGCACGTACGAGATTACCTGGATCATTCCCACTTCCCAAATCTAGACCTATTAAAATGACAATACCTGCCTAATCAATCCCTAATAAATGACAAAATAGTCCAAATAAATTACCGAATATTTTTCACTTCATTAACAAAATCCTACGGTTTAAATCAGCATTAACCCAATTATCCGACGGTTTCGATCAACAATAACCTTAATCCGTGCCTATCAAATTGCAGCGAATCACGATCGCTCTCTTTCCAAACAATCACCTATAAATACAAAACCTCAAACTTGATCAAAACCTCAACGCCGATCTCCAGATCCAAAGAAAAAAACAATGGCACCACCCACAAAAGCAGGAAAGAAACCAGTAGCTGAGAAGAAACCAGTATCATCATCACCAGCAGAGAAAAAACCAGCAGAAAAAGCACCACCAAAACTAGTAGGAAAAGATGGATCATCAGCAGATAAGAAGAAGAAGAAAGCAAAGAAATCTATTGAGACTTATAAGATATATATATTCAAAGTATTGAAACAAGTGCATCCTGATATAGGTATATCAAGCAAAGCAATGGGTATTATGAATAGTTTTATTAATGATATTTTTGAGAAACTTGCACAAGAAGCATCCAGATTAGCTAGGTATAATAAGAAGCCTACTATTACTTCCAGGGAGATTCAGACTGCTGTTCGTCTTACTTTGCCTGGTGAATTGGCTAAACATGCTGTTTCTGAGGGTACTAAAGCTGTTACTAAGTTTACCAGTTCTTAATTAAGATTTTTTTTTTAGGGATTCCTGAATTTGGGGATTATTTACTTAGTGTGGTGTGGTTATGATCGTTGAGAGTTTGATACATTTCATGCCATGGCTTTCTTGGTTATGATTATTTATTTGGCTTTCTTGATTATTGAATAAATTATTTTTTCTTAATTGAGGATATACTTTGTTCATTTTCATTTCCTTGTTTTAATCATCGAATCAGAAACCTCTTAAACCGAACAAATTTGGCTAAGATGAAGATTTTGGTTCTGATTAGATGATCTAAACTCCTTATATTCTAGTAGTATTCTGTCAAATGTCAATTATATAGTATGATTGAATTACTTCTTTTTCAGTAAGCAACCCTAATGAGTAATGACAGAAGCCTTGGTAAGTCGTTGGGTGTTCTTATTGACGGATTGGGAAAACGAACATCTCTAATTTCATCTCTAGTACTTGGTAAAATAACCTGTGTCTAGCTCTCGCACATCTATTTTCATCGTGGGATATATGTGATCCAAAATCTACTCGTGGCCAGAAATTCAAGAACTTAGGAACTTCTAACACAAAATATGTTTCGTATCTACATGATCCAGAACCTGCAATTGTGATTCTAACCCAAAAGCTTCCGAGAGACTTATGGTTTTGTCCCATGACCCCAAACTTGCACAGTGATAAAAATTCTGCCTCATGACATAAATTTTGGCCCATGGCCCGGAGTTTATGTTTTTGCTACTATGAGTCTATGACCATAAACTGCCCATCACCTAGAAGACAGAAGTACGATTTTTTTTTCTTCCTTTTTTGATAAAATGAAAATATATTGAAACTAAGCCAAAGCAATTACATTATTCATATTACAGATGCCACTAAAATAACTAGAACATCGTTGTCACGATGGGGAGGGCCAACCGGAAAAAAAAAAGACGAAACATCGATGATGGCATAACGTGTTATACATCCTTTTTTTGTCGGAATGTTATTTTCGAGGCATATACATCGTTTTAGTGATTACATAACCAAATTAGTTGATGTATAAACTAAAATATGGTTGCATAATGTGTTATGCATCCTTTGTGGTGGTTTGCATAATGGCTATGCATTCAATTTTCGAAAATTGTGCCTAAAAGGATAAACATCTCCGAATTTTTCGTAAAAACTCTAAATTTGATATCGTTGTTTGTACTCATTGTGTAGATCTCTTTAAAATCTTTCCAACGAGATAAAAATTGTAAAATTCCAAGGCCCTAATTTTTATATATGTTATTTGCTAGTTTGTTTGTCAATTATACCCCTGAAAAAAATAGGATACATAAAGAATTGGACTAAAAGGCCATAAAGGAACTCCCTCCTTTCGGGCCCTCCGGTCGGTCGACCCAATTACGTTTCCTATTTCTATCCCAACATCTAGAGTCTATTTTCTGGATATCAAACCTATTAAGATATTTGGCTAATTTATCTGCTGTAAAATTACAATCCGACATAATGATAAGATGAAGAGGCACACTACACCATATCCTGTATTTTGCAACGCTTCAATTTCGGGGGTGTGCAACAGATATTGACATTGCACCCTTTGAAACATCTATATCCGTTGCACACAGAAAAATACGTTGCGCAAAATAGGTTATTTTGATTTATTAAAGTAAATTAATGGAGCAACGTTTTTGAAACGCATAAAAACATTTGTACACTACGACATTTCTGTAATATACAATAGTTTCGTGGGCATTTAATAGATGGTTTTATTTTATTTTCAGAGTTATTATTCAGAAAAAATAAATTAGCCCCGAAAAAATACCCTCCTCTCTTTCTTTTTCTTTCTTTCTCTCTGGTTCAACAAATCGAGAAAAACCCTAGACTCGATATGATTTTAGCAGAACAACCACAAATCTGTGTTTGTTTTTTCTTTATCTTTATACCCTAATCAGTACCTGTATACCAGAAATCCAGATCTATAATCTTTTAACTTGAAATTTTCCTAACCCTACAAAATTGATTTTGTTCCTTATTTTGAAAACCAACACACTATCTGATAGTTGCAATCGATTATCAACTAACAGTTGGTTGATTCATCAGGTATAAACGCTCAAATTGTTGTTTATATTTTATGACGTTTGATTTAGACCTAAATCTGTGAATATTATCTCATAGAACTAGGGGTTTTATTTTGATAGAAGTTTTTCTGTAAAGATTTTCCTATTTCGTATGAGTTATTTGTATTTTTTTAAGTTTCAAAGCATGGGTTTGTTTTGATTTCATTTTAGTTCGTTTGTTCTCTTCAACGCTGCATCTCAGATTAGAAGAGAATATTTTTCTAATCTCTACAATTACTGCTGCAAAATCTGTATACAGTGGTGGTGGTTGTTGACTTGTTGTTTTTGGTTGATTAAGGAGTGTTTACAGTTTGTGGGTGATTAGGATTATCGGGTTTGTTTATAACTCGAATTTTATTGCTAATCGATTGCAGGGAAGAAGCTATGTAAGGTTACAAACAAGCAGCTAACTGCGTGATCCTTCACTAACTTCACGTCTCCAAGATGTTCGACAAAAAGTCTCAAAAGAAACAGCATTGACATTCGGGGGTTAGACCTAATTGAAAACGGGTAGTCTAGTTTATTTCAGCTTACCAAAATCAGGTCTAACCCCTTCATATTTAATCTTAAAGTAGGAAGCCAGCAAAAGTTTGTGATTTTGGTAGGTACTTGACAAAAGATCCTTCTTAACGTATGCTTCCATAGTTTTGATTGCACCTCCGTATACATTGTTTGGGCTTATATATGGTTAAGGAAAATCACTTGTTCATTCTTAGGAGTGGGACTTATTTTGTGCTTGTTTTATTAGGTGGTTTTGCTAATTTTTGTAATAATGGTGGCATCTGCTATGCTAATCTGGATTGGCATGGGAAAGAATCCTATAGATTCGTCTGTAGTTGCTCGTGTATGGACCTGCTTTGATCGTTGAACCCTCTTAATTAATTTATTATGTTATAGCACATGTCATATTTTCTCTTGTTTATCGTTACAAATATTCTTCATTTGTTAATGAGTGTAGACAAAGTCATTAATTAGTGGTTTACTAGATTAAACGAGCTATTGTAGTGGAATAGATTTTCTTAGATGTGTTTCCAAACTCAGCTCAAAAATGGATGTCAGAGAAGGGACTTATATGGAAGTGTTGTTAGTGGAGCAGCTTTGTTATATGAGATTCTTTGAGAGCTGGAACTGACACTTGAAATTAATTCAGACTGTTATGCAGCTATTGTCCAACACCCTTGCTTGTTATCTTTTGACACAGTAATTACATTCTAGGAATATCCTTCTCTTTGTCAACAATGCTAGGTCGCACGTGCAAAAGTTTATGTTTCATGAAGAAAGCATTTAGACATTTAATAGATACTAAGTACTAAGTTAATAAACTAATAGCTCTAACTGGGTCATTGGATTTGATGTTGAGTAATAATTGTTGGTCAAATTTGCTTTTGATGATTTAGCTGGTTATTAACTACACATTTGATAAGCATTATTCACTAACGAATAGAGTATCCTTGGCAATTGCAATCATCACGCAGGTGTACACAGACATGTTTGCAATTGCGGTTATTATATTAGGAGGAGCCTTGGATACTTATGGTGAGTAACTACCATTCCAAATAGTTTTATTTTCTGTACTTGAGTTTTATAAATTCGAAATTTCAGTCAGCAAATGATAGCAATGTGGCACACATAAATTCACCAATCGTGAACAGTTTCTCCTCAATGTATAGCCTGGAGTTTTACACTGCAAATATGGGTCGACTACTTTCTGATCGCCAATCCAGTCACCTGATTCGCCTGATTTTTTTCATGGTGGATGATTTGTGCCTCGAGGCTACAATCATGCACCACTGATTTACCTTTTCGTAATCCAAACTTACTGATTTAGCTGGTTATTAACTACACATTTGATAAGCATTATTCACTAACGAATAGAGTATCCTTGGCAATTGCAATCATCACGCAGGTGTACACAGACATGTTTGCAATTTCGGTTATTATATTAGGAGGAGCCTTGGATACTTATGGTGAGTAACTACCATTCCAAATAGTTTTATTTTTTGTACTTGAGTTTTATAAATTCGAAATTTCAGTCAGCAAATGATAGCAATGTGGCACACATAAATTCACCAATCTTGAACAGTTTCTCCTCAATGTATAGCCTGGAGTTTTACACTGCAAATATGGGTCGACTACTTTCTGATCGCCAATCCAGTCACCTGATTCGCCTGATTTTCATTTCATGGTGGATGATTTGTGCCTCGAGGCTACAGTCATGCACCACTGATTTACCTTTTCGTAATCCAAACTTACTGATTTTGTTAATTTTCATGCCAATAATAATTTTTTGTTGGAATTTTTTGCAGTTTTTAACATTATTTGGGAGGAGACCTTTACTGATTGAAGGTGTTAGTTGCGTTGTATGTATCCCTCATGAAGTCATCATTCAAATATTAGATTTTTCTCATTTTGTCTCTATTTTATGCCTTGTAATTCTTAGACTCATGCCAATAATAATTTTTTGTTGGAATTCTTTACAGTTTTAAATATTTCTTGGGACCTTTACTGATTGAAGGTGTTAGTAGCATTATATGTATCCCTCATCAAGTCATTTTTCAACTCTCATATTTTTCTCATTCTGTCACCACTTTACGCCTTGTAATTCTTAGTCTTATGAGAATCCCCCCTCGCTACCCTTGTCTGCTGCAGACGACGACGGTTTCTGTCGGCTTAACGACTGTTTCATTGGTGTTTCTGTCGGCTTATTAAAAATTCTCTAGGGGCATCCCCTTGTAGATGTAGGTTCTCTACTTCTTTATGTTGGATGCTACCAGGTATGTACGATGTATACTTACTATATTGATTTCTTTATGACATGCCGGTCTATCATAGTTCTTCTAAAATAGAGAAATTACCCTACATATCATAATTTCATAGTAGTACCAATTTTAGCCCATACTTTGTTAATCATGCACACTTCAATTTCTCTACAGATATCTTTTGCATCAATTAGTTGGCTAATGGTATCCGAGATCTTCCCCATTCGTACAAGCGAGCATGGGATTAGTCAATATAGTCTTGCTGTTCTAAAAAGTTTTGGTACAAACTACATTCTGAATGTTGGCTGTAATTATATATACATAAATAAATTGGTGAGATTTGGTGGTGATGACAGGTTTGTTTGTTTCGTGCAGTTTATCTATTGAAGTTTTGTTATATGTGGTTGTGTAACTTTTTGATGATTGTTTGTCCTGATATCGTGCATTTGTAGATTTGGAGGTTGTGGCCTGCACAAAAGGATGTCGGTTGCGTTTGTAAGTAGTCAAATGTGTTTGCCATCCTGTGTGTTTTCGTTTTCACAAACGTCATACGTAGGCGGTTTGCAAGGTTGTTTTTTTTTTGTCTGCTTAAAATGCCTTTTCTCATATGTATGCTGGTCATTCCTTTTCATTACTTCGATAGGACTTAATCATATTGTTCTACCTCTACATATTCAGACATAGTTTTTGACTTCTTGTTGATTTTGTCTCAGAATTTTAGTTATTCTCTAACAACAAGTATAACTATGTGATGGTGTAACCGCTTTTGCAGGTTAGCATGGAGTGAAATAGAAAGAGCGTCAATTGATGGTGTTCCTCTCTTTTGTAGGCAGGCGATATCACATCGTTATTTCAGTGCAACATTGACATTTATAATCTGGTAAGCGATGGTCCTGTGAATGTCGGGGTGTAACTCTAGATGATGTCTTGATAAGATGTGCTTCTGAATTGTCTTATGTATCTGAATTCTCCTTACTTATATTTGTTTCGAAGGTGTGTGAACGGATGAATTGAAATGACCATTCACACATCAAAATTAGAAATTTCAGATGATGTATTCTGTAGACAGGAGCTTTCTTGAAAGAATTCTAATATCTTTTCTCTTAAACCGGAATTTCAAATATACAGATTTTTTTTTTTTGGGTTCTCATTATCTATCCTGATGGACTGTGATGACCAACCATATGTGCATATGAAAAACTGGGTCTTCTAGTTGATCTACAATGGTATATGAAGGTACAGAATATATATTCAGGTACAGAAATCTGCCGGAATGAGCGTCAAAATTGTTTGTTTTTTTACCTGTAAACAGTTTTGCAACGTATATAAATGTTGCGAAAATTAGTGTAATACGTTGCCTAAATTAACGTAACCGTTGCACAAATTCAAGAATCCGTTGCTCAAATTGAAAAATAAAATGTTGCTAAACCTGTTGACCAACGTTTATATACGTTGCACAAATTAATTTGTGCAACGGATTTTGGCGTTGGACAAAATTTTGCTACGCCATATTCCCAACGGATATATGTGTTGTTTAAATTCATTGCAACATTTATATCCGTCCCAAATCGGCTGTTTTGGTGTAGTGGGTAAAAGAATTGTTGAAATCTAAAGCTTTAAGTAGAAAAGCTTTACTTCTCCAATTTACAACAAAAATTCCTTCTCTTCATTTCGTTGATAACATTGAGATTGTCATTTAGAAAGGCTATATTGTTCTAAGTCAATTTCTCTGGCCCATCTTGTGGCTTCTCTGCAAGCTCTAGCTTCTGCTTCCTCAGGGCTTGAACATCTCCATGTTCCTCCTGCAAAATTATAAATCAGATTATCAGATCCTTTTAGGATTAAAGCATAGGCAAATTTATTAGAGTTTTTCTTAAAAGCCACATAAAAAAAATGTAGTTAGAATTGTTAGAGATAATTGAATCATCTAATTTGCATCTACAATCAATCACACATTCTACGAATTTTACTACTATTTTTCCTTGACTTTTTAGTTTTTATGTAATGAGTTAACTCTTTTTTCAAAGATTTGATTAGGCATGTTGGGTTGTGCTTGATTTTATCAAAAACGACACTACACCTGTACTTCCAAACAAACCATAGAATATAAGCATAGGTTTCTCTATTGTCATGTCTTTAAGCCAGTTTATGCACCAATTTTTAAAATTACAGTTGACAGTATTGTAGCACACATTGGTTAACAACATACCTCTCCAAATCGCTTCAGAAAAGGGACATCTTAAAAACAGGTGATCAATACTTTCACTAACTATGTTATTACACAGAGAACAATGAGTATCGATTTCTTTAACATGAAGACATTCACTCAAAGATTTCCATAAGAACATATGCACTCTAGGGATAACTTTAGATGGAAAAGTTTCTATAAAATCTGGTTAAAACTCTCTGTGTAATAAAAATCATATAGAAAATAAGGTAAAATGGTATGATATCAGCAACCAAAATTTGTTTAAGTCTAAATCTGCGGCGTAAGTTGTTAACCTAGAATCTTTCCTATGACCTAAATTTGCATCATGTTCCAGAAATCGCTAACTAAAATTATCTACTTGACCCAAAATTTGCTAAGTGATCCATATTTGAATATAAAAAAAAAAAAAAAAAAAATCTTTGCCAAAATGTTGTCCCATTATCTACTTTCTGACTTAATGAAAACATTGCACCTTAACCAAAATGAATTGAAATTTGGGACCCAAAATATATATACTTTATGATATGACCCGATTTTTTTTCCTGATGGCCTAGACTAGGTCCAAACTCTTTAAATTGGAGTGGATTTCAACAATTACAGGGTTCGAATCCCTACCTCCACAATGGGAGGGAGCATGCCAACCACCAGACCACTTGGTGATTGGCTCCCCCGAATTTGCTTAGTTGCCAAGATTTTCATTTTGGCCCAACATCTACGATATGATAAAAATGTTCACGTGACTTGAAATTTGTATTGGTAGTAGGGTATGACACTATCTATTGCTTTTAAGCTAGTGCAGCAAACTACGGTTTTGGTGAGGCTGACGTTTAGGTTGCGTGATGGCTAGACTCGTACATGGTTCGGAGTAAACCGAGAAACTGAACCAAACTAAACCGCCGTCGAGAAAATTGTACCATTTATAATGGTATTGGTTTTGGTTTAGAACACCTATAAATTAAGGATTGTTTATAAAAACGCTTTTCTGTTGTGTGTTGTTGTGATATGCTGCGTCAAGAAAGCAGTTGAACGTTTGGTAAATGTAAACAAAAACTAAAGCTAATTTAAAAAGTGAACAAATTGTGTTTAATAAAATATCAGTTCTAACTATTGTTGTTGTATCAAATGACAAAAACAGACATATATTTGAAAATAGTTTATTGGGTTTAAATAATTAAAATTTTAACTATTAAATATTTATTTATATAACATTTAATCTACTATTCATTATTATTATTGTTATTGTTAAAACGTATTATTTTTATTAATTTTTTTTTATTATAGATATAATTTTCCAAATCGGGAAAAAAAAATCAAACTAAATATTTGTTTTTATCTTTATTATTTTTAAAAAAATGGGTTAAAGCCCAAAGGTTATATTAAAGTTTAAACCTCAATGAGGTCTACTACTTACAAGCCCAGGTAGCTAGAAAAAGAAAGAAAAACCCCCCAACCTGATGTTGACGAGTTTAAACCTCAGGTCACTGGTACCATCACCCAACGACTTTACCTGTAGTTGCAGGAAATCCCACACTACACCCCTCACAAGAATCCACACAATCAAATCATTTTAAGATGAACAATTATAATTTTTATTGATCAAACTCCAGAAATGTTACACTTTCATGTAATGACCCATTGATCTTGCCTTATCATTTCTTTAGTATTATTGCCTCTGCAGGATATTTTTCTTGCGACAATATGACAGGCCTAAATATCCTTGCGAACATAAAGCCCAATGACATACTATATCAGATAAATGCAAACACTTTTTCAACATAATCAAAAAGGGGACAAAATTTAAATGGACGGATGAATGCGAGAAAGCCCTGCAAGGAATAAAAGATTATCTGATGAATATATCTATTTTGCAAAAAGCAGAACCAGGAGAAGAACTACTACTATATCTTGCGACAACATCGCACGCATTAAGTGATGTGTTATTGCGAGTAGATGCAGGAATTGAGAAACCAATCTACTACATCAGTAAAACTTTCAATACCGCAGAGAAAAATTATTCAAAAATTGAAAAGTTAATTTTGGCGTTAGTTTATGCAGCATTCAAACTTCGCATATATTTTCAAGCACATACAGTAAGGGTGTTGACAAAGGTACCCATTGAATCAGTAATGAAGAATTCAAAAAGATCAGCCAGAGTCGAGAGATGGAATGCACAAATAGGACACTTCAAAATCAAGTATGAAGTACTATCTTCACCCAAGTCACAAATTGTCGCATTTTTTTAGCAGAATTTCCTTTAGAAGATGATGAAGCAGTGGAAGAAATGATGGATATAGAAGAAGAATATGGAAACCCAAATGACCTATTGACAGAGCCAGATAGATGGGAGGTGTTGGTAGATGGATCATCAAATGGAGAAGGTAACGGAATTGGAATTGTTTTGATTTCGCCAGAGGGCACTAAAATGGCTTTTTCCTTCAGACTGGAATTTACATCCACCAATAATGAAACGGAATATGAAGTTGTAATACATGCTTTGAAATTTGTAATAGAAATGCAATTGGAAAATGTGAGAATCACCAGTGACTCGCAGCTAGTCATTCGACAAATAAAAGGAGAATACACTACAAACGAACCATCTTTAAAGAAATACAAGAAACTTGTTGGAGAATTGTCAGCGAAAATCCCAAAAATAAAATGGAGACACATATCAAGAAAAGATAATAGACTCGTAGATGCTTTTGCTTTTATCTCAAGTATGATGACAGATCCAACTGCGAGATGCATAAAGATACAGACACTTTTATCACCATCAATTAATAAGGAAGAAGGAGGAGAGGTAGACGTGATGATCATAGAAGATGGGGAGCAAACACCCGTTATTGAAGATTGGAGAGCCGAACTTCATGCATATTTGATGAAAGGAGAAACACCGAGAAATAGGCTAGAGGCGCACAAATTAAAAAGCCGTGCTACAAATTATGAACTAAGAGATGGGATACTATACCGGAGATCTTTTAATGGACCTTCACTCAGGTGTTTGACACGAGAAGAAGGAGAAGCAGTGTTAAAGATGTTGCATAGTGGGGATGCTGGCAATCACAGCGGCGGAAGATCTTTGGCATACAGAGAGAAAATACAAGGCTATTACTGGACATATATGCATGAAGATGCGAAACGTGTATCAAGACGTTGCGAAGATTTCCAAAGGCATGGAAAGAAAATACATGCACCTGGAGCACTATTAACATCTTCAACAAATGTGTGGCCCTTTGGAAAATGGGGTTTAGATATTGTTGGACCGTTTTTACCAGGGTCTGGACAAAGAAGATATCTGATTGTCGCTACAGACTATTTCACAAAATGGACAGAAGTAAAGGCAGTACAACACATTCGCGACAAAGATATTTTTACATTCATATTTGAGAATATCATATGTAGATTTGGAATCCCCGCACAATTGGTATCTGATAATGGGAAGCAGTTCGAGGGTCAGAATATAGAATTGTTACTTAATGCATTTAAGATAAAATGTGGAAAGTCAACTCCATTATACCCTCAGGCAAATGGGCAGGCAGAAGCAACAAATAAGACAATCGCAGATATATTGAAGAAGAAATTAGAAGGGTACAATAAAGCATGGTGCGAACAGGTACATAATGCAGTGTGGGCTTAAAATACAACCAGGCGAGAAGCCATGGGAATGTCACCTTCTCGTTTAACATATGGGGTTGAGGCTGTGCTACCAACAGAAGTTATTATCCCAACAACAAAGAGAGAAGCTTGGGAGAAAATCTTAGTGCGGGTATTATTTTAACTAAATTGGATGAATTAGAAGAAAAAAGAGAAAGGGATTTGCAGCATATGGAAAATTACCAGTGAAGATTAGCCCGAGAATATAATAAACGTGTTAAAACACGCGCATTTCAACCAGGCGATTTGGTGCTGTGAGAAACACCGATATATCAGCGAGAAAGTGGTGGAAAGCTTGCGAAAAAATGGGATGGACCTTATATCATCAAGGAGATAGTTGGAACAGGGGCATATAGATTGATGGACCCTGAGGGTAGAGATGTGGGACGCAGACTCGATAGACCATGGAATAGGTTATACTTAAAGAGATATTACCCATAAAAAATTATGGTGAAGAAGTAGACTGCAGAACGGTACATGATTGAGGCAAAAAGAATTAAATATTTCATTTTTCTTCTCGAAAAACATGTGAATATTTCGCACAGAAAACGACGAAAAATTATCAAAGATCAGCGAAATTACAAAAGAGCTTACATATACAGAAGAATCAACAAAATAATCAGAAAGTGGCGAACTTACTATGGCGTACACCCTAGTTCGCGAACACAATTTCGCAAGAGGCAAAAGAATCTAAAGTGCGTCATAGTAGGGGGTACCTATTACATATAAAGCAAAATTGACAAAATAATCAGAATGGGACGAACCTTCATGGCGTACACCCTAGTTCGCGAATAAAATTTCGTAAGAGGCAAAGTACCTAAAGTGCGTCATGTAAGGGGGTATCTGTAGCGTGGCTCAGGGAAAAGGTTACACCGCCCATGGAACATGAGTCATGAAGATTGGGGGTAATAAAATCCATCCAGGAGAGATACCTTGGATTTTCAATCTAAGCTTATGACTTAGGTTGGACGACCGGGGGTCTCTTCTAAGGAGTCAGCATTTGACCAAGGCGCCTAGGTACACGGTTGAGCCAAGGGTGCCTAGGACATTTGAAGTGTCTCGGCCATTCTTGGCAAGTCTCGGCTTATGTTGCACTCGGCCCGAAGAAAACTCCATTTAGGGTGCAATCTCGTAACCATAAGCCCTATAGGCAAAAGGGATAAGAGGCTGCGAAAACAACTGGTTGTTGTTAAGACTGGATGGGAGGAGCTAGCCTTGTATGGCAGAAGTACGCCTCCTTGAAGGGGCAACCAGGGGGAAGATAAGGGCGGCACCCTCCATTAGGGAGCTGATAGTGTCAAAAAAGACGTAAATGTCATGAGGCTTCTTACTCACGGGAGTATCAAGGCTTTTCATATTTATGCAACAATCCTGAAGAGGCAAAAATACAAAAGAGTAGATAAGACGAGATCAATGGGTCATTGCATACAAGTGTAAAGACGTCCTGCGATTTCGTCGCAAAGACGGCAATGTCATGGGGCTTTATGTTCGCAAGGATATTTAGGCCTGTCATATTGTCGCAAGAAAAATATCCTTCAGAGGCAATAATACTAAAGAAATGATAAGACAAGATCAATGGGTCATTACATGAAAGTGTAAAGACGTCCTGCGATTTTGTCGTAATAATGAGAGGTGGCAAAATAAGACCTTTAATTAGGAAGGCAAAATAAGACCACACAAGAGAAATGATAAGGCAAGATCAATGGGTCATCACATGAAAATGTAAGGACGTCCTGCGATCTTGTCGCAATGAAAAAATTCACATAAACAGTTTGAATGTAGATAACAGAGATCTTTCATTGCAAAAAAGATAATGGAAAACAAAATGGGAATTGTTAAACATCAAAGATTATCTTCCATGCAAGAAAGAAGAATAATAAACGAGTAAATACATCTCAAAGGTGATTGAAGTACATAAAGAAGTGACAATGCAAGAAGTAAAATTACAAGAGAAGTTCAATTCTCAATATCAATTTTTTCGCCAGAAGGAGATATTGGATGTTCTTCAACAATTTTATTAGCCTCACCAACTTCCACACTTTCGCCAGTTATTGCATTCTCGCCAGACCCTCCTTCAACTAAATTATTATTGACAGCTTCATTAGGTGGAATCACCTCTTCATTTGCGGAATCTTCGCCACTTTCATAATCATAATCACTATCAGGAGGATTAGGAATTTCATCATCACCTACTTCCAGAGGTTCTACAGATACAGGATCAAGAGATTTGGACAATAAGACATCATTCACAAGAACTTCAGCTTTGAGATGAAATTGGCGAAGGAGTGCTTTTTGATGATTCCTACTCTCTATATCTTTAGAGTAAGCAAGATAGTCGAATCTTCTTTTCGCCCGATCGCGAGAGCGAGCAAGAGAAGCGACAAAGCGATCCATTTTCTTTGCGAATTTTGGCATAGTCAGATTTCAAAGTGGAAATGGAGGAGTGAAGATTTTTCTCGGATTCTCGCAAAAAAATAAAGAGTATAGAAAATAATTCAGATTTTTCTTGAATTCGCAAGGAAAATACCATAAATTCAAGAAAACAAATTGATTAAGGTAGTCAAATATCATGACTACCTTCCTTTTGCGAGATAAGATATTGAGTTAAAGCCAAACAACTATTCTCCAAATGATCCATGGCACTGTCAAAATTATCTCCAACCAAACCTTTCAGTCGAGATCGCAAGCTCTTTTCGTTAGAAACAAGTAAGGCGTTTTCCTTCGCAAGAGAAGAGTAGGATTCTTCTAACTTGGAATATTGATCTTTGAGTTGGCTTGTTTTTACACTTAAAGTTATTCTACCTTGGATAAGTTTATCCCTCTCAACAGTAACTTCTTCGAGTTTACTTGTCAGCGAACATAGAGATTGTTCACATTCTTTACACATTTTTTGATAGACATCAAGCTGTTGCGACGAAATCGCCACCTTGTTTAAAAGAGCTCGCTTCTCTTGAGAAAGAGTTCCATTTTCATATGATAAAGTTTCCAACTCCAAATTAGTTGTAGTCAAAGAGTAAGAGAGGCGAGATAATTCACTACTTAATGAGCCTTGCTTCTGAACTAAGTCAGCATTTTCTTTAGAATGTATTAAGATTATCTAATTGGTTATATTGCTCCATCCAAACGTCTCTATCCATTCGAATTTCTTCAACAACAGATTCCAACTGATATATCTCCATTTTTCGCTTCTGGTTCAAAGCTTGAAGGGAGAACAAGGGCTTGAAGATTAAAATATATATATATATATATATATATACTTTTTGAGAAAGGGGAGGGGAGTTGTACCTTTTAATTCTTCGTTCTTCTTGCGAAGATTATCACGATCCAGTGAGACATTTTGAAGTTTTTGATTCTCAAGACAGAGAGTGTCACACTTTGCAGTCATGGCTTGGATATTGTTCTTCAAAATTTTAACTTCTTGCTCTAAAGATGTTTGCGAAATTCTGTCAGAACCAAAGTATTTACTCAAAATCTCGCAGACATTAGACTTGATAGGATCGACGGAGGTCTTCTTGGCGTCATTCATAATATCTGATAAAACTTTGAAAGCCACGTCCATTCCCTCCAAATTTTCCTTAGTAAGAGGGATAGACTCGGATGAAGAAGTAGTGACGACAGAAGAGGGGAGAGTTGAATCGTCTTTCGTCGTAGGAATGTCATGTGAAGATGAAATATGATGAAGGTTAATGACTGGGGGAAAGGCAGAGGCATCGATAGTAGAAGAAGAAAAGGGTTCATTCACAACAGGACTATCATGAGGAACTTCATCTATGGAAAACTCAGACATATGAGGAAAATCAGCAGCGATATTTTCGCAGATGGCAAGAGTAGATTTATCTTGCGATGATATCGCAGGAGGAGTTGTAAGCTTAAATATAGGAAAAGGAACAGAAGTTTCAACATTTTTAGAACGACGAGATCTTTTGGGGGATCTATCGACGTTTTTGTCATCCTGCGAATCACAAGTTAAATAAGAAACAGAGGCAACAATATTGTTATTAGAAGAGTAAATGTTTCTTAATACCTTGCTATTCGCAGCTTTCTCTTGTGTGCAACGGATTTTGGTTGCGAACCCTTGGATGTTTTAGGATTTTGGACTGTGAATTTGGTAACAGGGACGTTCTTACTAAAACAGAAACAATAAGGGAATTAATCAGAGATGAACAAAATCAAATAAAGTAATCTCAGTGGAATAGTTCAAATAGATCACATGCAGTATGGTCTACAAACCTTGATGGCTCCATAAGAACAGTAGCAGAGAAGATTTACAACAAGATGAACAACAACAAAAAGTTGCAGACAATAAAGAATTCACAAAGAATGCGGAGATGAAGAAGATGAAGTAAAAGAAAAGAAAGATATCCTTGATAGATATCTTCTTAAATAGACAAGAAAAGGATGACCGGTTAGCATTTAATGTGCCGGTAAAAAGGGGAATATGTAACACGTGTAAGCAGTTATACTGGATTTACGGAAGCTTGTCGGCAGAAAAATAAAGGAAAGAAATGAACGGCCGCGGCGTTTTGAAAGTACTAGTTCTCATGACGTTCTCTTCTTCGCAGAGAAGACATGAGAAGAAGCAAGATGTAGGATCGGAATATCGCAACACCAAGATTCTCGCGAAATCCATAAACGACACACTGCGAAGATATCGCGAGCTGGAAGTAAAAACGACGTAACGGATGACGACAGCCAAAACACGAGAAAGATGTGAAGATGTGGCGAGATCGAGGAATGTCGCGAGATTTAACATATGTACACTTGCGAGAATGTCGCAAGCCAGATCCGAAAATAAATGACAGCTTAGCTGTCATCCATTATGTAATGTCCTATATAAAGGGCCGAGTAGACTTTAGAGAGAGGGAGATCTTTTTCGAGGGTTGAACAAGTCATTAAGAGAGAGAAAGTTTAGAGTGGTTGTAATTCTTTAGTTATCTCCTTTTCATCTTGTAACATTTCTGGAGTTTGATCAATAAAAATTAAAATTGTTCATCTTAAAATGATTTGATTGTGTGGATTCTTGTGAGGGGTGTAGTGTGGGATTTCCTGCAACTACATTACCACTGTCCCATAGTGACATCTGCAAATTAAAAATATTCATTGAAATGGTATATAAAAAACAGTTTGGAAATAAAAGATAAAATATACAGTATGGTGGTAAATATTAAAGGCTAATTTTTATCATTTATAAAATAAAATAGGGGTAGAAAAGAAAAATTAGATGGTAAAATAAGATGAGACTATAACTTTTTCATTTTGAAATTTTTAAAAGCTCATCTACCCCATCTTTTAAAAGTTGCGTGCAAAGCGTTTTACAAAAACTTTACCACCACTAGGATGAAAAAACAATACTACGCTCATCCTAGATATAACTCTTAGAATATAATTTACACCGTCAAATCAAACCATATAATCTTCGCTTGACTCTGCCTCTTAGACATTAACTTCTTCACCTCTCTATCTTCATAGCAGTAAATAACACCAGTACGCCATCATGAAACCACTCTCTTCCTAATAGAGTATATCAATAGTATTATCTCCTTTTTCCCATTATTTCAAATCAAACCATATAATCTTCGCTTGACTCTGCCTCTTAGATATTAACTTCTTCACCTCTTTATCTTTATAGCAGTAAGTAACACCAGTACGCCGCCATGAAACCACTCTCTTCCTAACAAAGTATATCAATAGCATTATCTCCTTTTTCCCATTATTCTTCTCCGCCTTCTTTTTGTTTTCTTGTTCTTAGTTATACTTCTAGTTGGAACCGGTTACGGATTTCGTTTTCATTCACTAACATGCTTTTCACAATAACTAGAATTGATATTTAATCTCAACTTTTATCAAAGACCCTAGAATACCTTGATCGCAAGAATATCCCGCAAATCTCCTCATGTCATCAACAAACACATTAAAAGATGCGAATATGAATTCTACCTAAAGGAACAACCTAACGTGTAAAAGCACTAATCAAATTTAATTCCCTAGATGCATTAGGTTTTATGAAATCAGGCCAATCAAAGCAATCGAACGTGGAAAGCGCACTAATTCAATTTAACAAAGGTTACGATTCACATATGATCATAAGAATATATCACTACAAACTATAATCATATTATGCTACTTGTATCCAAGGAATATCACTTTTGCGTATAATAAACCCTAAACTAGCAATAGATGTGATTAGAAGTTCTACCAATTTGCAACTTGACAAAACAATCAATCAATCATAAAACAATATTTCCAGAGAATTGCAAACGATAATTATGAGACAAAACTAATATATTGAATCAAAGAATCATGCTTTGTGAAATCCAACTATTCCATAACCAATAATAAACTTAGGTACTCATATTCATGGAGTTCATCACAAGAAGAAAGAGAAAATACTTCATGGTTCTAAACCCTAGAATAAAGTAGAGAAGAGATAATAAAACGTGGTAGATCCCCTCAAAAAGATAGAAGTCCTCTCTTTTATATATTCCTCAATTTCCATAAAGGATACTCCTTCCAAAATTAGGTTTTGTCTTCAAAGTCCATTAGTTGGAAATTCACCCGGCCCACCATGGAGAGAAACCCGTGTAGAAATTATGTCCCAAAAACGCTCGCCGGAAAACTGGGATTGCGGCCGGAACTTGGCCGGAAAAGTCGCCGGAAAACTATCTCAGGTGACCGGCAAAGTCTGCCCGGTCACCGGTCAACGGGTCGGAACGGTCAAGGTCAGAACGGCGGGTCAACTCGGTCAGCGCCGAGTTAGGGTGAGTCAACTGAGTCAGACCAGGTCACTGTTCAGCCGAGTCAGATGGCTACTCGAGACCCGGTAAGTCCAGCTCATTTGAAGTCACTCACTGCCTAGCCATTTGCAAGGGCTAAATGCCGCACTATCATTGTACTTCATCAATTCATGCTCACCAAGATGGCTATAACCCAAAACAAAATCCCGGCATTCCTTCCCATCTTTTCCAATTCTCGATCATGCACATTCAAGTCATCTCGACTTTAAACCCGCCCGGTTCTAGCATCTGCAATTCAGTTCCCTAAAGCGCAACATCTGCCACTGCATCTCAGCCCATACAATCACCAAAACCAGCACAAGTACCAATAGCAACTCTGCGACAGACTCAACCTATTGCAGTTCAGCTGCTCCTTCATTCCCCGGCCAACACCAGCTCACGACATTGCTTTCAGCTCTTTTGCTCATCCTCTCCCCAGCCATAGTTAGCCACTGCATCTGTGATACTTCACTCTTCGCTTCATCTCGGTCGAACCGGTGTGCACAGTACACCCGCAACAAGACTTGAGCCACTTGAGTTAGTCCATTCTTTGCACAACACCGGGCACACTATCTCCTCCCTGGCTTCTCCAGAACAACAACACCACCACCAGTGCCATCAAGCCAATTGCATCACATCTGCTTCACTCTCCCAAGCCACCAGGCTCATTTGCTCCTCTGCCATCAGGCCATTCCACTCAGATTCATCACTTGCTAGCACAATTATCAACACCAGCTGTAGCTCCACCAGTGCATCCTCCTGAGCTTCACTCCACTCTGCAGCAATGCCATTCCTTGAACCAACTGCGCTGTGAAATAACAACCACAGCTCATGACTTGAGCTCATTCATTCTAGCATACATCTAAGGCACCAGCTCTTCAAACCTCTTCAGCAGCAACTCACTCTCTGTCTCATCTTCTGCACATTGAACACCACAGACCACCTCCACAAACACTCACTGCAGCTGCTTCAAACCACTAACTTCACTGCCATGAACCAGAGCAACTCCATTAGTACCAGCTCAAAGCAACAACACAGCCTCTTGACAATTACTGCATAAACCATAACATTTCATCCTTTGCCTGTACGTCTCAAATCTGCAAAACTATACCAAGACCCATTAACTTGCATCCCATTTTCTCACGCCTGTGATTCAAACTTCTCCATCTCAAATTCAAGCTCAATCCTCAACATAGCTCTAACTTGTCAACATTCACATCTTCGCCAGTCTTATACATATCTCGGATTCCACCTTCCTTAGCTCAACAGCCTCATCGATTGCCACTTCCCTGACTTGAATCTCTCAAACCCATTTAATCTATGACAGATCCATCGACCTCACCATCATTTCTGCTCATCACAGGGGTCTTCTCTCCAAACCCTAACTTCAATTGAACCAGAATCCTCACATTTCCCTATCTGCACTTAAACCCAATATCACCATCTCGATACTCTTCTCAACTCGTCTCCGTTTCAATTTAATCGATTTATCAACCATAGTAGTTCGGATTCAGAAACCCCTCTTCGATTCGAGCATCAATCGCTCAATCATCTTCTCAATACCTCCCTGTATTTCTCTCAATTTCCTATCACTGGTGCCATTTTCTCACTGTTCCTTCTCCTCTGATAAACTCAGATATGCCGCCCTCACAGACAATAATCGACGAAGAAGAAGAAATAAATTTCTTCTCTGAGTTTTAGGTATTATGTAAGAACCAGGATTTATCCACCCCAGCTGGTAGGATAAGGGGTAACCAGAATTGACTATAAACACCCACTCATTATTAAGGGCCACCAAGGTTCTTTGCTCCATGCTTCTCTAGACTAAGCTGCGGTGTTCGTCTCCTATTGCTGGCTAGGCTCGGCTCTCAATAACAGTGCACGTGAACTAGCCTTTGTACTCCTTTTGCTCCATTTGAATGATTTCGCTTCTTTTCCTCCGTGCGACTCCAAAGTACCTAATAACTCAAAAACACACGTAAAATACAGAACCCTAAATTTTACTCCACCACCACATTTTCAGACGCAGCGGAAGAATCTCAATTAAAACCTGCGACAATAAGTTCTTCTTTGTTAAGTGTTTTTTCTAGGATATAAGTTTTTGTTTACCTTTTATTTTGATTGAGGGCTAATAAAATTGTTAATTAATTTTGTAGGATGGTCTAGGTTTCTATTGTGTGATATAGTTTTGATCATACTTGGGTTTAAAGCATCAAAGTAGTTGTATTTGCATGATAATTGGGTTTTGTTTTTCTTATATGATGATTGAAACGAACTTCTTTAATTCTTATACGGTTTTAATGAAATTGATTTTAATTTTTAGTTAGCTTGATTGTATTTGCATGATAATTGGGTTTGGGTTTTGTGTTTGTATAGCTTAATTCAATTGCGGTTGCGGTTGTATGTTATGTTGTAATTTCAGTTTGTTAAATAACATAAGAATTATGAAGTGATTTGAGTGAAATTGGTTCAGAAACAATGACTAATATGTTTGTTTGTTTGTTTTAATTTTAGAGCTCCCAGTGTTTGGGTAATAAGCATTACATATTTTTTCGTTTCTTTCTATTTTCTTGAGAGAAATGTTGAATTACCCATTCATGGATATATAATTTAAAATTGTTCAGTAAAATGAGACTTTTTTCTTGTTTATATGATATAACCTTCTTGCTTTTCAAGTTTTTGACATGAATCAATTTCGCTTCTTTACATTTCTACAAATGAGGTGAAATGAGTCTGAAATGGGTCCCTCTCTTGTTGTCCAGAAGTTTTTCATTATCAACTTTTTTGTCGTTTTGTTCATTAAGAGAATTTTTTGTGAATAAGAATGACAAAGAAGTAGATATTTATATGCAGACTTTTATTTCTTCAAATACGATGTTGCCGCCTCGACACCTCCTCTACCTCTTGTACATCAAACTCATTTACAACAGAGTTTAGTTGGATAAGCATCAACATCAACCAATGATTCTGAAGTAGTCACTATTACTGGATAACCCATTAGGTAGTATAAAAATACTTATAAACTACTGAAAATGCGGGGGTCTAACAACCACACCCAACAATTTGTTTGGAAATCTGAGAGGACTTACTCCAATACACTTTCTAGAGAATCAACAAGACAGTCAGACTCAATCTAGAGTAAAGTATATCAAAGAGTTTTAATATCTCCGTTTCACAATGAAATCAGCAAATCAAACAGATAGACATCCGTGAGCCTGATTATTATGTGAAACAACTTGAACGGTACCAAAGACCAATGTTCAAGTGTCAATCAATGTAAATCAACAACCAAAGGTTGAATATTCTAATTGATTGATCCTAACGCACAACCTATGATATTTCAATTATATAACAAAATATAATGCGGAAAAGAAATAACACAGACACCAGAATTTTGTTAACGAGGAAACCGCAAATGCAGAAAAACCTCGGGACCTAGTCCAGATTGAACACCACATTGTATTAAGCCACTACAGACTCTAGCCTACTACCAATTAACTTCGGACTGGATTGTAGTTGAACCCTAATTAATCTCACATTGATTCAAGGTACAGTTGCGTTCCTTACGTCTCTGATCCTAGCAGGATACTATGCACTTGATTCCCTTAGCTGATCTCACCCACAACTAAGAGTTGCTACGACCCAAAGTTGAAGACTTGATAAACAAATCCATCTCACACAGAAAATTCTATAGGATTGAATAAATCTGTCTCCCACAGAAATACCCAAGAGTTTTTGTTCCGTATTTTGATAAATCAAGGTGAACAGGAACCAATTGATAAATCGGACTTATATTCCCGAAGAACAGCCTAGTATTATTAATCACCTCACAATAATCTAAATTGTATGATGGCGAAACTAGATATTGTGGAATCACAAACGATGAGACGAAGATGTTTGTGATTACTTTTATCTTGCCTATCTCAGAAATTAATCGCGAGTCAATTATTTCAATTGTACTCAATACGATAGAATCGGGAAAGATCAGAACACACAACTACAAAGAAAATAGTTGGGTCTGGCTTCACAATCCCAATAAAGTCTTTAACCTACAGGGTCTCGATAGAAACCTAAGGTTAAAGGAGAATCAACTCTAGTTATGCAACTAGTAACACACATGACGTGTGGGGATTAGGTTTTCCAGTTGCTAGAGTTCTCCTTTATATAGTTTTCAAATCAGGGTTTGCAATCCAAGTTACCTTGGTAACAAAGCATTTAATATTCACCGTTACACGAAAAACCTGTTTTAACCGAGCTAATATCTTTCAACCGTTAGATCGAATTTAGCTTGTTACACACAAATTAAATGTACCCTCATTTAGGTTTATGTAACCGTACCAAAACGTGTACACCATGTTGGTTCACAAATAGTTAACCGAGGTTAGCCATATGATCACTCTCATATCAACCTTATTCATCTTAACCATAACTAGTTCAAATGACTCAAATGAAAATAGTTGAAGAACCGTTCAATTGTTATATTCTCATAGAAGTATACAAGAACACAATTGAAGCAAAATCAGTCTGATTCACTCGAATAAATACATGAACATTATAGCCACGGTTTGCAAAGATTGCATTCCTTATTTTATAAATGTTTAGGTTCATGTAAATGACTGATTTTAAAAAGTAACCACTTAAGTATGTCTACGGGTATGCGTACTTAAGTAACCGAATTTGAGTTTGTTTTAGTTTTCAAACTCAGCAGAAATTCACGGACGTGAACTTTTCGCCAGTATGCGTACATGTACGCATACTTTGGTAACTGGTTGAGTTGGTTTTTGATTTCCAAACTCAGCAGAAATTCACGGACGTGAACTTCCGCCAGTATACTTAGCCAGTCTCCATCAACCATTTAGTACACACACAAGTATGTATACATTTGGTTCCCGGTTTTGGACTTATACACAAATGTGCGAACACACTATATGCTTATATCCAAAGATGGTTACATGATTTTAAGCTCTTTATTTCAATCATTGAAACATTCTTATAGGATGACAATAGCCGTTTTCACACACTATTAGCATCAAAGAAATTTTCAAGATATTGAAATAATCATTATCGAAACATTCCAAGTCTACACCGAATGATTGTATCACACAAACCATGTAAGATGTTACTCGATAATTTTCTCATGATATAAGATGAACTTAGTCGAAGTGAAAGCTTTCCAACACATATTTCGAGAAATATGTAAACGAGATAAACTCAGCTCGAAATCTCAAATGTGTATATAGAAAACTATATAGTAATACGACTTATGTCTCAATATAGGAGATAGAGTAGAAAAAGACTTTCCAAGTGATAGATGAGTTCAAGTCTCCACATACCTTTTGTCGATGAAGTTCCACAAGCTCCTCTAAGTAGTTCTTCGTCTTCAAATGATGAACGCCGTGAAAACTAAGCTCAACTACACAATCTATGTCCTAGTCCGAGACATCTATAAATAGGATAAAAATCAAGACTTATAGTTTTGATCACTAACATTGACAAACATGCTTGAGATAGCAACGCATGCGAGTTCGACCGAGCAGTGCTCTAACAACTATGAGATGACTTCGAAAGAGATGAACTACTTAATATATGGGCAAGTTGTCAAAACTGCAAACTAAGACTTAAGGTTGACACTGCGAAGAACGAGATATCTTCCTTGACTCACATATGAAAAGGTATCTGAAGGAAAAAAAAAACGGGCAATCTACTTTTACTTTTCAACTGTTAGAGCACCGTTCAGCCGAACTCGCAAGTTTTGCTATCTCAAGCTTGTTGTCAATCTTAGATGCACAAACCTATATCATGATTTCTAGTCTACTAAATTCGAGTCAATCTCGGGCTAGGATTAGAGTATGGTAGTTGAGTATTAGACATCACTGAATAACCCTCAAAGATTGAAGACTGAGGATCAAACGAAGACATTTGGAGATCATCATCGACAAAGAGGTATGTGAATACTAAACCATCCTATTTACTCATGGTATTTACCATTCTATCTTATGAGACTATGTTATATGATTTTAGTAGATTTAATATTTCAAAAAAGAACTTTCGGTTCGAGCTTGTCTTGATATACTTATCGGAATATGATTTAAGCAATGGATGTTCGCAGATCCTTAACAATCTTGGTTAAGAACGGTTTATTGTTCATGAACTGTTTTTGTTTCAAGTTGATCATTTGGAAATTGCCCAAGCAATGATATTATTTATTTATGGAGATTGGGAATGTTTCGAATTGTTTAAAGAGAGTTTTCAGGACTTATTGAAATTCTTGACGTAAAGTATGTACGTATACCCTGTACACGTACCCTAGTGATTTGAGTTCCGGAATAGGGTAGGTACGCATCCCGATATGCATACCTTAAGGTTCTGGGTTCTTGAATGAGGGGGAGGTACACATACCGAGTACGCGTACCCCTGGGAAATGAGTTCATGAATGGCTAAGGGTACACATACCCGGTACATAACTAAGCAGATGCTCATGAGCTATTTTCACAAATATGTTTGGCATTGCTACAACTCTCATAAACACTTGTAAGACAACTTTACTCACTAAATTAATCATTGTTTTTAATATAGAATAGTTATGATGAAAGCAATACGGAGATTGCTAGGGATGAGAAGAGACGAAAAGGATGAGATTGACGATATTAAAGAAAAGATAATAGGGAATCGTATTAAACGATAATAATATTTATTGATTGATAATGATAATATTGTGTCTCTAAACAAGAAGGCTTAGCCTTTATATAGGTTCTACAAGAACCGACTAAAAGAAAATAAAAGAGAATTATACCTAAACTAGGAAAGTGAAGACTTGAATAACAAGTAAACCTTAACAGACGTTGGGGATCAACTGTAATAGTTGATATATACCTAAAGGGATCAACTATAATAGTTGACACGGACGAAGTGGGTCAACTGGTACAGTTGACACATTGAAGATAGGCAGATGTCCTACATCAGTTTTTGAATCATGGTTTAAATTTATGCTTGAAAGTTCAAAAGGCATATTTTCCAATAGTAACTATCATTGTACACGGTTCCAGAACCCTGGACCATAGTGTATATTTTTATGTGTATTTTCAACGCGGACTTCTCACATGCTTACATGATTTTTTATCAATAATTTCATCTAAACTGAGAAAGTGTTTGCTTGGATATTAAGTTATCTTATCTTGAATTCAAAGCTACCTAGAGCTTCGAAAATTCATAAATAGAGAGACTCATGCAACAAGATTTCTTAATCCTTGGCACTTATTGAAAATGCGGGGGTCTAACAACCACACCCAACAATTCGTTTGGCAATCTGAGAGGACTTACTCCAATATACTTTCTGGAGAATCAACTAGACAGTCAGACTCAATCTAGAGTAAAATATATCAAAGAGCTTAATATCTCTAACTCTTAATTCAATCTGCAATCAGCAAATAGAAATCTACGAGCCTGATTGAATATAAGAGGAGTTACTTGAACGGTACCAAAAACCAATGTTCAAGTGTCAATCAACGTAAATCAACAACCAAAGGTTGGATATTCTAATTGATTGATCTTAACGCACAACCTGTGATATTTCAATTATATAACAAAATATAACGCGGAAAAGAAATAACACAGACACCAAAATTTTGTTAACGAGGAAACCGCAAATGCAGAGAAACCCCAGGACCTAGTCCAGATTGAACACCACACTGCATTAAGCCGCTACATACTCTAGCCTACTACCAATTAACTTCGGACTGGACTGTAGTTGAACCCTGATCAATCTCACATTGATTCAAGGTACAGTTGCGTTCCTTGCATCTCTGATCCAGCAGGATACTACGTACTTGATTCCCTTAGTTGATCTAACCCACAACTAAGAGTTGCTACGACCCAAAGTCGAAGACTTGATAAACAAATCTTTCTCACACAGAAAAGTCTATAGGATTGAATAAATTTGTCTCCCACAGAAATACCCAAGAGTTTTTGTTTCGTCTTTTGATAAATCAAGGTGAACAGGAACCAATTGATAAACCGGACTTATATTCCTGAAGAACGGACTAGTATTATCAATCACCTCACAATAATCTAAATCGTATGATGGCGAAACTAGATATTGTGGAATCACAAACGGTGAGACGAAGATGTTTGTGATTACTTTTATCTTGCCTATCGGAGAAATTAATCTCGAGTCAATTATTTCAATTGTACTCAATACGATAGAATCAGGCAAGATCAGAACACGCAACTACAAAGAAAATAGTTGGGTCTGGCTTCATAATCCTAATCAAGTCTTTGAAGTCGTTAACCTACGTGGTCTCGAAAGAAACCTAAGGTTAGAGGAGAGTCGACTCTAGTTATACAACTAGTAACACATGGGACGTGTGGGGATTAGGTTTCCCAGTTGCTAGAGTTCTCCTTTATATAGTTTTCAAATCAGGGTTTGCAATCCAAGTTACCTTGGTAACAAAGCATTCAATATTCACCGTTACATGAAAAACCTGATTCAACCAAGCTAATATCTTTCAACCGTTAGATCGAACTTAGCTTGTTACACACAATGAAATGTACCCTCATTTAGGTTTATGTAACCGTACCTAAACGTGTACACCATGTTAGTTCACAAATAGTTAACCGAGGTTAGCCATATGATCACTCTCATATCAACCTTATTCATCTTAACCATAACTAGTTCAAATGACTCAAATGAAACTAGTTGAAGAACCGTTCAATTGCTATATTCTCATAGAAGTATACAGGAATACAATTGAAGCAAAATCGGTTTGATTCACTTGAATCAATACATGAACATTATAGACACGGTTTGCAAAGATTGCATTCCTTATTTTATAAATGTTTAGGTTCATGTACATGACCAATTTTAGAAAGTAACCACTTAAGTATGCGTACTTAAGTAACCGGATTTGAGTTTGTTTTAGTTTTCAAACTCAGCAGAAATTCACGGACGTGAACTTTCTGCCAGGATAAGAACGGGTACGCATACTTTGGTAACTGGTTGAGTTGGTTTCTTATTTCAAAACTCAGCAGAAATTCACGGACGTGAACTTCCGCCAGCATGCGTACATGTACGCATACTTAGCCAGTTTCCATCAACCATTTCGTACACACACAAGTATGTATACATTTGGTTCCCGGATTTGGACTTATATACAAATGTGCGAACACGCTATATGCTTATATCCAAAGATGGTTACATGATTCTAAGCTCGTTATTTCAATCATTGAAACATTCTTAGAGGATGACAATAGCCGTTTTCACACACTATTGGTAGGCCTGAAAAGATGTTTATGTTTAGCCTACGAGTAATAACCGCAAGTGCACGGCGTCTATCGGAGACGTGGCAAGTACGGGTCGAACCACAGAGACTTGTGGTGCTCTGATTGATCTAATGGCTTCCTAAACTGATTTCAAGTGAAGTAGCACAACTGAGGTTTTGTTGCCGATACGGCTGGATGAAACGAAGTGACTCTAAACTAAGGTATAAGACAGTGATAGAGGGGTTACTAGGGTCTTCAAATCCACCACTAACTCCTATTATGTGTTTAACTAAGTTGAGCTTCTTGTTCCTATGGCAGTTAAGGATAAGGTGTCAATTTTATCTCTTAACTAAGGAGTTTCTCCATGTAATGCTTCAAATAACAGCTGAGGGTACTAACCTAGAGCACTAGTTGTCTAATTAAGTACAACTAGTCAAAGGAATTAGCATTTGGGTCTAAGGTTTGAGTGAGGTACTCTCAATGTAGTTGTAACCTAACTACAATGGATACAAGGCATCCATTGTGAGAGAAAAACACCTGGGTACTCTAATTGAAGACATAGTTATAGTTTAAGCATTCAAGATAGTTCAACAGAGTTTAAAACATAATATGGAATTAGGGTTTCACTAAAACCCTAGCACACTAAATTAAAACATCAAAACACAATTAAACTACAATAAATCCTAATTGTTGCTCTGGCTAGCCCAGGCATAAAGTTTTTCACAGCCAAATCAAGTTCTATTTATACATGAAAACTCAAACCCTAAATTATTTCAAAAACAGAAAAATAATGAAAAACCTCTCACCCACGTCGCTCAATCCGCTCTCTCTTGTCAATCGCCTCGAGAACTCCATGTATGGGTTGATTTGGTGAAACCCTAGCTCTAGTCATCTCGATTTAGCTTCTAGGGTTATGATAGAAGCTAAGAAAGAGATGTCTAGGTCTAGAGAGGTGGAGAAGGTGGTGTGGCTGCTTGTTGATGGTGTCGGGGGTGAGGAGATGAGGATGGTGGTGGCGTCTTTGGTATGGTGAAGGAAGTGGAGAGAGTGGGTTCTCTCTGCAATCGGTATGGGTGAAGAGAGAGGAGAAGAAGAAGAGAAATGGGGAATGAGTTAGGTTTTTGGTCGATGGTTAGGGTATAGGTGGATTTGTTGTTGAACGGGTGCAACAAGCTTCGATGAGAATGATGGAGCGAGCGTCGGATCTAGGGGAAGAAATCTCAACGGCTCGGGCGATATGCGGTTTTTGGTGTTGAGCGGGAGCGCGAGAACTGATGTAAACGAAGGAGCGACCGTAGGATATAGCTAGATGCGATCTCAACGGCTCGGGATGAGCGGGTCGGGTCTAGCTCAAGCCCATGTCTTGTAGATGAGTTGCTACTTGTTGGGTTGCAATCATTGCTTGTGTGGCTTTGGCTTTCTGCTCCATAGATGCTCGACTCCAATTCTTAGCTCTTTTGGCTCCTCAATTTCTCCGAGCTTTATTTATTACCTAAAAACACAAAATTAATTAATACAAATATTTATTCTTGAAAACAAGGAAAATACAGAATATGGGATAATATCTAATTCTTGAGCACAAAAGATGAGTAAAATGCCAATAAAAAGGTGTATAAATATGCACTATTTAGCACTCATCAAATACCCCCAAGCCTGAATTTTACTTGTCCTCAAGTAAAACAGAAAATAAGAAATCCTAACTATACCCCCTGTCGCGCAGTCTCTCGAATGCATTTAGCGTATGCACTAAGCCTTTAAACCCCTAGGTGTCCCTAGTGGACGAGTTGTAGTCTCGTGAGGGTTTTGAGAGGTGTACCCACAAAACCTTCTCCAACTTCAGAGTGTAAAAGAGTCTCAAGCCTCCAAGAAGCTATGAGGACATAGAGTTTCGCATGCTAGTAACAAGAAGTTAGAACTACCAAAGAACGCATTCTCATCCTTAAGTGCTGAGCGAGAAGTAACCATACCATATGAAAGAATTCGGATTCGATTGTGATCATAAGCCTCGACGTCTGCCTCACCATGAGGGTTTTATGATAATTGCACTCAAAAAGATCGCTTTTTAGTCTCTCATGTGTGCAGCGGGAATAAAGAGAGAAATCCTGCACACGTTGTAGGTAAGAAGGATAACCTTCCGAAATAAAATCTAGAGACTCCACAAAAGTGTGGACAAAAAGAATCTTTTTCTGATGATCTCTAAGGAAGGAAATCAACCATAGCAAGGATGGGAGTACTCTCACTTCTCACCCGATCGGCAATTAATATCACTCTCTCATAGGAACCATAGAAACGTCTTCAATCTTCGGTCTTCGGTCTTCAACTATTGATGACGAACTTCTGAACTTTACAAAAATTTGATTTTTTTTTTTTTTTTTTTTTTTAAGTATCACAATAAAATAATAAAACTCAATTTTTCACAAACTTCATTAATTCTCATCCTATTTTCTTTTCTTTTCTTTGTTGCTTGTAAACCTTGGACTATCTCAACTTTTCTTTCAATATTCGATGATGCTCCGTTTCTTTGACGATGATGTGTTTCTATGGGTCTGTTGATTGAGAGAGAGAGTGATGCTAAATGCAAATCGATATTTAGAAGGAGTTTTCATCTTTAAACGTCACCCTCATGATTGACAAAAACTAGCACTCAAGAGATCAAAAGTAGTCTTTGAAAATGGTGCGAAGTTGGGTAGCTCACCATTCCTACCGGAATTGACGTACGGTGACACACACTCTAACATGACTTTTCTAGAAAGTTGCAAAAAATTGAAGGTTGGTGCCTCACTTGATGTAAAATGGGTAGTCTCCACTATGGGTGATCACAATTCTACTACCGAATATCTAAACAAAGACCTAATTCGCTCTCGGCATGGTTAAATCCAACTTTAACGCTCTAATCAACTAAGAAACCCGATTGTGTTCTCCGGTACTTCTAACCTCGTTATTTCGGTCGATTCTCTATGTAAACATAGCTAGAAGCATGCTAGTGACTCTAAAATCTCTAAAAGTTGGAGGTTTTTACAAATTTTTTTTTTTTTTTTTTTTTTTTTTGAAAATAAAAGATTAAAAAGACTAAAAACTCTAAATGCAAATGCACCCCCAAACCTAAATCAAACATTGTCCTCAATGTGTCGACATATAGAAAAATTTTAAACAGTCACATACCGAGAGAACTATGCTGATAAGAGAAAAGGGAAGAGATTACCGGATGTCGGCGGAGCACGGTTAGAGCTTCATTCGTTAAGGCTAGAATCCAACATATCATATCGGATTAGCATCATATATGCGCAAGAAGACTCAACCGAATCAAGAAAGAAAAATTAAAAAGTCCTACGGGATTATATACAAAAATTCACCATACACTAACAATCTAAAGAGTTGCGGGTCAACCCAAAAGATAATGTACAGAAACATTAACATTCTTACAAATATAACATAAAAATGGGCTTTGGTTTATCTGGGAATTTGGTTTATTGGGTTTTGGTTTGGTTGTGAGCAGCCCCAGCAGTGTGAAACTGCACAGCCCAGTTGCACAGCCCAGTATTTGGGCTTCAGTTTTGTGTACAACCCAGAAGTGGGTTGAGCCCAGTATTTCAGTTAAGTGGGCTAGAAGTCAATGGGTTGTTTCAGCCCAGCTATCTGGCACAGGGCTCTGTTGGTGCAGAGTTTGGCAAACTCAGGCACTGGCTGTGTGCACACCAGTAAGGCTGAGTTATGTGCTGGTTGGTTTTGCACAGCCTAGTATGTGAGCTTCAGTTTATGCTCAAGTTGTTTTTGTGCAGGGATTGGCAAGTTATGTGCAGCCCTAGGCCAAGCACAAGAAAAACAACAATTTGTTGTGTGCACAGAACAAAGAAATCACTTAGGAAACTTGAGCAGCTTATGCACAGGTTGTGTTCACGCAAAGATGATTTTAAATGCAGCAAAGCACATAGGGGTGATGGTTATGTTGCGAATACAGGTTGTCAAGCACAGGCCCGAGTGCACAGTAGAACAAGAAAGCAACAGTTGCGCAGCCAAGAGGTCATATGAGTGCACAAGCAAACAGCAAAGTGTGTAGAGTCGAGATTATTCAAAACAAGCACGGCTAACACAAAACCAAAGCATTCATGTGAGCATAGCATTTTATTCACAACATCCAATGTTTACTGGATCAGCAGATGCAACAGTAAATGAACAAAGTGCAACAGTTTATAACATGCTCAGGGTGTTGGAGTCAACTGGGGTAGTTGATATCAACTATCATAGTTGATGCAGCAGACTTGGCTATCTGTAGCTCAAACTCACAACTTCAGGGGCTGGAGCTTGGCTCAGGGCTGATGGCAACTATGGTCACAGAACATACAAGCACATAATTCAGATTTCAAAATTGCTCAAGAGTCACAGATAGTTCAGTTGTTTCACAGGATATGCTCACAGACTCAGGTCTTAGATTGCACAAATTTCAGATATGGCAGTGAACAAAGCTTAGCAAGTAACAGTTCTCAGCTCATGCACAGATTAAAGATTGGCAGGTGCCAAGGCTAGTACTCAGCACAGATTTTCAACAGATCACACAAGTACAGGCTTCAGCCAAGGCAAGCAGCCACAGTGTCATGCACAGGTCACAGATGTTGCAGTTAGAGAGAGAGAGAGAGAGCACATGCGTAAACCCAAGAAAAGTAACCACAGATGCACAAATGTATGCATACAATTGCACCAGGTCTCAACATACTCAGCTAACATGCTTACAAATTACCAAGGAGCCACTCATATGAACCTTATAAGTAACAGGGGGTGCTCAGGGCTCACACAAGGTTCAGCAGATAACACAGGTCAGTTATAGCTCAGGATTGACGGGGTAAACATGCATAGAGGTACAGAGCAATTATAGCTGGGCTTTGTGATCACACCACTACATCAGAGTCAATCCCTCATGGTAATTTGCCAAGGAAGAGCAACAATTCAACAAATCTAGCTAAATTACCACAGGGGAATGAGCAAACTACTCAGATGCAAGGGTTCACTAGGGTCATTCAGATGAGCAATGTTGGTTGACAGGGTAGATCATGCAAAGGGGCTGTCACAGCTTGGCTCAACAGCTCACACAAGGTCACACAGCTCACACAAGGTCACAGCTACAGGGGTTGAGTTAAGATGCACAGAGCTCTCAAAACAATGATTTCAGGTGTAAAGCACACTTAGGAAGTCAGCTAGTTTATCATGCAAACAAGACTAGTGCTCAGTCATGCTCAATGTCAGTATGCAAAGGAGTGAGGCAATGTTTCAAAGAACAGGTGGTAGTTCATGCAGGGAAAGTTTACAGAGCATTCATGATATAGAGCATACAAGGCACATGGCACAGGGCATACATGGGAAGTTTAGGTTTACCTCATTCTCAGGGCAATATGATGCTCAGATACTAACCTCAAATCCTAAGCTTTTCCTTGTCTTCTTTCCTTTGGCCTTTGTAACATGCACCGTGAGCTCAATGAGATCAAACTTAGTTCTCCATGTTATACAATAAGCACAGTGCTACAATGACAGAGCTAAGCACTCGAGCTCAATGTCAAACTCGGTTCTCGATGCTACAGGATATGCACCGAGAGTATCTTGGACCTGATTGGGACTAAGATGCAGAATGCAAAAAATGCAGAAGAAATGACAGCTAATACAGCTAAGTTACAATGCAAAACTACAATGCACTGACAAGATGCAACTATGTGATGAAACTGAAAGGTTGAGAATGCATCTAATGCAAGTGAGAAAAATTATCTAAAATGCAATGGTAAAGTTACAATATGCTAAGTTACACTAAAATGCAGGGCTAAAAACAACAATGCAGGGTGAGTATATACAGGGGTGAGTGGAAATCAGTAGAGGAAGCAAATTATCAACTTAGCACACGCCAAGTCCCCGGCAACGGCGCCAAAAACTTGGTAGGCCTGAAAAGATGTTTATGTTTAGCCTACGAGTAATAACCGCAAGTGCACGGCGTCTATCGGAGACGTGGCAAGTACGGGTCGAACCACAGAGACTTGTGGTGCTCTGATTGATCTAATGGCTTCCTAAACTGATTTCAAGTGAAGTAGCACAACTGATGCGTGTCGTAGGTGCAATCAAATTAATTAATGTTTCCACTCAATTAAAAATAATATAATGGAAGTCAAGTTCGTTCCCACGAGGAGCAAGAGATTCTAGTTGTAAAAATTGTCACAAAAGGGGGGTGTAAAAAGCAAAAGAAAATAAACAAAGCAATTAAAATCGAAAGTTGAAAGCAATAAGAGAGACAAGACCAAGGAATCCTTCTTCGTTACGAAACAATGAATCAAGTTATGTTCTTTTCTACTTGTTATTAGTCACAAATTATCACCAACCGTAGGTAAAGTAGCTAGATCAGTGCTAAACCCCTAAATCCCTTGTATCACCGGACACGGAAGTTCTCGACTACCGGATTCTATTTACCAAACCACCTAGTAGTAGATCACTCTAGATGTAATTTAAATAAACGCATTAAGATTCATGAACTTATTAGGTCAATATTAGTAGTTAGACTCTTAGATCAAGGTCTACTTGCTAACGTTGTTTTCACACACAATTGCTCCACGGAATCCCTCCGCAAGGTCTCGTGTTTGCTACTTATGTAAAAAGTCAAGAAACGATTACTTATCCCCTAACTTTCACTAGCTTTAGATCAAATTAACAAATCAATTTAGCGTGCACTCTAAACAATCTATCAATCAATCATGAATGTCTTTAAGATCATTCCTATTAGTAAAAACAAACGATAATCATGTGAAAAACTTCAAGATAGAATTGAAAACAAAAACTCAAAACATAAATTAAGAACTAGGAATTCATCCTCAATCAATAATAAAATTAGCTACTCATGTTTTTGAAATTCACACAAATAATAATTAAAAGGAGAATTTTCAAGTTCACACAAATAATTAAAAAGAAGAATCTTAGAAAAGCAAGCAAAAACACAAGTGATGTGTGTGTAGAGAGGTGTGTAAAAGATGTAGAAAACTTCTCTATTTATAGGCTTCAATATTCTCCAATTCTTCCAAGGATTAGAATCCTTTTCCTTTAGCAATTCAACTTCCAAATTCAAGTCTTTCTCAACTCTTCATCTTCTCTTTCCAAATTTGAGCCAAATTCTCCATCCAATTCGTAGTCCAAGTCTTCACACCCATGAGAGAAGTCCATAGAAAATTCTGGAATTTTGCTCGCCGGAAAACTGGGATTGTGGCCGGAATCCGTCACCGGAATCTTTTCTCCGTCGACGGAATATTCGAATCACGGCACCGTTAGAGATAACGGTCAAACTGGTCAATCTGTTAGTCCACCGGGTCAAGTCATAAAGGAGTCGACCACCGAGTCAAGCATCTTACTCGGTGATCGATCTAATCAGGGTGAGTTGGATCTGGATCTGGATCGAGTTGAATCGCCGGAGTGGAGAACCCGTCCGAGTTCCGTTCTGAGGACTTCCGGCCAATTTCGAGCCTCTACTTCATCGAGTTCTGTGAAATTCCTAAGCATTCATCTAGTTTCGACCATTTCAAGCTTGACTCATACCTTCACCATATTCAATTACGCAGACTCATTCATTTCTCCAGCATCAGGTAACAGCAAATCTTAATCGAAAACCCATTTTCGAACCCACTCTGTTCCATCCTCTGAGTTCAACAGCAACAGCTCCAAAACTCATCTGTTGTCTCGATTTTAGATTCATTGCCATCTTTGATTCACAGATTCAAAAGGTGACAAGAGCCCTACGACCTCAACTAACAAATACCCATACATTATCACATACCAGAACCCCTTTTTGATCTTCATTCTTCTCGGTTCACAAAACCCTATCTCCCTGAGCTTCACATCAGAGACTACCACCATCTCTTCAACTCATATTCCCCGATCTGTTCTCGATTCAGCATCTCCCTGAGCTTCACAACAGCGGCAAGTTCATCCATCGCAGACCCATTTCCTTTGGTTCATCAAGTTCATTGTTGCCATCAACAAAGCATTGAGAACCCATCCATACTCGATTCGTCTCATCTCGATCTTGACTCTCGGACCAACGAAGCAGCGGTTTCAAATCGAAACCCATCATCCCCTGCAATTGAATCTCGAATTAACCACCATCTTCATTCGCAACAGCAACAATGAACACTCCTTCCAATTAATCTCAATTTCTCTGTATGTTTTCTCTAGATTTCACGGCTAGCATTGATCTCTTCTTAATTACACCAAAATCTTAAATCAACCACAACCATCATCGTTCTAACTCAATCCCATCTTACCGAGCTTCATCATCTTCAAATTCTACTCGATTTCATCTCGAATCCAACGAATCGATCCCGGAATTTCTCGAATCGGACAGAGCAGCAGCAGCCACTGTTGCTTGCAATAATTCTCTTTCTGTGCCGTGTAGAAAAAAATGAGAGAAAACTCTCTTGACTTTAGGGTAAGGAATCGAACAGGATTAAAACGCCCACATAAAAACCACCCCCAGTTTGGGTGTCTTAATAAGTGGTTAGTTCTGATAAGGGCTAACCAGTTTCCAGCCCCTTATCCTTAGCTTGGCTCTCAATAGTAATTGCCCATGGAATGACAATTTTGCCCTTTTGCGCAACTTTGGATGGTTTCTTCTTCTTTTCGTTCGTGCGACTCCATAGTAGCTATAAAACTCAAAACAAGCGTAAAATACATAATTTACAAGAAAAATAGCAAAGAAAGCATAAACAATAGATAATAAATAGGATGTATTCTACACCCTATCAAATTCCCCCACACTTAGACTTTGCTAGTCCTCGAGCAAATCAAACTAAAAACTCACAACTTCAAAGCGTTCAAGCGTCACAAGCATCCAAAGAGTTATGAGGACATAGAGTTTCTGCATGCTAGTAATAAGAAGTTAGAAATACTAAAGAACATATTCTCATTCTTAAATGTTGAGTGAGAAATAACCACACCATAATGAGAGAACGCGTGTTTGAGAAACGATCAATAAGCATTTCGCCTCGACTTCGCCTCACCAAACAGATTTTATGATAATTGCACTCAAAAAGATGGCTTTTTTATGGTTCTCACATGTGTGCGGGTAGGAATGAAGAGAGAATTCTGCAACAACACGTTGAATGGTGGGAAGGACAACTTCCGAAGTATTTTTAAAAACCCACATCTTTTAATATTTTGAAAAACCATTTTTCTGACGATCTCTAAGAAAGGAAATCAACCACTATTATCGAGGATGAGATTACTTACTCACCTTCACATCCGATCGCCAATTATGATAACACCACTCTCACGACATCCAATAGAAACGTCTTCCGCTCCTTGTCTTGATCTTCTTGGTCTTCGTCTTCGGTTTCAACTATTAATGATAAACTCTTGATCTTCGTAATTCCTTGACAATTTGTAACTCTTTTACCTTAAAACCTTGTCGCTTGAAACTTTCTTATAAATTTTCCTTCCCCACGGCTTAATAAATAAAAACAAAACAAATATTTCTCTTGTTTTTTTTTTCTTTTTTTTTTTATGAAATTTTCAAATTTTTTTTTTTTCGAAAAGAGAAATTAAATACAAAATAAACCATGGCCGTGGGAGAAGTATTTTACCGCTTGATTCTTCACAACTTGTATCGTCTTGAAATCATAAACTTCAAAAATTCTCACCTTTTAATTTTCTTCGCTTTCATGAATAAGTCTTCATACTTGAATATAAAATCACCTCATTGTAGTGTAAGTTTTCAACATATATGTAGAAATCTGCTCTTTGTATGTTGCTTTACTTGTATTTGAAATTTGCTCTTTTTCTCGTTCCGTTGCTTGTAAACCTTAAACTTTTTCCAACTTTTCTTGTAGATTTTGATGTCGCTCCTTGTTGATGATGAATGTGTTTCTATGGATCCGTTGTTGTCGAGAGAGAGAATGGTGCTAAGCGCAAATCGAACTACAAGAAGGAAGCTTTCATCCATGGACGTCACCCTCATGATTGACAAAATTAGCACTCAAGAGATCAAAGAGTAGTGCTTCTATTGGTGGGAGGTTGGGTAGCTCACCATTCTACCCGGAATTGACGTATGGTGACACACACTCAAAAGAAGCTCTTTAGTAGATGGAAAATTTCTGGTCGTGCCTCACATGATATGAATACGGGTAGTCTCCACTAATGATTGATCAAAGCAACTCTAATAACGCATTTCTCCCGCACCAAATTCGCATCACCGGCATGATTAAATCCATTATTTAACACTCAAACAAACAAGAAATCCGAATGTAGTTCTCTAACATTTCCAAGTTCAATTATGTCGGTCAAAATCTCTATGTAAACATACCTAGAAGTATGCTAGTGACTCTAAAATCTTTAAAAGTTGGAGTTTTTATGTAAAACTTTTTTTTTTTTTTTTTTTTTTTTTAAATTTTTTTCATTTTTTTGTAATTTTTGTTTTAAAATACATGCTTAACCACTCCCCCACACTTAAACCTTACATTGTCCTCAATGTAATTGAATCCTCCTAGTAAAGTCAAGGTGGGAAATTTTAACATGATAAGAAACAAGAAAAAGAAATAACAAAAAGCAAAAAGAATAAGAAATACAAAACCTATGGGTTGCCTCCCATTAAGCGCTTGTTTTAAAGTCGACGGCCCGACTTAGATTTTGCAAGATTCATTAGCCCGGATCAATCTCTTTCACAGGAAAACATGATTTCACATCACTAGGGTATCGCGTTGTCTCAAAGATATTGAAGTGGATGAGTGTACCATCAAACTCCATAGTCAAGGTGCCATTTTGGACATCAATCTTTGTTCCGGCGGTGCTTAAGAATGGTCTACCCAATAGCAAAGGTGTAGACTTGGAAGAATTCTCATCATTCATGTCTAAGACATAGAAATCGGCCGGAAAGACAAGCTCATTAACCTGCACCAAAACATTCTCAACAATCCCTTTCGGGTAAACATTAGATCGGTTAGCAAGTTCAAGAACTACCCCGGTCTCTTTAAGAGGACCAAGATTCAAAGAATCATAAATCGAGGAAGGCATAACATTAACCGATGCACCCAAATCTAGCAAAGCTCGAGTAAACCTTGTTTTACCAATTGTGCAAGGTATATTGAAACTACCGGGGTCCTTTAATTTTGGTGGGAGTTTCTTGAGAATAAACGCCGAAGCATTCTCCCCCACACTCATGACTTCATTCCCTTTCAACCTTTTCTTCTTCATGCACAACTCCTTTAAGAACTTTGCACAACGAGGAATTTGACGAATAGCTTCTATGAGTGGAATATTGACTTGTACTTTCTTAAAGATCTCCCAAATATCCATGTATTCCAAGTCTTTCTTTGATTTAGCAAATCGGCTAGGGAACGGGGGGTGGAGTTGTGAAAGTAGGAACCGTCTCCTCGGGTTGGTTGGTTGGAGATGTTTTCTCCTTTGGTGCGGTTTCAATTTCCTCTTTCTCATCATACACCTTATCTTGTTGATTTGGTTGCTCCACTTGTTTCCCACTCCTCAAAGTAATCGCATTAACGCTCTCTCTTGGATTAACAAATGGTTGTGAAGGAAGTTTTGTGGACGCTTGCGCTTTCAATAAGTTCACATCGGTCGCTAATTGCCCCACTTGAATTTGTAAATCCTTGATTGCCGAATCGGTCTTTTGTTGGTGTTGTTGAACCAAAGTGGTGAGACCTTGCACACCTTGCATTAACGCATTGAGCTTGTCATCATTCAAAGAATCACGCTCCTTGACTTGTTGTGGTTGAAATTGTTGTTGAGGTTGGAAACGTGATTGTTGGAAACCACCTTGTTGCTCATACGGATTGGGAACCGCCGCTTGCTTATTTGCATAACTAAAGTTGGGATGATCCTTCCAACCGGGATTATAGGTATTGGAGTATGGATCGTACCTTGGCCTTTGATTTGGATATAAAGCATTCACTTGTTCGGTCTCACCATCCGGAATAATTACCGCGGCCATCCTTTGCATCATTATCTCCATGTTACTCATCCTTTGATCAAGATGTGATGATGTATCACTAACTTCATGCACTCGCCTAACCATTGGTTCATCCCTTGTGTAGAATTGTTGCGAGTTTGCCGCCATACTTTCAATCAACTCTCTAGCTTCGGTCAAAGTCTTGTTCATTAGTGCACCACCACCCGCGGCGTCAAGAAGAGACCTATCACTTGGGTGAAGAGCTTCATAGAAGTATTGGAGTATCATAACATCACTAAATTGATGGTGTGGACAGCTTGCCACCAACCTCTTGTATCGCTCCCAACATTCATACAATGATTCTCCCACTTGTTGTTTCAATCCACAAATCTCCTTGCGAATTTGAGTAGCTTTGGATGCGGGAAAATATCTCTCGAGGAAAAGTTTCTTCATCCCATTCCATGTTGTGATACTTAGGAAGGTAAATAATATAACCATTCCTTAGCATTGCCCGCCAAAGAAAACGGGAAAGCTTTCAACATTGCTCCATCCGCATTAGTCTCCGGTGGAAGCATGGCCATAACTATGGTATAGAAGTCCATAAGATGTTTGTTTGGGTCCTCATTCACCATGCCATGGAACTTTGGTAACTCTCTAATCAACCCCGGCTTGATCTCGAAGGTTGAGTTAGTTTGGATACACCATTGTTGTGTGTCAAGCTTGTGAGAAGCTAGGTCCTTGAGTGTACGATCAGCCATTGGTTCTTCCTCTTTGTTCGAATCTGTGAATTCACTAGATGAAGAAGGAGGAAGTGGAGTGTTAACCGCTCGAATGAAATCCTTTAGTTGAGTGCCGGATCGAAGACGTATGGGACTCGGTCTGCCCTCTTTAAGCATTCACCAAAGGTATAACACCTGAAACAAGATTCTCAAAAACTAAGTTAGATACGGTAAAGAATCTAACAAAGCAAGAATAAAGCAAAAAGAAAAACAACTAAAAATCGCCGTTGCTCCCCACAGACGGCGCCAAAAATTTGATGCGTGTCGTAGGTGCAATCAAATTAATTAATGTTTCCACTCAATTAAAAATAATATAATGGAAGTCAAGTTCGTTCCCACGAGGAGCAAGAGATTCTAGTTGTAAAAATTGTCACAAAAGGGGGTGTAAAAAGCAAAAGAAAATAAACAAAGCAATTAAAATCGAAAGTTGAAAGCAATAAGAGAGACAAGACCAAGGAATCCTTCTTCGTTACGAAACAATGAATCAAGTTATGTTCTTTTCTACTTGTTATTAGTCACAAATTATCACCAACCGTAGGTAAAGTAGCTAGATCAGTGCTAAACCCCTAAATCCCTTGTATCATAGGACACGGAAGTTCTCGACTACCGGATTCTATTTACCAAACCACCTAGTAGTAGATCACTCTAGATGTAATTTAAATAAACGCATTAAGATTCATGAACTTATTAGGTCAATATTAGTAGTTAGACTCTTAGATCAAGGTCTACTTGCTAACGTTGTTTTCACACACAATTGCTCCACGGAATCCCTCCGCAAGGTCTCGTGTTTGCTACTTATGTAAAGAGTCAAGAAACGATTACTTATCCCCTAACTTTCACTATCTTTAGATCAAATTAACAAATCAATTTAGCGTGCACTCTAAACAATCTATCAATCAATCATGAATGTCTTTAAGATCATTCCTATTAGTAAAAACAAACGATAATCATGTGAAAAACTTCAAGATAGAATTGAAAACAAAAACTCAAAACATAAATTAAGAACTAGGAATTCATCCTCAATCAATAATAAAATTAGCTACTCATGTTTTTGAAATTCACACAAATAATAATTAAAAGGAGAATTTTCAAGTTCACACAAATAATTAAAAAGAAGAATCTTAGAAAAGCAAGCAAAAACACAAGTGATGTGTGTGTAGAGAGGTGTGTAAAAGATGTAGAAAACTTCTCTATTTATAGGCTTCAATATTCTCCAATTCTTCCAAGGATTAGAATCCTTTTCCTTTAGCAATTCAACTTCCAAATTCAAGTCTTTCTCAACTCTTCATCTTCTCTTTCCAAATTTGAGCCAAATTCTCCATCTAATTCGTAGTCCAAGTCTTCACACCCATGAGAGAAGTCCATAGAAAAATTACGGAATTTTGCTCGCGAAAATCGGGATTGTGGCGGAATCGTCACGGAATCTTTTCTCCGTCGACGGAATATTCGTCACGGCACCGTTAGAGATAACGGTCAAACGGGTCAACTGTTAGTCCACCGGGTCAAGTCATAAAGGAGTCACCACCGAGTCAAGATCTTACTCTACTGACCGATCTAATCAGGGGGTGAGTTGGATCTACTGGATCGGTCATCGCCGAGTTGAATCGCCGGAGTGGAGAACCGCCGAGTTCCGTTTACGAGGACTTCCGGCCAATTTCAGGCCTCTACTTCATCGGTTCTGTGAAATTCCTAGCATTCATCTAGTTTCGACCATTTCAAGCTTCAGCTCATACCTTCACCATATTCAATTACGCAGACTCATTCATTTCTCCAGCATCAGGTAACAGCAAATCTTAATCGAAAACCCATTTTCGAACCCACTCTGTTCCATCCTCTGAGTTCAACAGCAACAGCTCCAAAACTCATCTGTTGTCTCGATTTTAGATTCATTGCCATCTTTGATTCACAGATTCAAAAGGTGACAAGAGCCCTACGACCTCAACTAACAAATACCCATACATTATCACATACCAGAACCCCTTTCTGATCTTCATTCTTCTCGGTTCACAAAACCCTATCTCCCTGAGCTTCACATCAGAGACTACCACCATCTCTTCAACTCATATTCCCCGATCTGTTCTCGATTCAGCATCTCCCTGAGCTTCACAACAGCGGCAAGTTCATCCATCGCAGACCCATTTCCTTTGGTTCATCAAGTTCAGTGACCGCCATCAACAAAGCACCGAGAACCCATCCATACTCGATTCGTCTCATCTCGATCTTGACTCTCGGACCAACAGCGAGCGGTTTCAAATCGAAACCCATCATCCCCCGCAATTGAATCTCGAATTAACCACCATCTTCATTCGCAACAAAGAACAATGAACACTCCTTCCAATTAATCTCAATTTCTCTGTATGTTTTCTCTAGATTTCACGGCTAGCATTGATCTCTTCTTAATTACACCAAAATCTTAAATCAACCACAACCATCATCGTTCTAACTCAATCCCATCTTACCGAGCTTCATCATCTTCAAATTCTACTCGATTTCATCTCGAATTCAACGAATCGATCCGGAATTTCTCGAATCGGACAGAGCAAGCGAAGAGCGACCCATCTTGTTGCTTGCAATAATTCTCTTTACGTGCGTGTAGAAAAAAATGAGAGAAAACTCTCTTGACTTTAGGGTAAGGAATCGAACAGATTAAAACGCCCACATAAAAACCACCCCAGTTTGGGTGTCTTAATAAGTGGTTAGTTCTGATAAGGGCTAACCAGTTTCCAGCCACTTATCCTTAGCTTGGCTCTCAATAGTAATTGCCCATGGAATGACAATTTTGCCCTTTTGCGCAACTTTGGATGGTTTCTTCTTCTTTTCGTTCGTGCGACTCCATAGTAGCTATAAAACTCAAAACAAGCGTAAAATACATAATTTACAAGAAAAATAGCAAAGAAAGCATAAACAATAGATAATAAATAGGATGTATTCTACACCCTATCAACAACTGAGGTTTTGTTGCCGATACGGCTGGATGAAACGAAGTGACTCTAAACTAAGGTATAAGACAGTGATAGAGGGGTTACTAGGGTCTTCAAATCCACCACTAACTCCTATTATGTGTTTAACTAAGTTGAGCTTCTTGTTCCTATGGCAGTTAAGTATAAGGTGTCAATTTTATCTCTTAACTAAGGAGTTTCTCCATGTAATGCTTCAAATAACGGTGAGGGTACTAACCCAGAGCACTAGTTGTCTAATTAAGTACAACTAGTCAAAGGAATTAGCATTTGGGTCTAAGGTTTGAGCTGAGGTACTCTCAATGTAGTTGTAACCTAACTACAATGGATACAAGGCATCCATTGTGAGAAAAAAACACTGGGTACTCTAATTGAAGACATAGTTATAGTTTAAGCATTCAAGATAGTTCAACAGAGTTTAAAACATAATATGGAATTAGGGTTTCACTAAAACCCTAGCACACTAAATTAAAACATCAAAACACAATTAAACTATAATAAATCCTAATTGTTGCTCTGGCTAGCCCAGGCATAAAGTTTTTCACAGCCAAATCAAGTTCTATTTATACATGAAAACTCAAACCCTATATTATTTCAAAAACAGAAAAATAATGAAAAACCTCTCACCCACGTTGCTCAATCCGCTCTCTCTTTTGTCAATCGCCTCAGAACTCCATGTATGGGTTGATTTGGTGAAACCCTAGCTCTAGTCATCTCTGACTTAGCTTCTAGGGTTATGATAGAAGCTAAGAAAGAGATGTCTAGGTCTAGAGAGGTGGAGAAGGTGGTGTGGCTGCTGTTGATGGTGTCAGGGTGAGGAGATGAGGATGGTGGTGGCGTGCTGGTATGGTGAAGGAAGTGGAGAGAGTGGGTTCTCTCTGTAATCGGTATGGGTGAAGAGAGAGGAGAAGAAGAAGAGAAATGGGGAATGAGTTAGGTTTTTGGTCGATGGTTAGGGTATAGGTGGATTTGTTGTTGAACGGGTGCAGCAAGCTTCGATGAGAATGATGGAGCGAGCGTCGGATCTAGGGGAAGAAATCTCAACGGCTGGGGCGATATGCGGTTTTGGTGTTGAGCGGGAGCAATGAGAAGCGATGTAAACGAAGGAGCGACCGTAGGATATAGCTAGATGCGATCTCAACGGCTCGGGATGAGCGGGTCGGGTCTAGCTCAAGCCCATGTCTTGTAGATGAGTTGCTACTTGTTGGGTTGCAACTGTTGCGCGCGCGGGCTTTGGCTTTCTGCTCCATAGATGCTCGACTCCAATTCTTAGCTCTTTTGGCTCCTCAATTTCTCCGAGCTTTATTTATTACCTAAAAACACAAAATTAATTAATACAAATATTATTCTTGAAAACAAGGAAAATACAGAATATGGGATAATATCTAATTCTTGAGCACAAAAGATGAGTAAAATGCCAATAAAAAGGTGTATAAATATGCACTATTTAGCACTCATCAACTATTAGCATCAAAGCAATTTTCAAGATATTAAAATAATCATTATCAAAACATTCCAAATCTACACCAAATGATTGTATCACACAAACCATGTAAGATGTTACTCGGCAATTTTCTCATGATATAAGATGAACTTGGTCGAAGCAAAAGCTTTCCAACACATATTTCGAGAAATATGTAAGCGAGATAAACTCAGCTCGAAATCTCAAATGTGTATATAGAAAACTATATCGTAATACGACTTATGTCTCAATATAGGAGATAAAGTAGAATAGACTTCCCAAGTGATAGAGGACATACCTTTTGTCGATGAAGTTCCACAAGCTCCCCTTAGTAGTTCTTCGTCTTCAAATGATGAACGCCGTGAAAACTAAGCTCAACTACACAATCTATGTCCTAGTCGGATACATCTATAAATAGGATAGAAATCAAGATTTATAGTTTTGATCACTAACACTGACAAACATGCTTGAGATAGCAACACATGCAAGTTCGAACGAGCAGTGCTCTAACACTTATGTTCCCTAGTTGTTTTCAACAGTCGTCCTCTAAAGACCTAGGTTTTCTATGAGAAACATAATTAGGTTACGACTTATAGACTTCACTTAGGGATTCGTGAAGCCCGACCTGACTATCTTTTACCTGATAGTTCGTGTATCTAGATCTTGTTTTTATTGATCTTCGAGGTTCTTGCTGTCTCAGATCAGGAACGAGATAGAAGGTAATCGCCAAAGTTTTCTTCGTCTCAAACTTTGTGATTCCTTAAGATAGTTATCAAAAATCTTCTTTGATTTGTTTGGATTGTTCTTAAGAGGTGGTTAGTAATCAAGTCTTTTCAGCTAATTGAGTTTAAGTGTTCCGGACTCGTGAGGTTTTCTCGACTTTGTCTATTGCAAACAGATTTCCATATCTAGAACTAAAGATCAAATGAGAAATCAAGTAGGATTAATTATTGGAGGCACATTGGTAATAAAAGTCTTTACTTAGGTTGAAGCAACTCTTAGGCCGTAAAGGACGTCGTCTAAGAAAATCAATTACGTAGAGCTTTGCGAGGTTCAATAGACATAAGAAGAACGACTGCAGTTGAATTGCTTGGAGGGTTAATTCGGTTTTAACTAAATTCTAGTCCGAAGTCTGATAGTAGACTAGTGTCTGTAGCGGCTTAATACGGGTTTGGTGTTCAACGATGGACGACGTCACTAGGTTTTTCGGCAGGTGCAGTTTTCCTCATTGAAAAAACTTCTGGTGTCTTTTGTTTTTTCTTTTCCGTATTATGTTGTTTTATCTATATAATATATGAATAGTACAAGTAGTACGTAATCAAGCTAGATAGTTTAAGTCTTCATTAATTGAGATCAAAAACAAGATTCGCTCTTGTTGAATTCTTATCTTGAAAGTCATATCACATGTTTGATACTTGTTAGAGTTTCAGATCCTCTTGATTTGTCTACGACTAGATTGATCTTGGATATTGATTTGTGAGATCGTCCAAGAAATCTTCTAGACAATCAGGTACACGGACTTCTTAGACATATTGATTATGGAATAGAGAGATACAAATTATATATACATATTATTCAAGGATCTTTAATTTAGATCTACTTGAAATTGTATTAGGTTTTGTCCATACAGGTTTCCGAGCAAAATAGTTGATAACGTACTTGGTACCCTCTCTTTTTCATCAACCTTTAGGATAAGAGATGACGTACAACTGGTTTTTGTATATTTTAGTCAAGATGCATGTAGAAGAGCATTGGTTGTATTTATCATTGTAGATGAGCATGATTTTAGAATGGTAGAATGTGAAGGGTTTAAGGAACTCTGCAGGGTACTAGAGTCTAGATTCAAGGTCCCATCTGGTGCCACTTTACGACAGGATGTTATGGGTTTGTTTGAATCTGAAGTTGAAAACGTACTTGGTACCCTCTCATTTTCATCAACCTTCTAGGATAAGAGAGGATGTACAACTGGTTGTTGTATGTTTTAGTCAGGATGTATGTAAAAGAACGTTGGTCGTATTTATCATTGTAGATGAGCATGCTTTTAGAATGGTAGAATGGGAAGGGTTTAAGGAACTTTGCAGGGTACTAGAGTCTAGATTCAAGGTCCCATATGGTGTCACTGTACGAAGGGATGTTATGGGTTTGTTTGAATCTGAGAAGAAAAAGTTGAACAATTACTTTAAGGCAAACAAAGTGAGAGTTTCTCGTACCATTGATACATGGAGCTCACTCCAAAGGATGGGCTATATGGTTGTAACTACATGCCCATTTTATTTTCTTTTCTTTTTAAATTGTAGGTCATATAAGTGAAACTATTAGCAATATGTTAGAAGCGTGTTTGTTGTATTGGAGTCTTGAAAATATTATTACTATTACTCTTGACAATGCTAGGGCTAATAATGTATCCATCAAGTATCTACAAAAGGGAGTGCTAAAAAAAAATCAGAACTAGTTTTAAGTTTCTTGCAAGTTCTTTATGTTGCCCATGTATTTTCCCTTATTGTGAAGGATGTAATAAAAGAGTATTATATGTCAATTCAAAAAATCAAGGCAGTGGTCAAGTATTCTATGAGTTCTCCGCATAAATTTATGGAGTTTGTTTCTTTTGAAAAGATTAAATGAAAGAAGGATTTAGTAATAGATGTACACAATATCACTAGTAAAAAAAAAAAGTTTGGTGACAGTTTATTTTTATTAAGGTGACAATTCGTAAAATACATGTTACTAAACACTTGGTTGTTATAATAAGGGTCCATGGTACAAAAAAAAATGGTTCTTTTTCATAAGCATCTCTCAGATCGACATAAGGGTCAAATTTGATATTATTGTTGTCGTCCCACTTCAAGTGATCCAACACCTTGTGCGCATCAGGTATCGAGATTGGTGGTGCGAGGACACACCCTCTGCTTTATACGATATTTCAATTGTCACTCTTGCAGTGCACTCTATTACTTTTGTACGAACCTATATCTCAATCCTATAAAATGTTCGTATATCCAAACATATATATATATATATATACACGTGAAAAGGCGAGGGTACCCAAATACACCACAACCTTTTTTATTTGATCACAACCTATCCAATCTCTACCGTGTATAAACCTCTTGGAGCAACAATCACTCAAGGAATATTTCAACACGGTGTCCACTTGAAATACAGTTAGTCCGGACTGGCCTAACAATGTGAGAATATGAAAGTCAAGTGGAGAAATCCAATACACTTTGTGTGATCGTCTATGGATATGAAATCGAGACAATACTACGACAAAGTGTTCACTTGATAACCAAAAACCTTATAAGATAAATATCAAGTGCCTAGTTAACGTACAAGTGTAATTACTTTAATTATAAAATAAGAACAATTATAATGCGGAAATAAAGTAAAGCACACACCAGAATTTTGTTAACGAGGAAAACTACAATCTTGTAGAAAAACCCCGGGACCTAGTCTAGATTTGAATACTCAATGAATTAAGACGCTACAAAAAGTAAACCTGCAACTACGTGTATACATTACTAAGTAAACTAAAATCCTAGTTACTCAGCTTCAGCAGTATTCTTGTTTTTGATAATATCTAGCAGAACCGAAGTTCTCAATAGATATTTGATACTAGATATCCTAGCATAATAGGCATTCTCTTTAGGACTAAATTTAGAATATCTTCTTAATGGTTCACAACAACTTCTTCTTCAAATCTTCGAAGTCTTCAATCTTCGATTTAATCTTCAAAGTAACAATCTGCAAAAACAAACTTGATTCCTTATTGATTTGTCGCACAGAACGGAGTCTGTTAACATTGGAAAATAAATGAATCTATCTTACGGATCTAGAAAAACTTAGATCCGTAGAAATGTTAAATCTTTGATCTAGTTTGAGTGAGCCTTATATTAGAAGAGAATGTTCTCAAGAATAAACAAACTAGGTGCAATCAAAGATTCAACAACCGTTAGTCAATCAAATCAATAATCGAATACTAAATTAATAATGCAATCATCTAGTTTCCCACCAACGGTACTAATAGAGCTTCTCAATCCCAAAGAAGTCTTTAAACCGAGCGCTCGTAAGAGATTTCTCCTAATTAGGTTACTTTCCTCTCCGAATAGGCGGCTCCACCAGTAACAACACAACTAGGTAGTTTTGCTGGCTCCGAGGATTAGTTTGCTCGAAATGAAAACTTCAATATTTATAGACCAAGGAAGTTTGGACACCAAGGAATTTCCAAAACCGAAAATATTCTCAAGATATGCAATATATTTCCAAATTCGGTTTTCATAATTCCTGGAAATGCTTTGTCCAAATAATGACCGAAAATCTCATTAGAAAATCTTCAATTAGTAAATGCACATTACCAATTTTTATTTTCTAAAGATATGCATTTTAATTGTTTGAAATTAAAAGTATATAAAACTAAAAACCTTAATTAAAAGATTCTCAATTTATTTCGATCCGGGATTCTCCTTTAGCTATTAATGAATATCTTTGAACAATAAAAGATAAGCGTTACTACACATGTTCAAAGTATGTCGACATCTTAACTTAGTAAATCATCTTTCATATTTACTATATTGGAATCGATTTGCCACACTTCCAAAACGAGCTTAGAATTGGTTCATCTGACTTCCAAGAACTATGTGATTGATTATCCTATCAAATCACCAAACATGGGTTTCACGGTTCTACCAAAACAAGTTTCGGTTCTACCTCCATGTGGGTACTAGAATTAGTCACGCTAGTTACCAAAATTCGGTTGACTAGGTACTAGGATCGGTTCCCACATATATATGGTATCTAACTTGTATTTGTTGCACATGTCCATAGGATCGGTTCCCAATAACTAAAAACGTGTTGCACATGTTCATAGGATCGGTTCCCAATAACTAGAAACTTGCTGCACCTCTTACAAGTATCGATTCCCCTTTTGTGATCGGTTGCACATCTTACGAGGATCGGTTCCCCAATGACTAGAGTTGGTCATACCAATTACAATAAATCGATCATACCATCTCAGGTGATTAATTAAGATCGGTTTCACTAATAAAATTCATACCAATACAAAAGTCAGGCCTTGTGAATAGTTTTACCAAGAACATAAGCTAGTCATCAGCGGTTATACTAATCACACATATTGGTAGTTCAAAAGATATGCAATGAATAACAATACCAATAAGCCTAGCGATTTCCCTTTCGATTCACAAAACAAGTTTATGAATGTACTTCCTTTAAACGAATGTAAAACATTGTTTTCTAGGATGAAATCTTCACCTCATACCCATACATAATCACAATAGCATTCAAACGATTATGTCGATATCTTATATACGAAGTTCATAAGATAGACGTTATACTTCATATTGTAATTCCTTAATACTATGTCTAACTAGAGTATAATCATTCACATCTTCGCATGTTATGTTTTCAATATAAAAGATTTGAAAGACACAAGATAGAAATGGAACAAGTCAAGTCGTAGTTACTAACCTCAAGCTGAAGGATAATGTCTTTGTTGTCTTCAATCCATCTTCAGATCTTTGTGAGTAACTGGACCAGTAGGATCATAATATCGCAACGGACAAGGTTCGCGGGATTAATAAACGACGGTGTCGCGAGGGAGTCGCAGGGAGCTAAAATAAACGACGCGATGAATAACGACAAACAAAACAATTGGAAGACATGAAACCTGGCGAGGGTTAAGAAGTGTCGCGAGAATGAATATTCGTGCACTTGCGACACTTCGCGAGACATTCCCGAAAATAAAGGATAGCTTAGTTGTCATCCACTATGTATTACCCTATATAAAGGGCTAAATGAGTCTGTTGAAGGGAGAGATCTTTTGAATTGTGAAGCAAGTCATTAGGAGAGAGAAAGTTTAAGAGCGCTTTAATTTCCAAGTGTAATTCTATTGTACTGTGTAAACATTTCATGGAATCAATTAATAAATATTCTTGATCACACGTCTTTCAATGGATTAGTCAAGCAAAACTGAGTAAGGGGTGTAGTGTGGGATTTCCTGCAACTACATATGCGCTAGAAACAGGGACCTAATCTTGTTGGTTCAAGAAAGTTTAGAAAAAAGCCACTCTTGTTGGTGATGAATTCAATTGGATCTATAAACTTTAAGAGACATTTCAAAGAAATTAGCTTACTGTGAAGATATATCTCACTGAATATTGAAGTTCCGGGGGTAAAATAGGTAGTTTCACTAGTAATGTGCATTTTCATAAGGCAAATGTCATCGGCATCCTAAGACGCAGAAATTGAGATGAAGAAAAAATAGAAAAGTGAAACCAATCGAGTCTTCATCAACAAATCAAGACAAATTTCTACCCTATTTCTCTTATACTTTGTTCATATATTTAGATCTCGGAATTTTAAAAGCAAATTTTTGAAAAGAACTCGTCAGAAACATAATCTTCTTTTCCAATGTGGTTAGATTTTTCACAAAAATGTTAGTCTTTGTTGATAAACCCATTTAATGGATTTCGAAAATATAGGCTATTGCAATTTAAAAACGATTTGGAGATTTTTCGGTTATGATTTTCATATTTCATTTACACAATAGTTTAAAGCTTTTCTGATTTGCCCATCCGATCCTTAATTTGATACTTGCATGGGCGAAAACCGCAGGATAGACTTGTTAATGATGAAGGAATCATCATTATCTCGTCATCAGCATTGGGAAGCACAGGCATCAATCACTTTGGGAAAGTTTGAGGACAAATATGGATGCCCCTTACTCATCCATCCCAGCAAATCTCAATCGATTTTTTGCAACAAACTTCGCCATCAGCTCTAGCAAAGCAACCAAAGGAGCCAAGCATTAACTGAAAACGCAAAGATGAACATAAAGCTAAAAAATCACACCAGAACTGCAAGGCGAATGAAACTTCACTCCAGAAATTGCAGGAAAGGAAAATGTAACTTCATTATCAAGACTATTGATGAACATATGACGCAAAAAGCTCATAGCAGAGAGCTCATAGCAAAGACGTTCCCTTCAGAGCGGACGAAGACAAAAATTATGCCAAGAGACGAGTTTAGTTACTTCGTCATCAACTCCTGCGAAGACTAAGCATTTGGTTCACTCCGGAAGAAACCCCAATGCCATTAGTATTGCTCGCCAAAGCAACCCCAATGCAAATGGGTTGAACCGAAGATCATCACCGAAAAGACACGATAAAATAACAGCAAATATAGAAATTCGCAAGTTCACTTCATCAACAAAGTTCCAAATGAGAGTCGCCGCAGCAGCAAAACTCAACTATGGAAAAAGAATCTAGTTCGCGTGCAGCAAGTCATCTCGCAGAACAGCAAACAGGTTTAGTCACAACAATAATACAGAGTAGTATTGAGAATACCATTTGGCATGAACAAGTGCAAGTGAAGTGTCTCCACCAAGAAGAGTTGATGCAACTTCCCCAAAGAGATCAATGACAAGATCTAACGAGCAAGGGAATGAGATACAGTCAACGCTAAGAAAACTAACAACAGATCCGAGTTTATGGTTTCCTTTAAACTTAAACAAGAAAGACAAAGTAAAGAGATGGTTACATCGTAACCAAAGCAATGGGGAGGATTATCAAAGGCGAATATCCGTAAGGAATGGGTTAATCTCGCAGAGGACCAACCATCTCGCGAAAGCAAAACATCCTGTGTTAAACTCGCCAGATGACCGACCAAAGATCAGCAATGTATTGCTTCATCGCAAGACATGGAGGATGTACAAACTATTGGAGGAAGTGGAGTACCAAGAAACAGATTCATAGTAAAATGTTAGCATGTCAAGGAAGTTATGAAGAACAGATATTACGGTACTGAAGAACAAAACGAATTGAAAAATTCAATTCTCAGTAAAGATGAAATCTGTAGAGGAAATGTTGGATTTCATCACCAGTATTTATCAAAGTAAAAGATGAACAAAATCAGGGAAAGAAGGATTTCCTACTACAAAAGAAAAGGAAAGAATGAACTAATCAAAGCAAGATTGAGTTAACAAAGAAGGAGAACCATATGACCATATTTACAGAAGAATCGGGGATGTAATAGAATTGGGGACTATGAAGAAAGAGTGTCCATGGGTTATCGCAACATCAACTCGCCTAGTTCATCCAATCGAACTACAAAACCTCAAAGACGCACAGGCAGTAAGTGATTCAACGAAAAGATTTAATTTAAGCTGGCCACTGGACCAAACAATAAGACCCAGAGAACAAGAGAAGAACATACGAAGCAAAGAACTATTCCATCATCAATTACCTAAACTGCGTGAAAGACGAAGATATACTTTCCATGGAAAATGACAAGGAGTTATAACATGTGAATAAGGTGTGTGAATCTTGTCACAGCAACACAAGAAGGAATTTTCACAGATGGTCACGAGCAAAAAGGAGAAAGCTTGGTGTCGCAAGATCGAGTCGCCCATGCAGCAATATTTTTTCACATTTTTTCTAAAGTTGTCTAAAGAGAAGAAAGTAATAAGATGATGGTAGTATGGCTTTCTTTCGCAATCAGAAGCCTATATAGATGGTCAACAGTGGAGTGAAGGAGTTTGATGATGCGAGATCGATTCTCTACTCAACCAAATTTTTACATGTTTTATTCAACTTTGCAAGGGAAGAAAAGAATAAGAAGGCAACTTTACCAACTTTATCAAAAACAGAAGTTGGCACGTATGGTGGAGTCAGCAGAGTATGCGTTCGAGTTCGCAGGATCGAATCCTAACTTTCGCAAACTTTTTGCATATTTTTACTCGAAATGCTAGACCCAAAGATCACATTAAAAGAACGACGTAGTCACATTCTTTCACAGACAAGAGCCAGGAAAGTTGGTTAGAGGCAAAGACAATGAACTCGAGGACGCAGGTTCAACTCTTATCTCCCGCGAATTTTTTGTATCATTTTTGGACTACAAGAGCTTCGCAAGAAAATCATATACTTCGCAAGAGACAACAACAGCAAACCACAAAAGCTAAATATGAGAATGAAAGAATGAATGAAATGAAGAAAAGAATGGAAGAATGAATGAAAGAATGAAGACATGCGAAAATTTCGCACACAAAATGACAAGAAATTATCAAAGATCAGCGAAATTACAAAAGAGCTTATATGCAGAAGAATCAACAAAATAGTCAGATAGAGGCAAACCTACTATGACGAAATCAGAATTTCGCAAGAGGCAAAAGTACCTAAAGTGCGTCATAGTAGGGGGTACCTATTGCATATGAAGAAGAATCAATAAAATAACCAGAATGGGACGAACCTTTATGGCGTACACCCTAGTTCGCGAATAACATTTCGTAAGAGGCAAATGTAAGACCTAAAGTGCGTCATATAAGGGGGTATCTCTCGACATGGCTCGGGGGAAGGTTACACCGCTCCCGAAGCCCGAGTCATGGAAATTTGGGGCCCATGAAAGCCTATCCGGAAGAGGTACCTTGGATTCCCAACTATATATATAAGGTTATACCGGTTGGGCGACCGAGGGTCTCTTCCAAGGAGTCGTATGCTCAAGGCGCCGAGGTACACGGTTGAGCCAGCAGTGCCCGGGATGGATGAACCTACCCTGGCCATTCTTGGCAAGTCTTGGCATATGTTGCACTCGCCTCAAGAAAACTCCACTTAGGGTGCAGCCTCGTAACCATAAACCCTATAGGTATAAGGGATAAGAGGCTGCGAAAACAATCGGTTGTTGTTAAGACCAGGATGGGAGGAGCTAGTCTTGTATGGCCGATGTTTCGCCTCCTTGAAGGGGCAACCGGGAGATGATAAGGGCGACGCTCTCCATTAGGGGGAGTGTCAAAACAGACGCAAATGTCATAAGGCTATGTTTTCGCAAGAGAATTTAGGCTTGTCATATTTGTGCAATGATCCCGCAGAGGCAATAATACTAACGCGAGGGTAAGGCGAGATCAATGGGTCTTTGCACGAAAGTGTACGGACGTCCCGCGATTTCGTCGCAAGACGGCAATGTCATGGGGCTTTATGTTCGCAAGGATATCTAGGCCTCGTCATATTGTCGCAACTAAAACATCCCGCAGAGGCAAAAATACTTGGAAAATGATAAGGCAAGATCAATGGGTCTTTACATGCAAGTGTAAAGACGTCCTGCGATTTTGTCGTGATAAAAGGGCAGGGGAAGACCTCTAATTAGGGAGGTCTAACTTGGAAGACCACACAAAAATGATAAGGCAAGGTCAATGGGCCATTGCATGAAAATGTAAAGGCGGCTGACTGCGACCTTGTCGCGCAGCAAGAAGAGATGAAATAAAGACTACCGAAATGATAAGGCGAGAAAAGTAGATTTCTCCATTCATGGAGATACGCGACCTCGTCGCAATATAAAATTCGATATCGTGAAGAATACATTTCAAAATGATGATGATTGAGTAAAGATCATTTCGTAAAATTTTAGGCGAATAAACTTGCTAGATTATAGTCATAGTTAAGAAGAAGAAAATAAGAGAATTATTCAACAAGGGATTTAATCTTTCAAAACAAAAAAGACAGTCGCAGACAAAAGTTATAAAGCGTTAATTCTCTACATCAATTTTATCATCTTCACCAATACTTTTCTCAAACTTTGACTTCGCCGAGAGAATGGAATTTCGTTAAATTTTTTCAAGAAGATTTTTATTGACAACTTCGGCATTGGTGACATCTCCGCCGCTTTCATAATCATAATCATCATCAGGAGAGTTGGGGACTTCATCATCACTTACTTTTAAAGGTTTGACACGAACAGGTTCAAGAGATTTAGACAATAAAATGTCATTCACAATGACCTCGGCCTTGAGATGAAATTGACGAAGGAGCGTCGCTGATTTTTACTATCTATGTCCTTACAATCAGACATATAGTGAAATCTCCTTTCATCACGATCGCGAGAAAGAGCAAGGGAAGTAGCAAGCGACCCATTTTCTTTGCGAAGTTTAGAGTTGTCGACTTGAGAGTAGATATAACAGAGCTAAGCCTTTTTCTTAATCGCATAACAATTGAATAAGTAAAGATTAAAAGACAATCTTAAAGATTATGGGATTCATAAATGAATTAAGGTAGTCAAATAATATGACTACCTTCCTTTTGAGAAACAAGATGTTGAATAAAAAAGACGAACAACTATTTCCCAATCGGTCCATGGCGTCATCGAATGTGTCCCCAACTAAGCCCTCCGCACGAGATCGCAAAGATTTTTCGTTGGAAATAAGTATGGCATTCTCGGTAACAATGCGAAGAATTGGATTTTTCTAGCCGAGAACATTGATCCTTGAATTGGTTCGCTTTTACACTCAAGGATATTCTACCTTGAATAAGTTTATCTCTTTTACCGCAACTTCTTCAAGTTGATTCCTACGCGTGTGAATAGCTCGTCCTTGTTCTTCACATAATTTTTGACAAGCATTATATTGTTGCGAATAGGTCGCCACTTTGTTTAATAGAGAACGCTTTTCTTGAGAAAGAGTTCCGTTCTCATCTGATAAAGTTTCCATTTCCAAATTAGCTTTATTCAAAGAATAAGAGAGGCGAGATATATCATTACTTAATGAGTCTTGACTCGAGCTAACGCGATGTTTTCTTTAGACAAATTATTTATTTGGTCGGCAAGATATGTATGAAGACTATTTAAGTAGTTATATTGCTTCATCCAAGCGTCTCTCTCAACACGAACTTCTTCACCAATGGATTCCAATTGATATATCTCCATTGTTCGTTTCTGGTTTTGGGCTTGAAGAGCAGACAAGGGTTTGAGATAAAAAAAAAAAAAAAAAAAAAAAATGATGGAGTGGCGAGGAGTAGTATTATTGCCCGGGTGCCAGTCAATATCTTGCATGAGTAATTTATCCTCAGGGACATTATCCTTCTTTTTCAAAGCGAATGCCCTCAAATGAGATTTCGCATTCCTCATCTTTATCATCAATAATTTTCAAAAAAGTTCTCTACAGTGTATTTCTCAGCAGCCTATTTCCAAGTTTGCGAAATCGGGTGTCTAACAAAAGATTAGGGTATAAAGATCCTTTGCCAGCACCACGGTTGGCGAACTCAAGCATTAGGCGAATGCAATCGCCACTTAATTGATAAAAGCCCGAGAGAATTTTTCATGGGCCAAGATTTCATAAAATAAAGGCATCTCAGATTGTATAAGGGAATGGGAAGTCCTGCGAGAAGTCGACCTAGCGAGACTATAATTTTTTGATCATCACATTGATGATCGTAAAACAACTTTGCGAAAGAATAGATGAAGATTCTTGATCAGGAATGGTTGATAGAGTAAAACCCTTCTCGAGCAACTTCTGTTGAACTTCATTAAAAGAAGATTTGTATGCACGACTAATGAAAGCCATTATCAGTATGGGAATAGATGGGAGGTTGGAGATTAGGATCAGCGTTAGAAGGGATGAAGAAAAGAGTTACAAGAGCGGGAGCGCAAATTGCGGAAGGAAAGAGTCAAGAAAAGTTGCGAGAGAGAAACTAAAGGAAGAAAAGAGGAGGAAAAGAAAGCTATATATAGAAAAATCAAAAAAGATTCTTGAGGAAAACGAGGGCATTTAATGCGAGAAGAGACACGAACGGACGAGAATAAACGGGTGGAAGAGACGTGTCAAGAAAAGACTTTAATAGTCAAAATGTGTAATAGTACGGAGTCAAACAGATAAAGATAAGTAGTTGCGGCAAATCAAAATATTGATTCTCATGATATTCTCTCCCTCGCAGAGGAGATGTAAGGAGAGACAGGAGACGGAACTTCATATATATACTACAAAGAAGCTTCGGAACTTCGCTAAAAGAATAGAGGCAAGTACGTACTTTTCAAGAAAAATATTCTTTCGCTCGTTCCTTCACCGATTGAAACCAAGGATTATTACAACAATGAATTTTTCCTTCAAATCGCTCTTCAAGCAATATTCAAGGAAAAAGAGGCAAGATGTAGGATCATAATATCGCAACGGACAAGGTTCGCGGGATTAATAAACGACGGTGTCGCGAGGGAGTCGCAGGGAGCTAAAATAAACGACGCGATGAATAACGACAAACAAAACAATTGGAAGACATGAAACCTGGCGAGGGTTAAGAAGTGTCGCGAGAATGAATATTCATGCACTTGCGACACTTCGCGAGACATTCCCGAAAATAAAGGATAGCTTAGCTATCATCCACTATGTATTACCCTATATAAAGGGCTAAATGAGTCTGTTGAAGGGAGAGATCTTTTTGAATTATGAAGCAAGTCATTAGGAGAGAGAAAGTTTAAGAGCGCTTTAATTTCCAAGTGTAATTCTATTGTACTGTGTAAACATTTCATGGAATCAATTAATAAATATTCTTGATCACACGTCTTTCAATGGATTAGTCAAGCAAAACTGAGTAAGGGGTGTAGTGTGGGATTTCCTGCAACTACAGGACCACAATAATTCTATCATTTCTAGTCTAACCTATCGAAGTTGACTTTAGTTTACTTATTAAGCGACTCGAGTTTTGGAACTAAATATGACAACCAAACTTGACATACCAACGCTTGGTGGGTTCAACCGAGCAGTGCTCTAACAACACGTCATAATTATTCCAAATTCAAATTCAAATCAAAAATCTCTTAATCCCAAACAAGTTGGGATAGGTTAGAAATGAAAACCCAAGATATACCAAGATATAATTGTCAAGCTTCTGGTACGTGAATAGTTGATTTCCATACACGTTTATCTAGCACCTGCTATTCGAGTATGTTTCTCCCCCTCAAAACCCACTTCACTCATACCTCCCAAGTCAATTTTGGTAGGCCTACACTTCTCTTTAAGTATAATTCGTGTGCGTACTGGTGTCTCGAGGGGGTCCTTCGTCGTAGATGGCCATATCATCTCAACCGATGTTGAGCAAGATTTTCCTCGATCGGTGCTACCCCAAGTTTATTGTGAATATCCTCGTTTCGAATTCGACCTCGTCTCGTGTGTCCATGGATCCATTGCATCATATGCATCTATGTTACGTGCATCTCCTGTAGGTATTGACTTTTAGTAGCCCTATATTCCGTGCCATATAGCATCGTTGGTCTTCCATTGTCTTATACAGCTTTCTTTTGAGATTTTGCAGGACTTTTCTGTCACGCATGATGCCAATTGATTGTCACCATTTCACTCGCCCCACTCGAATTATATGTCGAACTTTCTCTTCAATTTCGTCATCGCCATGCATCATCGAACCCTAATATCGAAAAGATTTTTTCCGACAGACTAATTTTTCGGCTAGGTAAATATCTCCGTCTTCAGACATCTTATCGTTGAACTCGTACTTCAGGTACTCATTTTTAGCCCTACTGAGTATAATGCCCCTTAGATTCCGGCCTCTATTTCCACAACTCCAATATTTTCTCGACTCCTGCACTACTCTTGCCGATTAGCAGTGTATTATCATCAAAGAGCATACACCAAGGGAGTACTCTTGGAATGTCTCTCTATGATTTGGTCCATCACTAAAGCAAAAATATAAGGTCTCAAGGCTAACCCTTTATGAAGTCATATCCTGATAGGAAAGTCGGTCGCCATCGCATGTTCTGACCCTGGATACAACGTCGTCGTATATATCTTTTATCAGGGTAATGTACTTTAAGGGAAATTTTCTTTTCTAGGGCCAACCACATTACCTTTACAGCACTTTGTCATAGGTTTTCTCCAATTAAATAAATACCATGTGTAGATCTTTTTTCTGTTCCTAATACCTCTCTATGAGTTGTGCTAAAAATATTACCTCTGCGGTTGATCTCCCAGGCATAAAGCTGAATTGGTTTTCCGTGACGCTTGTTTCCTTATGTACGCAAAGCTCGATCACTCTCTCCCACCACTTTATTGTATGACTCATGAATTTGATTCCTTCAATAATTTGTAAATCTTTAGATATCTCTTTTATTTTTGAAATTGAGTACCACCACACTTCTCCTCCAACCGCCGACATCGTGTTTGACCATAAAATACAGTTCAGTTGAACAACTTGGTTAACAACGATATCCTTTCATCTCCAAGACCTTTCCACACCTCGACGGGGTAGTTATGTGGACCCAAAGTCTTCCAGAAAAAACGGGGTTCTAACAACCACAACCAATATTTCTCTTAGCAATTTGTATGGATTAACTCAAATATACTTTTAAGAGAAACAACTAGACAATCAGAATCAATATTAAGAAAAGTATATCAAAGAGTTATATCTCAGTTTCACAATGTAATCAGCAAATCAAACAGATAGAAATCTGCGAGCCTGATTATTATGTGAAACAACTTGAACGGTACCATATACCAATGTTCAAGTGTCAATCAATATAATCAACAACCAAAGTTTGGATATTCACAATTTATTGAACTTACGCACAACCTATGATATTTTAATTATATAACAAATATAATGCGAAAAAGAAATAACACAGACACCGGATGTTTTGTTAACGAGGAAACCGTAAATGCAGAAAAACCCCGGGACCTAGTCCAGATTTGAATGCCACACTGTATTAAGCCGCTATAGACACTAGCCTACTCCCAGTTAACTTCGGACTGGAATGTAGTTGAGCCCTAACCAATCTCACACTGATAAAGGTACAGTTGCGCTCCTTACGTCTCTGAATCCCAGCAGGACTCTACGGACTTCATTCCCTTAGCTGATCTCACCCACAACTAAGAGTTGCTACGACCCAAAGTCGAAGACTTGATAAACCAATCTGTCTCACACAGAAAAAGTCCGTTGAATTGATAAATCTGTCTCCCACAGATAAACCTATGAGTTTTGTTCCTTCTTTTGATAAATCAAGGTGAACAGGAACCAATTGATACACCAGACTTACATTCCCGAAGAACATCCTAGAAATATCAATCACCTCACAATAATCTTAATCCTATGGTAGCGAAACAAGATATTTGGGAATCACAAAAGTTGAGACGAAGATGTTTGTGACTACTTTTTATCTTGCCTATCGGAGATTAAATCTCGAGCCAATCTTAGAGAAGATAGTATCAATCACGATAGGAAACAGCAAGATCAGATCACGCAACTACAGATAAAATAGTTGGGTCTGGCTTCACATTCCCAATGAAGTCTTCAAGTCGTTAACCTATAGGGTTTCCGAAAAACCTAAGGTTAAAGGAGAATCGACTCTAGTCGCAACTAGTATCACACAGGAGGTGTGGGGATTAGGTTTCCCAGTTGCTAGAGTTCTCCTTTATATAGTCTTCAAAACAGGGTTTGCAATCAATGTTACCTTGGTAACAAAGCATTCAATATTCACCGTTAGATGAACAACTGATTAGACTCAAGCTAATATATTTCAACCGTTAGATCAAACTTAGCTTGTTACACACAAAAAAAAAGTGACTTCATTTAGATATAAGTAATCGTACAACGTGTGCACCTTTGTTGGCTCAACAATAGTTAACCGAAGTTAGCCATATGAACAATTTCATATCAACCTTATTCATCTTAACCATAACTAGTTCAAATGACTCAAATGAAACTAGTTGTTTCAAGACACAATTGTTTAATTGTTTAATTGTTTATATTCTCATACAAGTATACAAGACACAATTGAACCAAAATCTATTTTGATTCACTCGAATCAAGTCATGAACATTATAGCTACGGTTTGCAAGAGATTGCATTCCTTAATATATAAATGTATTAGTTCATGAACAAATCGATTTTAGAACATAGCCCACTCAAGTATGCAAACATGTACGCATACCTTTGTGTCCGGACTGAGTTCGGATTCGCCAGTACGCTAACTTGTACGCATACCACAAACTAAATAAAGTCCCGGAACTTGAACCTCACGCCGACGCTGCACTCGTGCGGTATGCGTCGAGTCCCGGACCTTGACTAAACCAAACAATACGCATACGGGTATGCATACCATGGTTCCAGGACTTGGATTACACATATGCAAGTACGCATACTGTGCTTATATCCAATTGTTCTAAACTCTCATTTCAACCATTGAAACATTCTCGGAAGACGACAATAGTTGTCTCACGCAAACTATTAGGTTCAAAGTAATTTTCAAGTGATCGATCAATACGACACATTCTGAGTCTACATCAAATGACTGTCTCACACAAATCATGTAAGATGTTACCAGGGGATTTTCACATGATCATCTTTTGACTTTCGTCAAGAATATAAGATAAACTTGGTTAAAGCGAAATCTTGCCAACACATATTTCGATAAATATGTAAGCGAGTTAAAGTCTGCTTGAAATATCAAATGTGTATAATTGAAGTCTATATAGCTATAGAACTTTTGTCTCAAATAGGAGATAGAGTAGATAGACTTTTGAGTGATAGATGAGTTCAAGTCTTCACGTACCTTTTGTTGATAAAGTTCCACAAGCTCCCCTTAGTAGTTCTTCGTCTTCAATCGATGAACGCCGTGAAGTCTAATGCTCAACTACACTTTCTATCCTAATCCGAGACTTAGCTATAAGTAGACTAGAAATCAAGACTTATAGTTTTGGCAACTAAACTTGACAACAAGCTAGAGATACCAACGCTTGCGAGTTCGACCTAGCAGTGCTCTAACAATCTCCCCCTTTGTCAATTTTAGTGACAAAACTATCAATACATATGGAATACAAAATAAATAAACTTTGTAGCTCTCATTCCAAATGCTTGATTTCCTTGGTTCTTCAACATTACTCGAAATCTTCGTCACTTCCAAGTACTCCAATGATTCTGAATGTGTTCAAATCAGTATCATAGTTGTTGAAGATCTGTAGCCATAACAATGAGAAAACAGAGGCTCTGAATCATTGTTATATAGTGTCATAGTATTATTACACAGCATCAATGTCCAGTTGTATCACAACTATGACAACAATACTATGGTGATATGTATCACTCCCCCTTAGTCAATACTTCATCTCACATGAAAACCACTCCCCCTTACAAATGATCCGTAAACCATATGTATTTATAGTGTAAGCTACACATTAATTCTCCCCCTTTTTGTCAATAAAATTGGCAAAGGTACGAAAACTAGTGGGATTCTAATGAAATTTCCATAAAGATACTTCATGACCCAAAGATAACTTATCAACTTTGTTTAGATGCAATCATATAGCCGAAACTAAATGCATTCATCAAGGAATTAATAAATATACAAGAAAACTCCTACAATATTCCACAGCCGCACTCCCCACAAAGATTTGGCAATTAAGCACAAGTTCAAATAAGAACTCTCCCCCATAAAATGTCATTCCCGAAACAACAACAAGAGCGACCTTACTTTCACAAGAAAATAAGGATTTCTTTGGACATTAACAAATCAAATGAAACATGAATTTGTATCCAAAATACTCAATTAAATTAACCACAAGAGAACCCATGATTAATTTAATCGGAAATGCTTACATAAGAGAACTTACGGAGTTGCACAGTACTAACACAAAGATGTGGATCAGGGAAAGACCAATACTGCGGAATATTCAAAGATTCATTCTACTTTTCATCCATATTTGCATAATCCATATTTGCATAAAGACATGTAATAGACTTAATCTTTGTAGACAAAAGTTCATCCTATCTTCCATCAATATTTGCATAATGACATAATAGGATTAACTTTTGTTGTCAAAATTTCATTCAATCATTTATCAATATTTGCATAATGACACATGAAAGACTTAACTTTTGATATATTTGGGACAATCATATTTCACGGACGCAACCACACATATCCCATAACAAGTTGCAATATATGAACCCATAAAGATTAATACTGCAAAATCATCTTCCAAATAAACTTTAGAATTTAAATAAATAAATCTAAAAACACTGCAAGATGAAAATCGTTGGCAATAGCTATGTGTACTCACAATAATGGCTATTCCAAACCCTAGTTATCCTTCTTAAAACACAAGAATAAATTCTCATAAGAAGTTTCCTAGACAAAAAAAAAAATTTAAGCTAGAACTAACAATCATTTCACTTACTTTGAAGACTCTTTTCATATTCCCTATAATCATCAAGTTCATCTTCGATTAAATCAATCCTGGATTCAAGATTATCCATCTTGTCTTCAAGTCTTTTGATGGATGATTCTAGTTCACTCTTCGATGCTCGTACTTGCTCCAAGAAAAGATTCATGGTTAATGAGAGTTTATCAAAATGAGAACTGGTAGGATTTCTATATGAAAAGACGAGGGTACCCAAATACACCACAATCTTTTATTTTGATCACAACCTATACAAGACCCACTGTGTATAAACCTCTTGGAGCAACAATCACTCAAGGAATATTTCAACACAGTGTCCACTTGAAATATGGTTAGTCCGAACTGGCCTAACCATATCAGACAAGTGGAGAAATCCAATACACTTTGTGTGATTGTCTATGGATATGAAATCGAGACAATACTACAACAAAGTGTTCACTTGATAATAGTACGGTATAACAGAAACCTTATAAGATAAATGTCAAGTGCCTAGTTAACATACAAGTGAAATTACTTTAATTATAATATAAAAACAATTATAATGCGGAAATAAAGTAAAGCACACACCAGAATTTGTTAACGAGGAAAACTACAATCTTATAGAAAAACCCAGGACCTAGTCCAGATTTGAATACTCAATGAATTGAGACGCTACAAAAATTAAACCTGCAACTTCGTGTAGACAATACTAAGTAAACTAAAATCCTAGTTACTCAACTTCAGCAGTATTCTTGTCTTGACAATATCTAGCAGAACCGAAGTTCTCAATAGATATTTGATACCAGATATTCTAGCAGAACAGGCGTTCTCTTAAGGACTAAATCTAGTATATATCATCTTAATGATTCACAACAACTTCTTCTTCTTCAAATCTTCAAAGTCTTCAATCTTCAATTTAATCTTCAAAGTAACAACCTGCAAAAACAAACTTGATTCCTTATTGATTTGTCGCACAGAGTGGAGTCTGTTAACAATGGCAAATCAATGAATCTAGAAAAACTTAGATCCGTAGAAACGTTAAATCTTTGATCTAGTTTGAGTGAGCCTTATATCAGAAGAGAAGGTTCTCAAGAATAAACAAACTAGGTGCAATCAAATATTCAACAACCGTTAGTCAATCAAATCAATTGAAAACAAAAGATAAACAGTAATTATCTAGTTTCCCACCAACGATACTAGTAGAGCTTCTCAATCCCAAAGAAGTCTTTAAACTGAGCGGCCGTAAAAGATTTCGCCTAATTAGGTTACTCTCCTCTCCGAATAGGCGGATTCACCAGTAGCAGCACAACTGAGATAGTTTTGCTATCTCTGAGGATTAGTTTGCTCGAAATGCAAACTTTGATATTTATAGACCAAGGAAGTTTGGACACCAAGGATTTTCCAAAACCGAAAATATTCTCAAGATATGCAATATATTCCAGATTCGGATTCCATAATTCTTGGAAATACTTTGTCCAAATAATGACCGAAAATCTCTTAGAAAATCTCCAACTAGCAAATGCACATTACTAATTTTCATTTTCCAAAAATAAAATTAAAAACCTTATATAAAAGATTCTCAATTTATTTTATTCGATCCGGGATTTTTTTCCTTTAGCTATTAAGGAATAACTTTGAACAATTAAAGATTAGCGTTACTGCACATGTTCAAAGTATGTCGACATTCTTACTTTGTAAGTCCTCTTTCATACTTACAACCTTGAAACCGATTTTCCACACTTCCAAACAAGTTTAGAAATTGGTTCATCTGACTTTCAAGAACTACGTGATTGATCAATAACACTCAATCACCAAACATGGGTTTCACGGTTCTACCAAAACAAGTTTCGGTTCTACCTCCATGTGAGTACTTTGCATAGTTACGCTAGTTACCAAAATTCGGCTGACTAGGTACTAGGATCGGTTCCCCACATATATATGGTATCTAACTTGTACTTGCTGCACATGTCCATAGGATCGGTTCCCCTTTGCCTAAAAACGTGTTGCACATGTGCATAGGATCGGTTCCCCTTTCTACTAAAAACTTGTTACACCTCATACAAGGATCGATTCCCCTTTCTACTAAAAACTTGTTACACCTCATACAAGGATCGATTCCCCTTTGTGATAGGTTGCACCTCTTACTAGGATCGGTTCCCCTTTACCCATAGTCGGTCATACCAATAACACTAAATCGATCATACCATCTCAGGTGATTACTTAATATCGGTTTCACTAATAAAAGTCATACCAATATAAAAGTCAGGCTTTTGTGAATAGTTTTACCAAGAACATAAACAAGTCATGAGCGGTTATACTAATCACACATAATGGTAGTTCAAAAGATATGCAATGAATAACAATACCAATAATGCCTGGCGATTTCTCTTTCGATTCACAAAACAAGTTCATGAATTTACTTCCTTAAAACAAATGTAAAACATTATTTCCTAGGATGAAATCTTCACCTTATACCCATACATAATCACAATAGCATTCAAACGATTATGTCGATGTCTAATATACAAAGTTTAATGGTTAAGCAATAAACCTTGTATTGTATTCCTTTATACTATGTTTAACTAGAGTATAATCATTCATGCTTCGCAGTTTTGTTTTCAATATGCACGACTTGAAAGATACGTTAGGGAATGAAACAGTTCAAGTCAAATATCACTAACCTCAAGTGGAAGGATGATGTTGTCGTTGTAGCTCCTTACTTCTTCACTTCTTCAAGTCTTCACAATACTTGTAATGTCTCATATCCTAATACTTTCAAGATAACCTATACGAAGTTGACTCTAGTACATAATCAAGCGACTCTTAAAATGAGTTTTGGCTCACTAAAATATGACAACCAAACTTGACATACCAACGCTTGGTGGGTTCAACCGAGCTATGCTCTAAAAATCTCCCCCTTTGTCAATTTTAGTGACAAAACTCTTACATCACATGGATAAAAAAATTACGAGAATTCATTACACATACGCTTGATTCCCGAATTCAACAGCACAATAACCTGTGTACATTCAATCCATAAATGCCGTTGTTGACATTATAATAACAAAGCTAATACTCCCCCTAAAGGTAAGATAGGTATATTTTATCAATCCGCACGTCTTTGTTATTCCCTTGTAGTCCATATAACTACAAGTATCATATGATATGCTACTCCACCTTAGTTTATGCTTTTACTCTTTCGTTAGACAAACGTTTAAGCACCAATGTACTTTCCCTTAGTGATACCAATCAATATAAATTAATGCCAGTATCACTTGTTTACTCCATATTGATAGGTGTAGAATACACCTAATTTACTATCTAGTAGTTTATGCTTTCTTTGCTATTTTTCTTGTAAATTATGTATTTTACGCTTGTTTTGAGTTTTGTAGCTACTTTGGAGTCACACGGAGGAAAAGAAGAAGAAATCACCCAATTTGAGCCAAAAGGGCAAAAAGGTCATTTTACGTAGGTGATTGATATATGGAGCCCATTTGAGGTTAAGGGGCCGCCAAACTGGGTAGCCCTTATCCGTAAACGGTGCTGCTATCACCGGGTAATGGATGGGTTATGTCCATGGATGTTGAAACCCAAACCCATTGGCCCACATGTCCGACCCATACCCATACTAAAGCCCACATCCTAACCTAAGCCCCGATCCATCTAACCGACCAGGATCCGTGATTATAACCCGAGCCCTAAATTGAGATTTATTTCTCAATCATTGTTTGTGCCCGAAATCAAAAAAATGAAAGAGAGCGTTTCTTTTTGTAAGAGCTCGAAGAGAAAATCGAAGACGAGTTCGATCTGGATGGAATCAAGAACGAGCAGCCTACTTTGCTACTAACAAATCAAGAGACCGATGATGCTCAAAGCTAGAGGAGATGAATTAAAGTGGCGAGTTGAGGAGAAATTAGGTAAAGCGTCGTATCTCGGGGAATCGAGGGTTCGATTGGAATTGTTGATGTTGATCGAGAATAAGCGAGATTGCTCAAAGACGGGGAGAAATTGGAAGAAACGACAGCGAGATTGGAAATGGGTTCGTGACTCGGATGAATCAAGATGGTTTTGATGGTCATTGTTTGAAGCTCGGTGGCTTTGGTGATGAAGTAGAGACGAATCGAGTATGGATGGGTTCGTGTTGAAATCAGAGATGAGAAGAATCAATAGGGGTCGTAGTTGTTTGAAATTGAGATAAGTTCTCGTGTTGGTGTGTGAGAACACAACATAGATCGAGAACAAAGAGAAGAGAAATCGGGCGAGAATGAGGGCTTGTTGTTGCTTGAATCCAGAGGAACAATGGGTATGAGAAAATGATGAAAATTTCAGGGCAGAGATGAAGATGGTTGAGGTTACGTTGCCATGAATTAGTCAAGAATAGTTGGGATTGCGTGAATAGAATGAGGTGTGGCTGGGCTGTATTTAAAATGATAAGAATGCTTAGATGTATGCTAGGATTCACGGGGAGAAGAATCACCTGAAAATGGCTTGCAAATTGTTCGAAATCAGTAGAAACTCGCCAATTTTCCTCCTAGCGAGTTGAATCTGACCGATCCCAACCGAGCCCGACCGACCGATTCCGGAAGGAAATGAAATAGGATTAAGTCGGCCGAGCTAGCACTGATTCAAGAATCGACTCATCCGAGTAAGCCCGATTAGGCGAGTCGAAGCTAACTCGAGTCCGACTCACTCCTCCCCTTGACTCGTTGACTAACGACTGTTGACTAACAGTTTGACTCGTTGACCGTTAGTCCTAACGGAGGACCAGGACGGAATATTCCGTCGAATATTCTCTCGACGACAAAATTTTCGTGCAAACGTGCGGCGACGTTTTCCGGCCAAATTCCGGCCACAATCCCAGTTTTTCCGGCAAGCAAAATTCCAGAATTTTCTATGGACTTCTCTCATGGGTGTGAAGACTTTGGTTAGGAATTGGATGGAGAATTGGACTCAAATTTGGAAAGAGAAGGTGGAAGAGTTGAGAAAAGCTTGGAATTGGAAATTGAATTGCAAAAGGAAAAGGATTCTAATCCTTGGAAGAATTGGAGAATATTGAAGCCTATAAATAGAGAAGTTATCTACAACTTCCACACACCTCTCTACACACACATTACTTGTGTTTTTGCTTGCTTTTCTAAGATTTTTCTTTTAATTACTTGTGTGAATTTGAAACTTCTTCTTTTAATAATTATTAATTGTGTGAATTTCAAAAACATGAGTAGCTAAATTTCTTATTGATTGAGGATGAATTCCTAGTTCTTAACATATGATTTAAGTTTTTGTTTTCAAATTCTATCTTGAAGTTTTTCACATAATTATCGTTTGTTTTTACTAATAGGAGTGATCTTAAAGACATTCATGATCGATTGATAGATTGTTTGGAGTGCACGCTAAATTGATTTGTTAATTTGATCTAAAGCTAGTGAAAGTTAGGAGATAAGTAATCGTTTCTTGACTCTTTACATAAGTAGCAAACACGAGACCTGCGGAGGGATTCCGTGGAGCAATTGTGTGTAGAAACAACGTTAGCAAGTAGACCTTGAGCTAAGAGTCTAACTACTAATATCAACCTAAGAAATTCACAAAACCTAATGCATGAGCCAAGTTACATCTAGGTTGAGCTAATTCTAGGTGGCTTGGTGATTAGAATCCGGTAGTCGAGAACTTCCGTGTCCGGTGATACAAGGGATTTAGGGGTTTAGCACTGAGCTAGCTGCTTTACCTACGGTTAGTGATAATTTGTGACTAATAACAAGTAGAATAGAACATAACTTGATTCATTGTTTCGAAACGAAGAAGGATTCCTTGATCTTCTCTCATATTGTTTTCATCTTTCAACTTTCGATTTTAATTGCTTTCTTTATTTTTATTTTGCTTTTTACACCCCCTTTCGTGACAACTTTTACAACTAAAGATCTCTTGCTCCTCGTGGGAAACGAACTTGACTTCCATTATATTATTTTTAATTGAGTGGAAATTTTGAATTAATTTGATTGCACCTACGACACGCATCAAATTTTGGCGCCGCTTTCGGGAGCAAACGGATGATTTTAGTTGTTTTTATTTTTCTTTTTGCTTTATTCTTGCTTTGTTGGATTCTATTCCGTATCTAACTTGGTTTTTGAATCTTATTTCAGGTGCCGGTTTTCCATGTACGGTGGACAAGAGCAAGCATATTACAACAATCATTACGGTTTTCAACCTCAACATTATGGCAACTTCCAACCATCCTTAGGATACACACTATATGGATATTCTCATACATATCAACAACCTTATGACGGGTATGTAAGTGAACAATCATTAGGAGGAGGATAGTTATGCTTCTAAATCTATGTATGATCTCCTTGGTGCAAGGCAACCTAGTTTGAGGGAACTTGAAAGAAGGTTCTATCAATTGATCGATGAAGGCCTAGCATCGGATGAAGAAATTTTTGAAGCTAAAAGAGCTTTAAGAATAGAACGTGAAAAACGTTATTATATGGGTTATGATGATGATTATGAACCTTATGAAAATTATTGTAACAAGGGTAAAGTTATTCCAACTCCGGATCATAATAACGATCTATCACCTATTCAAAAGGAGGAGATTGGGTGTGACTTACCTATTGTTGTTAACGAAGTAACACCCGCACATGAAGATCTTACAATCTATACCGATGAAATTCATTTTTGTGAATGGCCCGATTCCGATGATGAGAATGTTGAAGAGATGATTATAGAGGATGAAACCACATTCATTGATTTTGTGGAAGACCCAATTGAACTTGCGAATGATTTTAATGATGCCGAGACTTTGGTTAAGGTAGAAAACGACGAAGAATGGTTGCAAGGTTTAATAGAGGACCACGATATACAAGAGGTAAGTGATTCACTTGAATTTGTTAAGGATGACGAGGATTCTATAATACAAGAAATTGTGCAAGGTTTGTCTAACCCTTTGCCTATTGATTCTTCTCCTTTACCTCTTATTGGTTTGAATGTATGTGCTTCGAAAGTATTTTTGGATGATTTTGTTTCTAAATATCCACCATTGGAAACACTTGATGCTAACACTATGCAGGTTTGCCAAGAGGAATACATGGAAGTTCCCAAATTCTATGTTCTTTATACACTTCCGAGTGTGGACGAGAATAAGTGTGGGGGAAATTTCTATCGAGCGATAATTTCACTATTGTTTTCTTGTGCTAATATTTGTATGGAGTTATTGTTTTCAAAAGGTATTATGGGTGGATCCTCAAATTTTCAGATTGTTAGTATATGGGGAATGAATCTTGCAAGAGCCAAGTCGGGCCGTCGACTTTAAAACAAGCGCTTAATGGGAGGCAACCCATCGGTTTTGTATTTCTTATCTTTTTGCTTTTTGTTATTTCTTTTTTCTTGTTTCTTATCATGTTACAATTTCCCACCTTGACTTTACTAGGAGGATTCAATTACATTGAGGACAATGTAAGGTTTAAGTGTGGGGGAGTGGTTAAGCATGTTTTTAAAACAAAAATTACAAAAAAATGAAAAAAATTTGAAAAAAAAAAAAAAAAAAAGTTTTACTTAAAAATTCCAACTTTTAAAGATTTTAGAGTCCCTAGCATATTTCTAGGTATGTTTACATAGAGATTTTGACCGACATAATTGAACTTGGAAATGTTAGAGAACTACATTCGGATTTCTTGCTTGTTAGAGTGTTAAATAATGGATTTAATCATGCCGGTGATGCGAATTTGGTGCAGGGAGAAATGCATTATTAGAGTTCTTTGATCAATCATTAGTGGAGACTACCCGTATTCATATCATGAGAGGCACCGACCAGAAATCTTCCACCTACTAAAGAGCTTCTTTTGAGTGTGTGTCACCGTAAGTTAATTCCGGGTAGAATGGTGAGCTACCCAACCTCCCACCAATAGAAGCACTACTCTTTGATCTCTTGAGTGCTAATTTTGTCAATCATGAGGGTGACGTCCATAGATGAAAGCTTCCTTCTTGTAGTTCGATTTGCAGTTAGCACCATTTTCTCTCTCGACAACAACGGATCCATAGAAACACTCTCATCATCAACAAGGAGCGACATCAAAATCTACAAGGAAAGTTGGAAAAGTTTAAGGTTTACAAGCAACAAAACGAGAAAAAGAGCAAATTTCAAATACAAGTAAAGCAACATACAAAGGGCGGATTTCACATATATGTTGAAGACTTACAATACAATGAGGTAATTTTATATCCAAGTATGAAGACTTATTCATGAAAGCGAAGAAAATTAAAAGGTGAGAATTTTTGAAGTTATGATTTCAAGGCGATACAAGTTGTGAAGAATCAAGCGGTAAAATACTTCTCCCACGGCCATGGTCTATTTTTGTATTTTATTTCTAATTTCAAAAAAAAAAAAAAAAAAAAAAAAAAAAAAAAAAATTGAAAAAAAAAAAAAAGAAAAAAAGAAAAGGAAAGAAGAGAAAAACAAGAGAAATATTTTTATTGAATGAGCCGTGGGAAAGGAAAATATATAAGGAAGTTTCAAGCAACAAGGATTTCAAGGTAAAGAGTTATAAATTGTTAAGGATTTATGAAATTCAAGGGTTTATCATCAATAGTTGAAACCGAAGACGAAGACCAAGAAGAAAGACGAGGAGCGGAAGACGTTTCTATTGGATGCCGTGGAGAGTGGTGTTATCATAATTGGCGATCGGATGTGAAGGTGAGTAAGTAATCCCATCCTCAATATAAATGGTTGATTTCCTTTCTTAGAGATCGTCGAAGAAAAATGGTTTTTCAAAATATTAAAAGATGTGGGTTTTTAAAAATATTTCGGAAGTTGTCCTTCCCACCTTTCAACGTGTCGCAGAATTCGTCTTCATTCCTACCGCACACATGTGAGAACCATAAAAAAGCTATCTTTTTGAGTGCAATGATCATAAAATCCTTTTTGGTAAGGCAGAAGTCGAGGCGAAATGCTTATTGATTGTTTCTCAAACACGCATTCTCTCATTATGGTGTGGTTATTTCTCACTCAACATTTAAGAATGAGAATATGTTCTTTGGTATTTCTAACTTCTTATTACTAGCATGCAAAATTCTATGTCCTCATAACTCTTTGGATGCTTGTGACGCTTGAACGCTTTGAAGTTGTGAGTTTTTAGTTTGATTTGCTCGAGGACTAGCAAAGTCTAAGTGTGGGGGAATTTGATAGGTGTAGAATACACCTAATTTACTATCTAGTAGTTTATGCTTTCTTTGCTATTTTTCTTGTAAATTATGTATTTTACGCTTGTTTTGAGTTTTGTAGCTACTTTGGAGTCACACGGAGGAAAAGAAGAAGAAATCACCCAATTTGAGCCAAAAGGGCAAAAAGGTCATTTTACAGGTGATTGATATATGGAGCCCATTTGAGGTTAAGGGGCCGCTAAACTGGGTAGCCCTTATCCGAAACGGGTCTTGCTATCACTGGTAATGGATGGGTTATGTCCATGGATGTTGAAACCCAAACCCATTGGCCCACATGTCCGACCCATACCCATACTAAAGCCCACATCCTAACCTAAGCCTCGATCCATCTAACCGAGGATCCGTGATTATAACCTCGAGCCCTAAATTGAGATTTATTTCTCAATCATTGTTTGTGCTCGAAATCAAAAAAAAATGAAAGAGAGAGACGTTTCTTGTAAGAGCTCAGAGAGAAAATCGAAGACGAGTTCGATCCGGATGGAATCAAGAACGAGCAGCACCTTGCTACTAACAAATCAAGAGACCGATGATGCTCAAAGCTAGAGGAGATGAATTAAAGTGGCAGAGTTGAGGAGAAATTAGGTAAAGCGTCAGTATCTCGGGGAATCGAGGGTTCGATTGGAATTGTTGATGTTGATCGAGAATAAGCAGAGATTGCTCAAAGACGGGGAGAAATTGGAAGAAACGACAATGAGATTGGAAATGGGTTCGTGACTCGAGATGAATCGAAGATGGTTTTGATGGTCACTGTTTGAAGCTCGGTGGCTTTGGTGATGAAGTAGAGACGAATCGAGTATGGATGGGTTCGTGTTGAAATCAACGAGATGAGAAGAATCAATAGGGTCGTAGTCTGTTTGAAATTGAGATAAGTTACGTGTTGGTGTGAGAACACAACATAGATCGAGAACAAAGAGAAGAGAAATCGAACCGAGAATGAGGGCTTGTTGTTGCTTGAATCCCAGAGGAACAATGGGTATGAGAAAATGATGAAAATTTGAGTAAAAGCAGATGAAGATGGTTGAGGTTACGTTTGCCATGAATTAGTCAAGAATAGTTGGGATTGCGTGAATAGAATGAGGTGTGGTCTGGGTTGCCTGCATTTAAAATGATAAGAATGCTTAGATGTATGCTAGGATTCACAGGGAGAAGAATCACTGAAAATGGCTTGCAAATTATCGAAATCGCCGAAACTCGCCAATTTTCCTCCGGCGAGTTGAATCGGACCGATCCCAATCCCGAGCCCGATGACCGATTCGGTGATTCCCCGAAATAGGATTAAGTCGCCGAGCTAGCACTGATTCAAGAATCGACTCATCCGAGTAAGCCCAGCTTAATGAGTCGTGGCTAACTCGAGTCCGACTCACTCCTCCCCTTGACCGTTGACTAACTGTTGACTAACAGTTTGACTCGTTTGACCGTTAGTCCTAACGGAGGACCGGACGGAATATTCCGTCGAATATTCTCTCGACGACAAAATTTTCAGTGGCCGGGCGTCGACGTTTTCCGGCCAAATTCCGGCCACAATCCCAGCTTTTCCGACGAGCAAAATTCCGAATTTTCTATGGACTTCTCTCATGGGTGTGAAGACTTTGGTTAGGAATTGGATGGAGAATTGGACTCAAATTTGGAAAGAGAAGGTGGAAGAGTTGAGAAAAGCTTGGAATTGGAAATTGAATTGCAAAAGGAAAAGGATTCTAATCCTTGGAAGAATTGGAGAATATTGAAGCCTATAAATAGAGAAGTTTCTACAACTTCCACACACCTCTACACACACATTACTTGTGTTTTTGCTTGCTTTTCTAAGATTTTTCTTTTTAATTACTTGTGTGAATTTGAAACTTCTTCTTTTAATAATTATTAATTGTGTGAATTTCAAAAACATGAGTAGCTAAATTTCTTATTGATTGAGGATGAATTCCTAGTTCTTAACATATGATTTAAGTTTTTGTTTTCAAATTCTATCTTGAAGTTTTTCACATAATTATCGTTTGTTTTTACTAATAGGAGTGATCTTAAAGACATTCATGATCGATTGATAGATTGTTTGGAGTGCACGCTAAATTGATTTGTTAATTTGATCTAAAGCTAGTGAAAGTTAGGAGATAAGTAATCGTTTCTTGACTCTTTACATAAGTAGCAAACACGAGACCTTGCGGAGGGATTCCGTGGAGCAATTGTGTGTAGAAACAACGTTAGCAAGTAGACCTTGAGCTAAGAGTCTAACTACTAATATCAACCTAAGAAATTCACAAAACCTAATGCATGAGCCAAGTTACATCTAGGTTGAGCTAATTCTAGGTGGCTTGGTGATTAGAATCCGGTAGTCGAGAACTTCCGTGTCCGGTGATACAAGGGATTTAGGGTTTAGCACCGAGCTAGCTGCTTTACCTACGGTTAGTGATAATTTGTGACTAATAACAAGTAGAATAGAACATAACTTGATTCATTGTTTCGAAACGAAGAAGGATTCCTTGATCTTCTCTCTCTTATTGTTTTCATCTTTCAACTTTCGATTTTAATTGCTTTCTTTATTTTTATTTTGCTTTTTACACCCCCTTTCGTGACAACTTTTACAACTAAAGATCTCTTGCTCTCGTGGGAACGAACTTGACTTCCATTATATTATTTTTAATTGAGTGGAAATTTTGAATTAATTTGATTGCACCTACGACACGCATCAAATTTTGGCGCCATTGCCGGGAGCAAGCGGATGATTTTAGTTGTTTTTATTTTTCTTTTTGCTTTATTCTTGCTTTGTTGGATTCTATACCGTATCTAACTTGGTTTTTGAATCTTATTTCAAGGTGCCGGTTTTCCATGTACGGTGGACAAGAGCAAGCATATTACAACAATCATTACGGTTTTCAACCTCAACATTATGGCAACTTCCAACCATCCTTAGGATACACACTATATGGATATTCTCATACATATCAACAACCTTATGACGGGTATGTAAGTGAACAATCATTAGGAGGGGAGGATAGTTATGCTTCTAAATCTATGTATGATCTCCTTGGTGCAAGGCAACCTAGTTTGAGGGAACTTGAAAGAAGGTTCTATCAATTGATCGATGAAGGCCTAGCATCGGATGAAGAAATTTTTGAAGCTAAAAGAGCTTTAAGAATAGAACGTGAAAAACGTTATTATATGGGTTATGATGATGATTATGAACCTTATGAAAATTATTGTAACAAGGGTAAAGTTATTCCAACTCCGGATCATAATAACGATCTATCACCTATTCAAAAGGAGGAGATTGGGTGTGACTTACCTATTGTTGTTAACGAAGTAACACCCGCACATGAAGATCTTACAATCTATACCGATGAAATTCATTTTTGTGAATGGCCCGATTAGATGATGAGAATGTTGAAGAGATGATTATAGAGGATGAAACCACATTCATTGATTTTGTGGAAGACCCAATTGAACTTGCGAATGATTTTAATGATGCCGAGACTTTGGTTCAGGTAGAAAACGACGAAGAATGGTTGCAAGGTTTAATAGAGGACCGATATATACAAGAGGTAAGTGATTCACTTGAATTTGTTAAGGATGACGAGGATTCTATAATACAAGAAATTGTGCAAGGTTTGTCTAACCCTTTGCCTATTGATTCTTCTCCTTTACCTCTTATTGGTTTGAATGTATGTGCTTGAAAGTATTTTTGGATGATTTTGTTTCTAAATATCCACCATTGGAAACACTTGATGCTAACACTATGCAGGTTTGCCAAGAGGAATACATGGAAGTTCCCAAATTCTATGTTCTTTATACACTTCCGAGTGTGGACGAGAATAAGTGTGGGGGAAATTTCTATCGAGCGATAATTTCACTATTGTTTTCTTGTGCTAATATTTGTATGGAGTTATTGTTTTCAAAACAGGTATTATGGGTGGATCCTCAAATTTTCGATTGTTAGTATATGGGGAATGAATCTTGCAAGAGCCAAGTCGGGCCGTCGACTTTAAAACAAGCGCTTAATGGGAGGCAACCCATCGGTTTTGTATTTCTTATCTTTTTGCTTTTTGTTATTTCTTTTTTCTTGTTTCTTATCATGTTACAATTTCCCACCTTGACTTTACTAGGAGGATTCAATTACATTGAGGACAATGTAAGGTTTAAGTGTGGGGGAGTGGTTAAGCATGTTTTTAAAACAAAAATTACAAAAAAATGAAAAAATTTGAAAAAAAAAAAAAAAAAGTTTTACTTAAAAATTCCAACTTTTAAAGATTTTAGAGTCCCTAGCATATTTCTAGGTATGTTTACATAGAGATTTTGACCGACATAATTGAACTTGGAAATGTTAGAGAACTACATTCGGATTTCTTGCTTGTTAGAGTGTTAAATAATGGATTTAATCATGCCGGTGATGCGAATTTGGTGCAGGGAGAAATGCATTATTAGAGTTGCTGATCAATCATTAGTGGAGACTACCCGTATTCATATCATGAGAGGCACCGACCAGAAATCTTCCACCTACTAAAGAGCTTCTTTTGAGTGTGTGTCACCGTAAGTTAATTCCGGGTAGAATGGTGAGCTACCCAACCTCCCACCAATAGAAGCACTACTCTTTGATCTCTTGAGTGCTAATTTTGTCAATCATGAGGGTGACGTCCATAGATGAAAGCTTCCTTCTTGTAGTTCGATTTGCGAGTTAGCACCATTTTCTCTCTCGACAACAACGGATCCATAGAAACACTCTCATCATCAACAAGGAGCGACATCAAAATCTACAAGGAAAGTTGGAAAAGTTTAAGGTTTACAAGCAACGGAACGAGAAAAAGAGCAAATTTCAAATACAAGTAAAGCAACATACAAAGGGCGGATTTCACATATATGTTGAAGACTTACAATACAATGAGGTAATTTTATATCCAAGTATGAAGACTTATTCATGAAAGCGAAGAAAATTAAAAGGTGAGAATTTTTGAAGTTATGATTTCAAGGCGATACAAGTTGTGAAGAATCAAGCGGTAAAATACTTCTCCCACGGCCATGGTCTATTTTTGTATTTTATTTCTAATTTCAAAAAAAAAAAAAAAAAAAAAAAAAAAAAAAAAAAAAAAAAAAAAAAAAAAAAAAAGAAAAGGAAAGAAGAGAAAAACAAGAGAAATATTTTTATTGAATGAGCCGTGGGAAAGGAAAATATATAAGGAAGTTTCAAGCAACAAGGATTTCAAGGTAAAGAGTTATAAATTGTTAAGGATTTATGAAATTCAAGGGTTTATCATCAATAGTTGAAACCGAAGACGAAGACCAAGAAGAAAGACGAGGAGCGGAAGACGTTTCTATTGGATGCCGTGAGAGTGGTGTTATCATAATTGGCGATCGGATGTGAAGGTGAGTAAGTAATCCCATCCTCAATATAAATGGTTGATTTCCTTTCTTAGAGATCGTCAGAAAAATGGTTTTTCAAAATATTAAAAGATGTGGGTTTTTAAAAATATTTCGGAAGTTGTCCTTCCCACCTTTCAACGTGTCGCAGGAATTCTGTCTTCATTCCTACCTGCACACATGTGAGAACCATAAAAAAGCTATCTTTTTGAGTGCAATGATCATAAAATCCTTTTTGGTAAGGCAGAAGTCGAGGCGAAATGCTTATTGATTGTTTCTCAAACACGCATTCTCTCATTATGGTGTGGTTATTTCTCACTCAACATTTAAGAATGAGAATATGTTCTTTGGTATTTCTAACTTCTTATTACTAGCATGCAGAAATTCTATGTCCTCATAACTCTTTGGATGCTTGTGACGCTTGAACGCTTTGAAGTTGTGAGTTTTTAGTTTGATTTGCTCGAGGACTAGCAAAGTCTAAGTGTGGGGAATTTGATAGTGTAGAATACACCTAATTTACTATCTAGTAGTTTATGCTTTCTTTGCTATTTTTCTTGTAAATTATGTATTTTACGCTTGTTTTGAGTTTTGTAGCTACTTTGGAGTCACACGGAGGAAAAGAAGAAGAAATCACCCAATTTGAGCCAAAAGGGCAAAAAGGTCATTTTACAGGTGATTGATATATGGAGCCCATTTGAGGTTAAGGGGCCGCCAAACCGGGTAGCCCTTATCCAGAAACGGGTGTCTTTGCTATCACCTGGTAATGGATGGGTTATGTCCATGGATGTTGAAACCCAAACCCATTGGCCCACATGTCCGACCCATACCCATACTAAAGCCCACATCCTAACCTAAGCCCGATCCATCTAACCGACCCAGGATCCGTGATTATAACTTTGAGCCCTAAATTGAGATTTATTTCTCAATCATTGTTTGTGCCTCTGAAATCAAAAAAAATGAAAGAGACGGCGTTTCTTGTAAGAGCTTCAGAGAGAAAATCGAAGACGAGTTCGATCCGGATGGAATCAAGAACGAGAAATTCTTGCTACTAACAAATCAAGAGACCGATGATGCTCAAAGCTAGAGGAGATGAATTAAAGTGGCGAGTTGAGGAGAAATTAGGTAAAGCGTCAGTATCTCGGGGAATCGAGGGTTCGATTGGAATTGTTGATGTTGATCGAGAATAAGCAAGAGATTGCTCAAAGACGGGAGAAATTGGAAGAAACGACAATGAGATTGGAAATGGGTTCGTGACTCGAGATGAATCGAAGATGGTTTTGATGGTCGTTTGTTTGAAGCTCGGTGGCTTTGGTGATGAAGTAGAGACGAATCGAGTATGGATGGGTTCGTGTTGAAATCAATGCAGATGAGAAGAATCAATAGGGGTCGTAGTCTGTTTGAAATTGAGATAAGTTCTCAGTGTTGGTGTGACGAACACAACATAGATCGAGAACAAAGAGAAGAGAAATCGAACCGAGAATGAGGGCTTGTTGTTGCTTGAATCCCGGAGGAACAATGGGTATGAGAAAATGATGAAAATTTCGGGCAGCAGCAGATGAAGATGGTTGAGGTTACGCTGCCATGAATTAGTCAAGAATAGTTGGGATTGCGTGAATAGAATGAGGTGTGGCTTTGTCATTTAAAATGATAAGAATGCTTAGATGTATGCTAGGATTCACGGGGAGAAGAATCACTGAAAATGGCTTGCAAATTGTCCGAAATCAGAAACTCGGCCAATTTTCCTCCTCCGTGAGTTGAATCGGACCGATCCCAACCGAGCCCGATGACCGATTCCGGTGAGTCGAAATAGGATTAAGTCGGCCGAGCTATGGTGATTCAAGAATCGACTCATCTGAGTAAGCCCAGTTAGCTGAGTCAGAAGCTAACTCGAGTCTGACTCACTCCTCCCCTTGACCTGTTGACTAACTGTTGACTAACAGTTTGACTCGTTTGACCGTTAGTCCTAACGGAGGACCGGACGGAATATTCCGTCGAATATTCTCTCGACGACAAAATTTTCAGGCAACCGGCGTCGACGTTTTCCGGCCAAATTCCGGCCACAATCCCAGTTTTCCGGCGAGCAAAATTCCAGAATTTTCTATGGACTTCTCTCATGGGTGTGAAGACTTTGGTTAGGAATTGGATGGAGAATTGGACTCAAATTTGGAAAGAGAAGGTGGAAGAGTTGAGAAAAGCTTGGAATTGGAAATTGAATTGCAAAAGGAAAAGGATTCTAATCCTTGGAAGAATTGGAGAATATTGAAGCCTATAAATAGAGAAGTTTTCTACAACTTCCACACACCTCTCTACACACACATTACTTGTGTTTTTGCTTGCTTTTCTAAGATTTTTCTTTTTAATTACTTGTGTGAATTTGAAACTTCTTCTTTTAATAATTATTAATTGTGTGAATTTCAAAAACATGAGTAGCTAAATTTCTTATTGATTGAGGATGAATTCCTAGTTCTTAACATATGATTTAAGTTTTTGTTTTCAAATTCTATCTTGAAGTTTTTCACATAATTATCGTTTGTTTTTACTAATAGGAGTGATCTTAAAGACATTCATGATCGATTGATAGATTGTTTGGAGTGCACGCTAAATTGATTTGTTAATTTGATCTAAAGCTAGTGAAAGTTAGGAGATAAGTAATCGTTTCTTGACTCTTTACATAAGTAGCAAACACGAGACCTTGCGGGAGGGATTCCGTGGAGCAATTGTGTGTAGAAACAACGTTAGCAAGTAGACCTTGAGCTAAGAGTCTAACTACTAATATCAACCTAAGAAATTCACAAAACCTAATGCATGAGCCAAGTTACATCTAGGTTGAGCTAATTCTAGGTGGCTTGGTGATTAGAATCCGGTGAGTCGAGAACTTCCGTGTCCTCAGTGATACAAGGGATTTAGGGGTTAGCTCGAGCTAGCGCTTTACCTACGGTTAGTGATAATTTGTGACTAATAACAAGTAGAATAGAACATAACTTGATTCATTGTTTCGAAACGAAGAAGGATTCCTTGATCTTCTCTCTCTTATTGTTTTCATCTTTCAACTTTCGATTTTAATTGCTTTCTTTATTTTTATTTTGCTTTTTACACCCCCCTTTCGTGACAACTTTTACAACTAAAGATCTCTTGCTCCTCGTGGGAACGAACTTGACTTCCATTATATTATTTTTAATTGAGTGGAAATTTTGAATTAATTTGATTGCACCTACGACACGCATCACATATATTTCCCCCCCTTTTTGTCACAAAATGACAAAGAACCGAAAAAATAAAGGACAAACCGAAAGGATCTTACAAATCTCAATATACTTGCAACCTATAGAGTTAAGCACGAAGGTTCCACACACCATTTTTCGTAACCAATATCAAAATCGAAACTACAAAGTAATTTTGTTTTGATATGTTACCAAGGAAACAATTGCCCGAAGCAATTTTCCCTAATAGTTTAGCAAACCAAAAATCAACTAAGCACCTCAGTTCCTTTGCTAAACCGATTGTACAAATACAATCGCTTGTTCGATAAGACAAAATAAAGATAACTCTATTTTTCTCATCAGGTTCTAATTATCCATATAACTTAGACCTTTAACTTTTAAACAAGACAAGTACTAGGTTAGTTAACTAGCATTTCTTGTTAAGGCATTCGATTAGACTTGAATAACTGAAACCTCCACTTTGATAAGTCTAACTAAGATCAGAATTAACTTAGTTTCTCTTATCCATAATCGAATTGGACTAAACAATTCATCCCATAAACCTTTTCTTTCGTTAAGCCATAAAAAATTCATACAAACCAAATAAATCAACTTGCATAATTATTCACCTCAACCGGAAGCAATTGAAACAACATAGACATTAAAGCACCGCAATTGCACCAAAATTTTGTAAGCCTAAACGATTGATACCAAACAATAAAGATAACAATAGTTTTTCTTAACCGGAACCAATTGAATCACACACACATCCATACACACATAATGGAATAAAACATCAATTGTACCGAAATTTTGTTAAGCAAAAGCAATAAATATATGAAATAAAATCAGGCTTTTCTTATACAGGAAAACGATTAACTAACAAACTCGTTACCTCAAATTTCGCATCCTCTTCTCCAATATGTTTGCATCTTTTTCCAGGGAGAATTGATATCGAAATATCATTATGTTGTCATCCTTATGCAAAACAAAAGAATAACAACAACCAACCTTTACCAGAGAAAGGTTGAAAACCGGTTTTTAACTATTGCAAGCAAAAGTTGAAAACCCGAAACACATATGCTTTTATGTTAAACCAAACGATTCAACATATTGTGACTTTTTCACATATTGTTTCTATCAGAACCCCTCATGATCCTTTGATAAAGCCTACCAACATGGGCTAGTGATAGGTGTCTAAAACACCTAAATTTATTATATATTGATTATGCTTTCTTTGCTATTTTTTGTGTGAATTATGTATCTTATGTTTACTTTTGAGTATACAGGTGTTTGGAGTCATTCTGAACGAAAGAAGAAAAACTCGCCAGTAATTTCACAAAAGCGCAAACGGAAAAATTGTCATTTCACATGCAGGTGCTATCTGGAGCCAGTCACAGGTTAAGGGGATACTACTGGGTGGATTGTATCCATTTTTGGGGTGCAAATAGCCGTCCCAATGTTAAAGACCTCATTTTGGTCGAGAAGGAAGAACTAGGGTTCATTTTCCCCTTTCTTTCTTCTCTCCTTTGTTGCCGCTGTTAGAGATGCTGCTGAGACTCGATGTGGTGGATCTGTGAGAAGAATCAGAGAATGGGTCTCTTGTGATTTCAAGTTTGGCTGAGAATTGCAGCCCTGAACTGATAATTAGAAGAAGGTTGATGTTGGGTGTTGCTGTGAGCCAGATGGAGAGATTCATGGGCGAGACTTAAACAACAACGAGTTTGCTGTTACCGATTGATGGAAGAAGAATTGATGCTCGAGTTCAAGGAAGGAATTGAGGTTGTTGTTGACTGAGAAAACAATGATGGGTTCTGAAATTCTCTTTTGATTCTTGAAATGGAGGTTTGCTTTCGATTCATGAAGAATAATAGATGGGTTCAAATGTTGTTGCTGTGTAAGATTGCCATCAATGGAGTAATTGGAGATGCTGTCATGGTGGAGATTCAGGAAATGAAGAAAGAAGGGAATGTTGATTCTCAAGGGTTTACTGAGATTGGAAGAATGGAAGTGAAGCAATTGTGGTTGATGTTTACAGGGAAGAAGAGATGTTTGCTACTATTTCCGTAGCTGGTGCAATTGAGATGAGAAGATGGTGTTGGGGAATATGCAGGTGTTATGAGTCCAAGTGTAGCTGAAATTATGAGTGATGTTGCAGGGACTTGGTTCAGAAGCTGGATATGGCTTATTCATGGAGATTGTGAGCTGCATTCGCAGCTGTGTGTGTGTGAAGGAGTTGCAGCTACAATAAGCATTGCAGGTGGTGTTGGCTTGTGGTTATTGGCATGGCATTGCAGCCATGAAGCTACAGGTTCTGTTGGGAGCTGAGAATGGAATACAACTGCGCTCTAGTCTGGTTTGGTTTTGATGGATGATTGTACTCAGGTGATTCGAGCCATGATGGTATCTGTAGCTGAGAGAATAACTGGTGCTGGTGCAGTTGGAATAGCTTGTGTGAATTGCAGGTATAAAGAATGTTGCAGTTGTAGTGATGGTTCCGTGGCTGAGTTTGGATGAAATTAGTCAAGTAGGTGGTGGTGCACAGCTGTTGTTGCTGCCACTGAAACAAGCTAATGGGAATCGCAAAGAAGTATGGCACTGTGCAGGGAATGGATTTTGAAGCTGCAGAAATTATGCGGAAACGCAGTGAGAATGGTGAGCCGACGGTACCAGTTCTGGTTATCGGATTTCTGAACTTGAAGCATGAATCATAATATTTCAGTGAATCATAAAGGTAGAGCGTGTTGGATACAAGATTTGGCCGCGGGATATATGAGTTTGGAGTCGCGCTTTTGGGTGTGTTTTCGCAAGAACAAGGAATTGGTTTAAATAGTTCTTCTTGTGAATGTTTGAACTGCAGAAAAGTAAAGTTGAGCTGCTGGGAGTATGCACTTGCTGGTGAAAGTTTCTGATGATAAAGGCGGCCAGAGACAGTTTCCCGATGCCGGATTCCGACGACGGTGACCGGATTCCGGTGATGACGTCAGCAATTCGGCGACCCAGTTTTAGACCCAGAATTTTCAGAAGAGATGTTTTAACACATGGGCTTGGTGGACCACTTGGAGATGGACTTTTGAGAAGAATGAGGCGTGACCTAATTGAAAAAGAGTATCCTTTATGGAAATTGACATATAAAAGAGAAGACTTTTCTCTATATTTGGGATATCTCCATTAGGGAGGCTTCTTCTACTTTTTGTTTCTAGGGTTTAAAACATGAAAACTTTTCTTTTTCTTCTTGTTATGAACTCCATGAGTATGAGTACCTAGTTTTCTTTTGGTTATGGATTAGTTGGATTTCACATAACATGGTTCTTTGATTCAATATATTAGTTTTGTCTCATATTTATCGTTCATGATTCTCTGAAAATATAGTTGTATGATTGACGTATTACAACATGATTGATTGTTTGTTTTGTCAAGTTGCAAATTGGTAGAACTTGTAATCACATCTATTGCTGGTTTAAGGTTAATCATCGAGCGATAATCCTTGAACACAAGTAGCATAAATATGATTGTAGGTTGTAGTGATATATCCTTGTAATCATATGTGAACCATGACCTTTGTTCGAATTGTTTGCGCAATGTATTTCAATTGCATTGATTAGCCTAATTTTATGAATCTTAATGCTCCATGGGAATTGAACTTGATTAGCGCAAGGCGTTAGGTTATTCTTTTGGTAGAATTCATACTTGCATCGCTTTACATGTATGTGTGATGAAATCAGGAAATTGCGGGATATTCTTTCGACTAGATTTCATAGGGATTTTGATATTGAGAGATTAAATATCAATTCTAATTATTAAGACAAGAACATGTTTGTGATTGAAAACGAAATCCTTAACCAATATCTTTCCTTGCTTGATTTGTTTTATTTCTTTGTTTGCTTTTATTTCACTTTTAGTTTATAAAAATCAGAAAACTTCCCTTGTTACCTTTAGGAAACCAAAACATATTGACAACCTAAGACCTCTCTGTGGGAACGATCCTTTCTTGCCCTTGCTTCATTATATATTTTGAGTAGTAATAAAGTGTAATTATTTTTGACGCGTACGACAGCGATCAGCTAGAAATTAATCTTGCTAAACCAAAAAGTCACCCAAAACATAAGGGTTCACAACATTTGAGATCGAATATCAAGGTTACAAAACAGAAATCAAACATCCCATAAATCAATTTGCAATGCACCATAAATATTCAACATAAAATAAAGTATTACACTTACCTCAATCTTGTAGGAAATTGAATTACAAAACCAACGCAAAAAGAATGAGGCCAATCCGAGTTCGGACGAAGAAGTTATAGGCAAAACAGCTTTACACTCCTTCGTATTGCACCTCTCACTAGGATCGGTACCCATGTGTTGCTAGTGAAGGATCACAATACTAAACTATTTTTGGTATTACTTTTGCATACGATGTCCGAATTCAGTGTTTTGTTTTGGCTCGTTTTAACCGTAAAAACAAGAGCTACACATATATGATCAGTAGATATCAACATCATAAACTCAAAATTACCGTTTCTATCAAAATCTCAAATATAAATAGAGAAAGTATGAGTATAGAAGAAAATAAACCTCCCTAAAGATGTTAATTAGTCATAAAATAACCGAGAGATCATGTGCTCAGTTTTCATGTGTTTCCTCACCTTTCAAAAGATTGAGCACCCAGGTGAGTATGCACATTCTAACACAACTAGGTTGTGTTTATTTGAGCCTTGTCTTCTTTGTCACTAGAGACTAAGACAGAATCACTCTTGACCTCTAGATTGACTTGTTTTCTCTTGTTCCATCTCTTGTTTTTCTTCTTTGACTTGTGATGAAGAGTGTCATTATCACAATGTCCACTAGTACAAGAGAATTCAGACATGATGTCTTTCTTTAGTCTTTCAAGAAAACTCTTGTAATTATTGTCACCAACAATTAACAGCTGAGAGTCATTCTTGTGAATAACTTTTGGTCCCTTTTTGGCTATGGAGGATTTTGGGACCCATTTAGAGAAGGTTTCGCAGGAGCATCTTTCTCCTTCATACCATTAGGACGATTGTCCTTTTGAATACTTTGCGAAACAAATTTTCTCCAATTTGGAACATCAGATCTTGTCTTAGCATTTACAAAGTCATCTCTCTTTCTATATTCGGGTCTTTTATAATTAGATGACCTTGTCGAGCGATAGGCAAAATTTGAACTATCATTATAATAATTATTTTGCCTAAACTTTGGACAATATAGATCTGAGTTCCTTTGGGGAGCAATCTTAGCCAATTCGTTTGATACAAAAGAAAGTGCACCTTGCATCTTACGAACTTTGCATCCCCATTCCAAATTCCCTTTATTACCATAATAATAACAATGCTTAGTAACATACGAAGACTGAGTTTTAATATTACCTTTTTGTGGATCCTTTTGCATTGGAGCTCGACGATTTTTCTTCTTCTTCTTCTTATCTTTGTTCAACGGTGTTGCTTTCTTGACATTATCAGAAATGCTTTCTTTGATTACTGCTAGTTGAACACTATTCTTAGGCTTGACAAACTTTTCTTCTGTACAAGAAATATGAGCATCTTTGTCATCAGTGGAAACCTCTGGTTGAGAAAAATTTGTAGCTTTAACAAATTTTATCTCATTGTTATCGTTAGAAGCATCTGATTCCTTATATCCTAATCCCCGTGTATCACCATGATATCTTCCTGCTTCTAACAATGAGGATAAATTGTTTGTGCTATCATTGGATTTTTTCAAGTACAAATTTTCTTCTTCCAACATCTTGATTTTATCAAGAGCACCAGCTAGATCAGCCTCAAGGTGTTTTTCTCGTGAGAGATATACACCTTCTTTTTCTTCAAAACTCTTTTGTTGAGAGTTAATCCTTGCATCAGTTTCAACAAGTTTCTCTTCCAACAAGTGAATTTTATTAAGAGCAACATCACGCTCTTTCTCTAACAATTTTGTTTGAGATAGACTAGCACTGGCTTTTTCTTCAAAACCCTATATTTGTCGAGAATTAAACATTGCTTCTGATTCAGCACGTTTCTTTTCCGACAAAAACAGTTCTCTTCGAATATTTTCACATTCTAATTTCTTAGAATTTAGATCGTATGTACGATCTTTAAGAAGAGAATCACTGGTGTGGTAACCAATATAACATCCTTGAAAAACCTTCGTCAATTTCTTGTTCTCACGACAAAGAGGAGTCATAAGTCCAACGAAATCGGAAGATCTCAGTTTTTCATTTTATAAAGGATTCAATAAAGGAGTCATAACATCCTCTTCTACTTCTCGTTCAAAATCTGAGTCATCATCATCGGAAATTTCATCCATCCTTTCTTCTAGATAAATTTTCCAGTTGTCATCGGTTTCTACATCATTAACAAGATTAACTTGTCTAGTAGATTCTCTCGAGATGATTTCTTCAGATATTGAATCGTAGATGCCATCATCAAGTGTTAATTCAAAACTCTTGATGTCTTGATTTACGTTAACTGAATCTTTCTTAGGTTCGATAAAAACCATTTTTAGATTCCAGTCTTATAGGTTGGATCGCACCAAACACGGATTGTTAGATCTTTTCGTGTTTGCCTGCTCTGATACCAATTGAAAAGACGAGGGTACCCAAATACACCACAATATTTTATTTTGATCACAACCTATACAAGACCCACTGTGTATAAACCTCTTGGAGCAACAATCATTCAAGGAATATTTCAACACAGCGTCCAGTTGAAATAAGGTTAGTCCGAACTGGCCTAACACGTGAATAATTATATTAGACAAGTGGATAAATCCAATACACTTTGTGTGACCGTCTATGGATATGAAATCGAGACAATACTACAACAAAGTGTTCACTTGATAATAGTACGGTATAACCGAAACCTTATAAGATAAATGTCAAGTGCCTAGTTAACATACAAGTGAAATTACTTTAATTATAATATAAAAACAATTATACTGCGGAAATAAAGTAAAGCACACACAAGAATTTTGTTAACGAGGAAAACTACAATCTTGTAGAAAAACCCCGGGACCTAGTCCGGATTTGAATACTCAATGAATTAAGACGCTACAAAAAGTAAACCTGCAACTTCGTGTAGACAATACTAAGTAAACTAAAATCCTAGTTACTCAGCTTCATAAGTATTCTTGTCTTGACAATATCTAGCAGAACCGAAGTTCTCAATAGATATATGATACCAGATATCCTAGCAGAACAGGCGTTCTCTTTAGGACTAAATCTAGTATATGTCTTCTTAATGATTCACAACAACTTCTTCTTCAAATCTTCAAAGTCTTCAATCTTCAATTTAATCTTCAAAGGAACAACCTGCAAAAACAAACTTGATTCCTTATTGATTTGTCGCACAGAGCGGAGCCTGTTAACAATGGAAAATCAATGAATCTATCTAACGGATCTAGAAAAACTTAGATCCGTAGAAATGTTAAATCTTTGATCTAGTTTGAGTGAGCCTTATATCAGAAGAGAAGGTTCTCAAGAATAAACAAACTAGGTGCAATCAAATAATCAACAACCGTTAGTTAATCAAATCAATCGAAAACAAAAGATAAACCGCAATTATCTAGTTTCCCACCAACGGTACTAATAGAGCTTCTCAATCCGAAAGAAGTCTTTAAACTGAACGGTCGTAAGAGATTTCGCCTAATTTGGTTACTCTCCTCTCCAAATAGGAGGCTTTACCAATGTCAAGACAATTTGAGATAGTTTCTTTGTCTACGAGGATTAGTTTGCTCGAAATGCAAACTTTGATATTTATAGACCAAGGAAGTTTGGACACCAAGGAATTTCCAAAACCGAAAATATTCTCAAGATATGCAATATATTCAGATTCGAGTTTCCATAATTCCGGAAATGCTTTGTCCAAATAATGACCGAAAATCTCTTAGAAAATCTCCAACTAGCAAATGCACATTACTAATTTTCATTTTCCAAAAATAAAATTAAAAACCTTAAATAAAAGATTCTCAATTTATTTTATTCAATCCGGGATTTTCTTCCTTTAGCTATTAAGGAATAACTTTGAACAATTAAAGATTAGTGTTACTGCACATATTCAAAGTATGTCGATATTCTTACTTTGTAAGTCCTCTTTCATACTTACAACCTTAAAATCGATTTGCCACACTTCCAAACAAGTTTAGAATTGGTTAGTCTGACTTTCAAGAACTACGTGATTGATCAATAACACTCAATCACCAAACATGGGTTTCACGGTTCTACCAAAATAAGTTTCGGTTCTACCTCCATGTGAGTACTTTGCATAGTCACGATAGTTACAAAAATTCGGTTGACTAGGTACTAGGATCGGTTCCCCACATATATATGGTATCTGACTTGTACTTGCTGCACATGTCCATAGGATCGGTTCCCTTTTGCCTAAAAACGTGTTGCACATGTCCATAGGATCGGTTCCCCTTTCTACTAAAAACTTGTTGCACCTCATACAAGGATCGATTCCCCTTTGTGATATGTTACACCTCTTACCAGGATCGGTTCCCCTTTACCTAGAGTCGGTCATACCAATAACACTAAATCGATCATACCATCTCAGGTGATTACTTAATATCGGTTTCACTAATAAAATCCATACCAATACAAAAGTCAGGCCTTTGTGAATAGTTTTACCAAGAACATAAACAAGTCATGAGCGGTTATACTAATCACACATATTAGTAGTTCAAAAGATATGCAATGAATAACAATACCAATAATTCCTGGCGATTTCTCTTTCGATTCACAAAACAAGTTCATGAATTTACTTCCTTAAAACAAATGTAAAACATTATTTCCTAGGATGAAATCTTCACCTTATACCCATACATAATCACAATAGCATTCAAACGATTATGTCGATGTCTTATATACAAAGTTTAATGGCTAAGTAATAAACCTCGTATTGTATTCCTTAATACTATGTCTAACTAGAGTATAATCATTCATGCTTCGCAGTTTTGTTTTCAATATGCACGACTTGAAAGATACGTTAGGGAATGAAACAGTTCAACTCAAATATCACTAACTTCAAGTGGAAGGATGATGTTGTCGTTGTAGCTCCTTACTTCTTCACTTCTTCAAGTCTTCGCAATACTTGTAATGTCTCATATCCTAATACTTTCAAGCTAACCTATACGAAGTTGACTCTAGTACATAATCAAGCGACTCTTAAAATGAGTTTTGACTCACTAAAATATGACAACCAAACTTGACATACCAACGCTTGGTGGGTTCAACCGAGCTATCCTCTAACACCATCAGACGAAGAATCACGTTTATCTTGACACATCTCATTATCAGACGAACCAAAACGAACTTTCTTGGAGGGAAAGTGAAAAGTCCATACATCATCCTCTTTATTGGAAAGACTTGAAGAGGACATGATAGACAAGATAAATGAAATGCTTGCTTAAGGGAAGTAAATCTCTTTAAAAAGAAGAAGAGATGAGATAAATTCCCAAAAAGACCTTTGACAAAAACCCTAACAGAAACCTAAAAGAGATAGGAAAAACGTCTAAGTGTTCAGAAACGGTTCCTAGATTAAAAACGAAAACAAGAGCAATTTAGGGAGATACACGAACAAGTCCACAGAAAATATTTTCACATCCCTCTTGGAGATTATTGTTCTCGTCCAGAAGAAAATAGACAAGAACAATCTCAAAACTTACAATGAGTAATTTCTCCCACCTAAAGAAGGATCAGGGGGTTTTACAAGAGAGGAAGATGATTTTGTTAAAACTTGTTTCAGATTCCTCTTTGTGGAGTGAGACTCCGAAGAGGATATTTTTCTCCCTTTTATTTTTCTGAACAGACAGTTTATCGATTTTTGTATACTATGAATGGTTCTGAAAATCTCTTTAGAAAAGGACATAGATTTCTTATGAGATTTATTTTTCTTCTTATGAAAATGTGATTTAGAAGATTTATTTTTCAGAACCTTTGTGCATTCCGTTTCTAGGTAATCCTGATTTTTATTCAAGGTATACTCACGATATACTGTGTAGTTAACCATGTCTTTCTCATCATGCGACAAGTTAGAACATGACAAAATCAGAGGAGTAAATGCTGATTTGATATGCAAGAACTTATCGAAGAATATCAATCTTTCTTTTTAACACCACCATTGCGAGAAGTTGCATTTTCTTGTCCTAATGTTTTCAGTTGACATTCCAGATTTTCAATCCTTTTAATCCAGACTTCCTTTTCCAGTTGAAATTTTCTCTTAATCAAGTACATATGTTTGGTCGAGAGATCAAATTTTTCTTCTGGAGAAGTTTGATTGTTTATCATGGAATAATCAGAGTTGTCGGAAGAAAGTGAGAGAACTTTCACAGACTTCTTCCTCTGGACAGTAGTCAAGAGTCGCCATCCATGCTTTGGTTATCTCACTCTTTTCCTTATCAGGAACACTAGAAATGTGATGATCACATTTGTAGCACATGGAATAATTTCCATTTTCATAGTTTTTGTGAACTTTCTTATCAATTACATTGATTAAGGAGGATTTATTGCAAGAACTTCTTTTTCTTCTCCTAAGAGTTTTCTTTAACTGTTGTACACACATTGAAAGAGTATAACTAAAGCATTTCTCATCCCTTAGATCAATCAATTTTGGACACATAGAACTTTCATCAGAAGAGGTAATGGAATTGCTACTCATTCGAAGTTTTTCTCTTTTACTATGTTCAAGATCAAAAATCTTTAGTTTTCCTACCAGAGAGTTTCTGGATAGAGTATCAAGGTTATTTCCTTCAACGATGGCATGTTTCTTAGAATTGTATCTGGTTGGCAACGATCTGATAATTTTCATCACAATGCCCTTTTCAGGAATAGTCTTACCCAATGCAAAAGATGCATTAACAATTTCAGACACTTTGTGATTAAACTCATCAAAAGAATCTTCATCAGCCATATGAAGGTTTTCCCAATCAGAATTTAGGTTTTGAATCCTAGCTTCCTTTTCACAGGTATTCCCTTCAAATACAGTTTCTAAGATATCCCATGCATCTTTAGACGTAGTGCATGTAGTCACATGGTGCTGAAGATCTGGGGTAATGGCATGTATGATAGCATTTAGACCGTCATAATTTTGCTTTGTAGCGAGAATCTCATTAGGTTCATATCTACCAATATCCTTATCAATGGAGACACCGTCTACTGTAACCATTGGAGGATTGTAACCATTCACAACATAGACCCATGATTGAAAATCACGTGCTTGAAGAAAAGCACGCACGACAATTTTCCACCACAAGTAATTTGAGCCATCGAAGACTGGTGGTACGTTTATTGAGATAGCATGTCTGTACATAGAGTCAGATCACTACAAACACAGACTTATGAGGTCTTAAACGTGTTTGCCTGCTCTGATACCAATTGAGAAAGCGGGGGTCTAACAACCACACCCAATATTTCGCTTAGCAATCTGTATGGACTAACTCCAATATACTTTTAAGAGAATCAACTAGACAGTCAGACTCAATCTTAAGAAAAGTATATCAAAGAGTTATATCTCTGTTTCAAAATGTAATCAGCAAATCAAACAGATAGAAATCCTCGATCCTGATTATTATCTGAAACAACTTGAACGGTACCAAAGACCAATGTTCAAGTGTCAATCAATATAATCAACAACCAAAGGTTGGATTCACAATTGATTGAACTTACGCACAACCTGTGATATTTCAATTATATAAACAAATATAATGCGGAAAAAAAATAACACAGACACCAGAAGTTTTGTTAACGAGGAAACTGCAAATGCAGAAAAACTCCGGGACCTAGTCCAGATTTGAAGACCACACTGTATTAAGCCGCTACAGACACTAGCCTACTCCAAGTTAACTTCGGACTGGAATGTAGTTGAGCCCTAACCAATCTCACAATGTTCAAGGTACAGTTGCATTCCTTACGTCTCTGAATCCCAACAGGACTCTACGGACTTCATTCCCTTAGTTGATCTCACCCACAACTAAGAGTTGCTACGACCCAAAGTCGAAGACTTGATAAACCAATCTGTCTCACACAGAAAAGTCCGTTGAATAGATAAATCTGTCTCCCGCAGATAAACCTATGAGTTTTGTTCCGTCTTTTGATAAATCAAGGTGAACAAGAACCAATTGATATACCCGACTTATATTCCCAAAGAAAAGCCTAGAAATATCAATCACCTCACAATAATCTTAATCCTATGGTAGCGAAACAAGATATTGTGGAATCACAAACGATGAGACGAATATGTTTGTGACTACTTTTTATCTTGCTTATCAGAGATTAAATCTCGAGCCAATCTTAAAGAAGATGGTACTCAATCACGATAGAAAACAGCAAGATCAAATCACGCAACTACAGATAAAATAGTTGGGTCTGGCTTCACAATCCCAATGAAGTATTCAAGTCGTTAACCTACAGGGTTTTAGAAAAACCTAAGGTTAAAGGAGAATCGACTCTAGTCACAACTAGTATCACACAGGAGGTGTGGGGATTAGGTTTCCCAGTTGCTAGAGTTCTCCTTTATATAGTCTTCAAATTAGGGTTTGCAATCAATGTTACCTTGGTAACAAAGCATTCAATATTCACCGTTAGATGAAAACCTGATTAGACTCAAGCTAATATCTTTCAACTGTTAGATCAAACTTAGCTTGTCACATACAAATAAGAAATGACTTCATTTAGATATGAGTAACCGTACAATGTATGCACCTTTGTTGGCTCAACAATAGTTAACCGAAGTTAGCCATATGAACACTTTCATATCAACCTTATTCGTCATCTTAACCATAACTAGTTCAAATGACTCAAATGAAAGTAATTCTAGAGTTGTTCAATTGTTTATATTCTCATACAAGTATACAAGACACAATTGAAGCAAAATCGATTTTGATTCACTCGAATCAAGTCATGAACATTATAGCCACGGTTTGCAATATATTGCATTCCTTAATATATAAATGTATTAGTTCATGAACAAACCGATTTTAGAACATATCCCACTCAAGTATGCAAACATGTACGCATACCTAAGTGGCCGGACTGAGTTCGGATTCGCCAGTACGCGAACTGGTATGCATACCACAAACTCAGTAAAGTCCCGGAACTTGAACCTCACGCTAGTACATGTACCGGTATGCCTACTGAGTTCCCGGACCTTGACTAAACCAAACAGTACGCATACGGGTAGGTATACCATGGTTCTCGGACTTGGATTACACATATGCAAGTACGCATACTGTGCTTATATCCAATTATTCTAAACTCTCATTTCAACCATTGAAACATTCTCGGAAGACGACAATAGTTGTCTTACACAAATTATTAGCTTCAAAGCAATTTTCAAGTGATCTAATGATCATTACGAAACATTCCGAGTCTACATCAAATGAGTGTCTCACACAAATCATGTAAGATGTAACCAGGTGATTTTCACATGATCATCTTTTGACTTTCGTCAAGAATATAAGATGAACTTGGTTAAAGCGAAAGCTTACCAACGCATATTTCGAGAAATATGTAAGCGAGTTAAACTCAACTCGAAATATCAAATGTGTATAATTGAAGTCTATATAGCTATACGACTTTTGTCTCAAATAGGAGATAGAGTAGATAGAATTTTGAGTGATAGATGAGTTCAAGTCTTCACATACCTTTTTGATATGAAGTTCCACAAGCTCCCCTTAGTAGTTCTTCGTCTTCAATCGATGAATGCCGTGAAGTCTAATGCTCTACTACACTTTCTATCCTAATCCGAGACTTAGTTATAAGTAGAATAGAAATCAAGACTTATAGTTTTGGCAACTAAACTTGACAACAAGCTTGAGATAGAAACGCTTGCGAGTTCGATCGAGCAGTGATCTAACTCTTCCCTCTTTTGTCCGTTGTAAAGCCTCTTTTACCACACACTCTTGGATACTCCGAACATATCCTTTGTTGGTGCCCTCCGCAGAATCATCTAAATCGACCGCGGAGATACCTCACTTCCCGTTGTATACCTGGTCGAAGTAGTTCCTCTATCTGGTCTTGATCTCGGACCCCTTCACCAATAATCTTTTATTCTTATCTTTGATGCATTTAACTTTATTTAGGTCCATCTTCTTCCTCTCCCGTAATCTATCTATCATGTAGACATCCTTCACGCCCCACTTTGTGTATATATTCTGCTACAAGCTTTCATATGCACTCCCCTTGCCACATTCACCAAATGTTTCGCGTTTCTTTTTGCCTCTTTATACTTTTGTAGCGCTACCTCGCTACCATGACGATGCAGGTTCTTATAACATTCCCTCTTCTCTTTAATTTCCTTTTGTACCATACGTCATAATATACATAATTACCAACCATATATAGGCCATTAAATCTAAATCTAGTAATCAAGATTGTCATAATCAATCTTGTCTCAATCAAGGGTAAAACTATATAAAAGACAACACAACACAATTATAGGGTGGTCAAAGATTTCTTACTTGGAGAGATTTATATTGTCACCCATTTGCCAGTACTTCTTTCGAGATGCTTATCTCAAATTCTTGACTAAAAAAGCAAGGCAAGCATTTCTGTATGAATACGTACTAATATCATGGACATTTTAAAACAATTGAAGGTATTTGTCATCCACCAAGTTCGTTGTTCTTTCTGGGAATATTGTCATACCAAGTACAAATATTAAGAACGCCTTAGTAGTCCACTTGATTTCGCCTATGAATAGAAAATTGGTCTTTTCGAACTCCCCGCAAAGGGGTCCCTCAATTCTGTAGTCTGAAGAGTTTCAATCTATTTTTTTTATTCTTAGTTTCTTCATCCGGGTTTTCTTTGGGAAATTTAGCAGCAGCCCTGAACTCAACCTTCATTTCAGCATCATTCCATCCAAGTAAATTTAAACCCGTCTTTCAAGAGTTTCCGATCAATTTCGGAGTCGTAGTACCTAGCATCTACCGAATCTTCAACCACGGGTAAACCTAAAATATGGACAACATCGTATGGAATTGTTTCCATTTCGCTAATAGGGAGATGAAATGTATCAGTCTCGAAATAAGACCTCTCCACAACTGTAGAGATGAAAACTATATCAACTTCTTGATGGTAAGCTCTAATTGCGCTATATAATCTCGACTTGTGCACAATTTCTTGGACCTCCACACATTCTTCGTCGAACAACCAACTTGACATTGTTTCATGTAGATTGTGGAGCTTCAAAATTCTAGCGTCATGTTCAGGATTCTACACAGTAAAAATACGTTGGTGAATACGTGTAATATGCCTAAACAAATATACCAAAAACTACAACATCGACATTACCGGTGATGCCAAATTTCAACAGCGATGTGGTCTTTGTATCCAAGTAGGACCCCAGCATTATCCCAGGGTAACACATGGTCGACCTATTTAACCGGAAACTACTGGTTAACATTGTTTTTCTTTTTGGACCCTTTTTCGACCCCCTCTACTGAATTTGGTTCCTCATGAACTTGGTAATCAAAATTATCTGACAGTTATTCCTCGCTAAATTCTTCAGTTTCACCAACATTGGCCTGTGAAGGTTGAACATCATTCAGTGAATTGGAAGGTTCTGCAGTTAAATCCATGACAATAGTTTCTTCCATGTTTGAAACAATGTCTCCCTCATTTGAGAAGATTTCTTCTTCGGGAATGCTAGTTTTACCAAAAATTCTTTGGTTCTAATCCCCTACTCATTTATTCTGAAAATGGAATTAAAAGATTGGGTTTTGTTAATACACTACTAACAGGTTAGCTAATGGGTAATTTCACAAATTAATATTAAATTTACTTATAAAAATGACATAAAAAGATAATTGTTCGAATAGAATGAGCGGGAATGAATTGTTTACGAATGTTCTGGTGGGAAAGTGGATGGAATCAAAATGATTTAGTCTTTCAAAGCTGCTACTTTCAAGTTGTAAGCACATACATACATATCAGAAATCTCATATCTATTTTCGAGTACAAGGATAATTTTTTTGGATAATTTGCGTTACCTCCCCCGTAAAGATCGGTAATTCGCATTACCTCCCCTGCAGAAATAAAATTAGCAAAACCTCCTATCGTCAAGAATTTCGTCTATTCCAAGTTAGTTGACTCAGCACTAACTTACACGTGGTTTTTATATTTTTGGGGTAATTTATGTTACCTCGCCTGTAAAGATTGGTAATTTGCATTACCTCCCCTATAGATATTGGTAATTTGCATTACCTCCCCTACAAAAAAACCACATGTAAGTTAGTGCTGAGTCAGCTAACTTGGAATAGACAGAACTATTGACGAGAGGATGTTTTGTTAATTTTATTTATGATGGGGAGGTAATGCAAATTACCAATCTTTACAGGGGAGGTAACGGAAATTACCCCTAAATTCTTTGTTCTAAAATAAATCATAGACGAAAAATAATTGCGGACAAAGCCCTAGATCAATCAAGACAAGATAATTTTTGTTAAACATTTTGAATCTACAACTTGGGGTTCGAATGCACAAGTTCTAAATATACCTGTTTTCTGATGCGTGTCGTATGTGCAATCAAATTAGTGATCTTATTTTTACTCTATAATAAATATTATAATGGAGGTCAAGCTCGTTTCCACGAAGATAGGTGAGATTTAGTTGTTCAAAAGGTCACAAAAGTGGGTTTGGTTTTAAATTTCAAACTAAATAAACAAGGCAATTAAAAGATTAAGTTGCAATCAATAGAGAGATGATCGAGGAATCCTTCTTCATTACTAAACCTTCGTCAAGTTATTATATTCATCCATTAATAACATTAATCACAAATTATTACCAACCGTGGAATAACATCTAGCTCAGTGTTATCCCTTAAATTCCTTATATCACTGAGTACGGAAGCTCTCCAATACCAGACTCTATTCGTCTAAACTACCTAGTAGTATCTCACTCAAGGTGTGATTTGGTCGAATGCTTTATCTTTTGTGAATAACTCTTAGCTCAAGGTCCACTTTCTAGTGTTGTTTATACACACAATCGTTCCATAGAATCCCTCTGCAAGGTTTTGTGTTATCTACTTGTTTAAAAGTTATTCGAAGATTACTTATCTCCTAACTCAATTTTAGCATTAGATTAAATCAACAAATTAATTCAGCTAGCCACCTAAACAAGCTATCAATTAATCATAATCATTCTTTGTTGCATAAAGAACGGGTCCTTGTCAAGGTGTCTTGGAGATGAAGAAGCGCAACTAAAGCTTAACCGAATTCACAGTGAGATCTGAGGACAAACGTTGGTAGTAACGCTTTACAGGCGTCTTCAACGCCTTGGCTACTACTGTCCGGACATGGAGATCCAATCCCGATTGCTCCAAAGTTCTTGCTCTAATTGTCAGTCGCCACCACATCAATCGGAAGTTTTTAATGTCGGCTATTCCGGGGACTGGCGAGAACCATATATCAACTATTTTCGCGATGGTATACTGCCTGCCAACAAAAGGGATGCATCCAAGTTGAAACAGAAATCCAAAAGATTCGTATTTCATGAAGAAATCCTATACCGTAAAAGTTTTGGAGGCAATCTACTACGATGTTTGGCAAGGTCTGAAATCCCAATTGTATTAAAGGAAACACACGAATGCGAACATCAAGGAAAGAAGAAGCTATTCCTCCAAGTACATGAAAGGTATTACTGGCCAACTATGGAAGATGATGCAGCAGCGTTTGTCCAGAGTTGCCGCGAATGCCAGACTCACGGAAACCTCATACACATGTCTTGCACCCCGCTTCACTCAGTAAGTAGTCCATGGCCTTTCTACAGCTGGGGACTTGATATTATTGGGAAAATCAATCCAGCATCTTCAAAGAAACACGAGTATATCATAACTGCAACGGAATACTTTACCAAATGGGTTGAATCCATTCCTCTTCGAGGAACTACTGGAGCGATAATTGCAGCATTTATTAAGGAATACATCATTTGCCGGTTTGGCATACCTAAGCACATCATTACTGATAATGGTACCCCCTTAGCCAACATACAAGTACAAGAGTTGCTTGAAGAATATGGAGTTAAACAGATCTTCTCTACTCCTTATTACCCTCAAGCGAATGGACATGCCGAAAGCACTAACAAGACTCTGATCCGAATCCTCAGTCGAACAGTGCACGATAATTCTAGGACATGGCACGAACAACTGCCAATGGCGCTGTGGGCATATCGAGATGCGCCTAAGAGCTCCACAGGCGTCTCTCCTTATTCACTAGTTTATGGCGCGGACGCCATTCTCCCTGCAGAGATCAAAATCCCGTCAGCTAGAATTGCAGAAGCAAGTGGAGTTCAATGGAATGAGGTTGAAGCATCAAGATCCAGAATTGCGGAACTAGATACTTTGGGTATTTAGCATAATTCATAATTCATCCTCAATCAATTGGGTATTTAGCATCTTGTGAAGAACTTCAGAATAGACTCATATAATAACTCAAATCGTGTCTCTAACTCATAATTCATCCTCAATCAATTGGGTATTTAGCTACTCATGGATATAGTAACATCCATGTTATAAATATAAGAAAAGTGAAGAGATATCGTTACGATTGATGAGAACCGTTTTGAAACCCTAGCGTTTGCCTGATGTGTTGTTTCTCCTCTCCAAGCTTGCAAAGTAATGTCAAAAGATATCTTCTTATTGTTTTGGAAGTTCTCTTATATAGTAATCATGAGATCTTGGTCTTAGAATCCTTTTGGGACCAAGTTTCCTTGATTTGGAAGTCAAAATACGTCAAAAGCGACCAAATAGGTTTGTCTCAGCCAGCATTGGTCATTTCCATTGAGCAATGCTGACTTTGAGCTCAAAATAAATTTGCTCTCTTCCCCAAAACTTGCTTCTTTCGGCACTGTATTGTCGTAGATCGTCTCGACTTTTTTGCCCGTAACTTCTTCGTTCGAATTCGGAATGACCTGTTATATCGTCGTTCACTTCGTATTTTTGTTCGCTTCAAAATGTTATTAAGAACTTATAGATTTGAGTGAGTTGAACTTGGTGATTGACTCTTCTCATGTTTATGATCATTTTTTTACTCTATTTCGTCACACTTCTTCCATTTCTCTTTGACTTGGACACTCAGATTCTTGGAGTACTCCACTTCCTAGCTCTTTTATATTTTTCTACTCTTCTTGAGATGATTCACCTAGTAGAAACAAATAAAGGAAAACAGAGTAATCACAAGATAATATGCAAGATTTATAGCTAAAACAAGTATGTAATGGACTCTAAAATCATGTAAATTATGCACGTATCATTGTCTCTTTTAAATTTGTTGACCAGTCAAAGTTAGGGGTTGGACATAATCTCAACCTAACTGGGCGAACTTAGCATTGGAATAATTTTTGAAAAAACAGATGAGCTTCATGTTCGATAGTGTTCTTCATTAAATGGAAGAACTAGCTGTAACTATTCATGGCCTTCATAAACCAAATTCTAAAGAAAATGACAAAATTACTGAAGTCAAGAAAAAAAATAAAAAGATAATGGAAAATTACCTGGGTTTTCGTATTGGTGTCATTTCTTCCTTTTCCCTTTATCTCCTTGTCAAATAGGGTATTTCCCCCAACCTTTTTCAGACCGGCTACAAAAACCAAAATGAAGTAGTACTTCGATTATAAATCTAGACAAAAAGAATGATGATTCGGGTTATTTTCGATCAACAAAATTCTTCGAATCGAAGATCAGTCAATTTTTTTTGGATTTTTCTTATAACGAAAATGTTCGAGTTGTTGAGGGTTGTGCAATGTAATTCAAAGTTAATATATTATTTCAGTATAAAGGCTAAAACCGGTATTTTGTCGTTCCACCATAACACCCCTTAGCCATAATATTGGCTGGCATTAGTTGGTTTGAGCGTAAACCACTTGTTAATGCAGCACAAACCCTTTTTCTTTATCATCATTCATGAACACAAGTTCAAAACCCTATTAGTGCGTCCTTGACTCATTAAATTAAGCCCGTTCCTCAAATTCGTATTAGTATAATTCAGTGTTCGCCAAGAAAAAGAAATAGGTCAGTAAACGGGGCAAGCATGGTGCGAATAGGTCCAAGTTATAACCTCACCCAAATCCAATCGGATACTTAGCATCCACATACGCTCGAGCATTCAATGGTTTGGCGGATGGACGAATTGGATATAGATGATCCAATGATTTTATTTTTACGAATATTACAATTGATAACCACAATAATAATATAAAAAATCATTATTACAATATATATATACGCAAAACGCATTTACTACCTATTTTCTCTCTACCTTTCAAGTTCAAGACCTAAAAATCGATGGAAGCAAATGTCGAAGAGATGAGATGGATATATAGTGGATCATGCATAACTAATATTATAACAAAGAGTGTGGGTGTCCAATGGATTCTTAACACGGTATCCGCACCTAATCCAAAATTAGTTGGGTTCTACAAATTACCCTTCCATCCAATCTATTAATCAATGGTTGGACACTCACTCCTTAATAAAAAGTGGATAATGCTTGTCGCAAGCACGCATAATATGAAAATGCGCTGACTAAACTTCACAAACTCTTACACTCTACAAATCTTGACTTAGTCGCGACTCTTGCGCCTAATCCGAAATTTCTACTTGCTCGCTTTTGGAAGAGAATCATATCCCATATTGGACATAATGCATTCTTTGTCGTGATGGCCCATAAGTAAATAATCAATCATAACAATGAACCATTATCTGATTATTAATAAATACCATATGCATCTACGATCATCATGTCTTAGAACAATAAATAAATAAAAGAGACATCCATTACCACTACTCACCCCGAAATTTGATATCCAGAGCACATAACTTTTTCCCATGTCCTTCATCTCAAAAGTTGAGGACAACCACTCTTTTGTGGCGACAACAATTTCCATGAAAGATGATTGGCTACGGTTGCTCCATGTAAAGTGTATAGGTCTTAACATCCATTTGATGAAGCCGTATCGAGACAATTCTCACCGGGAGAAAGAAAAAATCAAAAACTTTCTCGATCGAAAACGACGACGAGGGAAATGTCTTCCATTGACTCTTCCACCTCAAAGAGGCTAAGATCTTACCTCGTTCCTTCTAGGAAAGTCTGTTCAAGGAAATGCAAATCACGTGACTCAAATTTTACACTTCCATAAGGTGCAAATTACCCAGTGGGTTTCTGTAGGTCCATAATTCATATGGGGTGGAAATGCGACTTTGAAGGCACACGATTAAGGACCGATCGAACGCATCTCCCCAAAAGAAATAGGAAGATGAGCTGCGCCATCATTGACCTAACCATGTCTAACAAGTACGATTCCTTCTCTCTACACCATTTTGTTGCGGAGTACCGGGAATAGTCAATTGTCTCGGGATCCCTTTTTCCTCACAATACCCTTTGAATAGGTCGAGATAGATACTACGCGGAAGAGCCTTAAATACGATTTAGCATATAGGTACCGATGCCAAGTAACACTATGCTAGTTGTGTTCCCCATATAAAAATCTAGGAACCCTTCTCGGTCCCTCGCTACATGGTCGGTTGCTCCCAGAATCTACAACCCACAAATGAGTAGAATGAGCAACTGAATAGGCTCGAAATAACAAAGAGTGTGGGTGTCCAATGGATTCTTAACACGGTATCCGCACCTAATCCAAAATTAGTTGGGTTCTACAAATTACCCTTCCATCCAATCTATTAATCAATGGTTGGACACTCACTCCAAAAAAGTGGATAAGACGAATCATATCCGTCTAACATATGCGAAAAAAAAAGGGGTCCTGCAACATTAATCTAAATAAATAGCAAAACCCGAAGATCGAAAAAAATTTGATAGCATACTTGAAAAGCCACCTATAACCGTTTTACGCCCAAATATTCCGAATAATGCTTGTGTCCTCTGTCTTATCGCGGTTGCTGGCATAGAGTTAGCCGATGCTTATTCCCCAGATATCGTCATTGGCGCTTTTTCTCCGGAAAAAGAAGTTCATGACCCGCGGGCCAAATGCTCACCCCGATGGTAAGGCTTGCATATGATCGTTGTACAATGCATATGCAGCCACTTTTTAGAGAAAGATGGGCGGCACTCGGCAGTGTATGCCGGAAAAAATCAAAAATCAAATGTACATGTTGTGCGCAATACGTGTGATTTTAAGAGGATGAAACAAAATAAGTGTAATTGTATGCCTATACAGAATGGTCTAACAGTGAATGAATGGAATAGGGATGCAAAAAGGAGGGAGATATCAATCACAACCATAGAATAGAGAACAAATTTCAACTTAGAAAAAGGGAAAAAGGAAATGTGAATATTCCCTAGTGTAGTGTTTTTTTGGTAGATCATGATGATTGAATACTCCATAGTCCATTGTCCATTCCTACACATACATTAGCATTAGTTTAGCTTATGTGAACTTTATAAATAGCATAAATGGGCACCGTCCCATTCTCACGTGTGGCCCTACCATGTGCAAGAAGATAAGCAAATAAACTTGGCAAATAACTAAAATTAGGTTGCTCCTAGAGGAAAAGTTGATCATCACTTCACTAAAATGTTTCTTTTTTGAATTTACTCTTTTATCGTCTCGCACTTAAAAACATATACATGTGAACCGCCACAATTGTGAACCGCCACAATCGACATTTACTTCTGCCTTCAAACGTAAGTATCATAAAACCCTAGCTTCTTTCTGTTCTGAGTAGCTCATCATACCTACACTAACTCTGGAATTGATGTACACTGACCTAAATTGCAATCGTAGAGTTAGTTCATTTGCTCACAAGTCACAAATGAACTTGTTGGTTTTCTTTCAACAACTATGGTGGAAATCCTCATCATTCATTGAAAGCTACTGATGGTTTAAGACCTAGGTTTGAAAAATCACAGCCGTAGACGCTATAATGGGTGCAAGTACGCTTAGGCTATTAAACACGTTTTTTCTTTTAAGACATAGATATATTTTCAGCAGTTCTTTTCTTAAATAACAGCCATTATAATGATTAAATAGAGAGAGAAAAAGTGTTGACAATAATGGCTATGAAAACTATTGGCAGACCTAAGGGGGGAATGGCTATGAAAACTACTGGCAGACCTAGGCTGAGTTTGGTAATGCTAATTTTTTTTCAAAAGCACTTTTAAAACCTATATATGTCAATAAATTTTGAAGTTGGTGTTTGGTAAAAAAAAACTAAAGTGCTTTTTATCCAAAGCACTTCCCAAATTCTCAATTTTTAAAAGATGGGGAGGAGGAGCTTTTAAAATTTACAAAAACATGTTTGTGGTCCCACATAAATTTAATACTTGATTTATCTTTTTTATCCCTACTTTATTTTATAAATGACAAAAGTTACCCTTAAATTTATATATAATCAATTTTTTACTATTTCTTATATTGCATTCTTTAAATATTATTATTTTTTATTATTTCGAACTATTTTATATACCATTTATTTAATTTGTCAAGTAGAAATAAAAACAAATATTAAATAATTACTTAATTTTAGTTTCATTTTTTGCTTGAATAATTACTTAATTTGTCAACAGTAAAAATAAAAATAAAAATTAAATAATTACTTAATTGTTAAGTAAAATAATTTCTTAACAATCATAATGATAGTGGTAATTAGTATGAACATTAATATTATATAGTAAAACAATTAATTATTTTTAAAACCAATAAAATTGAATAAAACTACCATGAGTGATATGTCTGTTTTTGTCATTTGTTACAACAACAATGGTTGAATCTGAAATCTTACCAAACACATTTTGATTGATTTTTTAATCAGCTTCAACTTTAATTAATATTTTACCAAACATCTAACTGCTTTTTTCTCACAAAGACAAAGACCTTTACTTATTGAGAAAAAGTCTTTTCTAAAAGTCTGCAGTGAATACCAAACTAAGCCCTAAAGGGGGCCAAGTCGATTTTGGGTCTAAAAGTAAATAGGTGGTGTTATAGCGGGAAAATAACCCTAAAAATCGGACTTCATTTTAGGGCCGGGGAGCATAACTTACGGTTTTAACATCCGTTTTGTTTACATTTTCTCCTAAAAAAGCGTCAACAAGGGTAAAATCACGAGTCACAACCAACTTAAAACATTTGTTGAAGACTGGATTCATAATTTACCCTGCTGGTAGTTGGAGTGTGTTATGAGCTTAACCTTGGTCCCCGCGCGCAAGTAGAAGTAGCTCTAAAAATACTCTAGTTTCTTCAAAGGTGAGGTGATGACATTAAAAACAATCTCATCCTTATTTAGTCATTTTAACATATAAATCAAGTGGAAGGATTAGTTTCTTTTTCAATTCTATAACCCATTTGTGGTGCTCAGCCTACATAACACAAGTTATAGATATAGAGTAATATGGATACATAGTCAGCCCTCAAGGACGACAAAAACATAAAGATAAACTTGCCTTTTTCAGAACATACCTACTGAATGGTTTCACTTGTAATACAAAACCAAGTCAAGGGTATTCTCGAAAACTTCAGCTTATTTAACTGTCATTAACCAACTACTCCTCTGTTTCAGAGCAGAGCAGAGAAGCAACAGAGAGTACACCTGAATATCTCTCTCTCATTCTGTGTTCCTCAGAAATGATGAAGAAAACTAGAAATTCATCTCCACCAGTCTTTGTTTTCTTGGTTATAATCTTCACCATTTCATTCTCTACAACTACTTCTGTTGAAGCAAGAAAGAACAATCACCATAGAAATACCAAAAATCATCATGGGCATCAACATAGTCATAATAAGAAGAGAGGACATTTTCCTGCACCATCACCTTCTCCAACACCTACATTTAAGCCTACACCACCAAACCCTTACACGAAGAAATCAAACATTTTCGATGTTTTGTCTTTTGGTGCTAAAGGTGATGGGATTGCAGATGATTCCAAGGTAACACCTACTTGTTTTTGGGCGTCCTTTGAAATCCAAAAACAAACATGTTCTCAATTGTTTTGGTTTCCTTGCATTTAAAAGAGACGAATTTTGTAAAATGTCATTTTTTGGGAACAAATTTCATTTTCTTTTGTCAACAATTTTCCATATGTAAGTTCTTAAAATCGAATAAGCGAGAAAGAAAATTTGTTTTCAGGTTTTCACTTCGTAATTTGCATCTTGCAGGCATTACAAGCTGCATGGAAAGCTGCATGTAAAGTAGAAGGAGGAATAGTGGAAATTCCGTCAGAATTCAGGTTTCTCATAAGACAAATTTCACTTCAAGGTCCATGCAAACCTCACCTTGTTCTCCAGGTATGTATGTCAGTAAATTTTGTGTTTTCATAGTTTGATTTCCATAACTTATTAGCCAAATGAGATACAATGTTGATTTGGTTTTTGATATGGAATAACAGATTGATGGGATTATGTTAGCTCCACCAAATATAGGTTCATGGTCAAAGTCCGATCTATATCAATGGATAAACATCAAATGGGTTCAAAATTTCACAATTCAAGGGGGTGGAGTTGTTGATGGCCAAGGTTTTTCTTGGTGGAAACCTAATGAAGTCAGCTACATTCAGGTATCAACATATGCATTATGTGAGAAATTGTCTAACATTTTACCTTAAAATAAAACATTCAGTGCTAAAGAAATTTTAATTTTTTCTCTTTTTAGCAGAAGACATCGAAACACATGCCAGATATGAAACCAACTGTAAGAAGAGTTCGATATCTTCTTAATTATGACGATTTATCTAAGTAATTACATGTCTTTCCTTACTTACTAAGACTTGCATATATACCTTGCAGGCTTTGAGATTCTATGAGAGCTTCAGTGTTACGGTTCGAGATATAAGAATCATTAATAGTCCATTGTGCCACTTGAAATTCGATAATTCAAGCTTTATAAATGTCAATAATGTTACGATTATTTCGCCTGAGAATAGCCCAAACACAGATGGAATTCATCTTCAAAACAGCAAAAATGTAGAAATCCAGCAATCCAACATTGGATGTGGTAAGTAATTCTAATAGATTAAGAGTAAGACCTGTTTATGAGTATGTGATTTTCAACTATACTGTAGTTCATAGGACCATGTCTAAACTACCTAATAACGGCCATCATAAGTACCATTCACTGAATGGAGAATAATCTAAAGAGATTTTGGTGTTAGTAAAAGATTTCCCTAGTTTTGTTGCTATTGGTGAGTGATATACACGTGGCGGATGTACGATGGTCATTCCAGGAATCTATTCATTTGAAATACCATCATGTAGTGTAGTGGGTATTGCCCAAACAGAGAACTTTTTAGAGCACAAATACCCTACTCTTTATAAATGAAAAGCCCCTTGAAAGGGTAACACCCTTCACTTCAGAGTCATAAATGTAAAGCCCCTTGAAAGGTTAATACTAATACCCTAATAAAAGCTCTTTATGTAACCAACTACCAAGTAAAAATGGTATATTTGTTTGCAGGAGATGACTGTGTATCAATACAAACAGGGTGTTCTAATGTACATGTTCATCACATAAACTGTGGACCTGGACATGGAATTAGGTAATTAAATTAAATTCATCTTTGTTTGAAACTTAAATGTCATCTCACTTGTAATGATGTGTTATGTGCTTGATTTTTTTCAGTCTTGGTAGTTTTGGGAAGAACAAGACTGCCGCGTGCGTTAAAGACATCGTCATCGACAATATACTGATGCAAAATACCATGTATGGAGCAAGGATTAAATCATGGCAGGTAAAAACAGTGTGATGCCTCTGTCCACTACATATTTAAAGAAAGAAATCAAGTAATTGAAATTGACAATGCAATTCATTTTCGCAGGGAGGTACGGGGTCGGTAAAGAATGTAACGTTTTCAAACATTCAAGTCTCTAACGTTAGCACACCGATCATGATAGACCAATACTACTGCGACAAACAGAAGTGTAAAAATCAAACGGAAGCCGTGGCAATAACTGGCGTTACATTTAATCAGATAGTCGGAACATATGCAAGCCAGCCGTTACATCTCGCGTGTAGTGACAGCGTCCCGTGTAGAAACGTCGATCTCATTGACATCCAACTGAAACCAGCAGTAGTGTCTGCAGGTTTTCATCAAGCTCTATGTTGGAACTCGCATGGCAAATCACAAGCTCCTTTAGTTCCTTCCAGCATCGATTATTGTCTAAGAAGTGGAGTTAAACTCTTCTAAAAGACCATCAAAATCACATAGTGATCAATCTTGTTAGCTCATCTAACTTTTAATTTCTTAATTGCAATGCCATGGCTGAGAACATTCATTTTTCTTGTTCTTCAATGGCACTAACAATCCCAAGTTCGTGTCTTGTGATTTTTTGCTACTTTTTTGTGCATAGTGAGTGGTATTAGTAAGCCTATTTAGTGTGTTTGTAGAGTTTTATGTGTCTTTTTTCACTAAAATCAACATGGAAGTTCCAACTTGGAATCTCGTTATACGCCAATCCATTTGGTTCATCATGCTTGATGAGTTAAACTTGTTTTTAATGGTTATATAAGTCCCCTACAAAATCTTATTTGATATTTGGTCTCTGCCCGTCTTCTCTTTGGAACTTGGAAGCATATTCATAAAAGTAATAAAAATAAAAAGTACGATATAAAGGAAAATAACTGGTGATAGAAAAGAATAAGAATGAAAATTTCAAAAATCAGTAGCTTTGAACTCCCTTGGAACCTTTACTTGTAAGAGACAGAAACTGACCAACTTATATTCTTTTGGTCTGGTGGAGCGTTGATGAATTTCAAACTCCTGCTGCCTGCTGGAGACACATTTGCATTTTTAAACGAAAATTGAACTGATATGTTGTTGTAGTGTTGGCTAAGATGCAACAGGCATGAGGCATCACAACCCACCACTGATTAAACTGCTACTGACTGGTAACATAACTGAGTGGCTAGCCAATCTTTTGTGACTTCTAAAACTGTTCCGAAGTTAAAAACTGGTTTAGTACTTGAACACTTAATCCTCATTTCTTTTTTCTATTCCAGTGGATGTTGAGGCTCTAATGTGGGAGGTAATTAAGTTTAAGAGTTCACACTAATTCTTTATAAAACCCCTGCTTTTCTGAAAAGGCTAGGAAACTGTATATTACTTCTAAAAAGGTTGAACAGCAACTGAAAAGAGAAGAAAGGTTCTTTGGAATTGTCAGTGAAGTGTTTGAGGGTAGTGGAAGACCATTTCCGACGAAGGGAGAGAGGAGGGGACCAAACTGGGATTCGAAGGTGGTTGCCCACAGGCAGCAGCAGCAGCCTTCCTCGGATCACACAAATAGTAAATGAGAAGGAAAAAAGAAGGGAAGGGAAACAATATGCTTTCCTACACCGGAAGGACTTTGATTCCATTCCTTGTACGAGTGAGCCAACTGAGAGAAGGAAAGAGCAGATAGTACTGCAACTTGCAAGAACCCGGGGAAATTACTTCAATAGGACACAGAATGTGTGGTTTTCTGACTAAAATTTTCCAGCCAACCTGAAGGAACTTCCTTTTAACTTAACTTTCTTAAAGCAACAATAACAAATGCTCCAGTTCAAAATAAAAATAAATAACAAATGCTCTGGTTGTCTGCCTCAGTCAGGACCATGCAACAAAAGCATTGCAGTCTTACTTGGTTAAATGCTGAAGCAAAACCAAAAGTGGCGATTTGGTTCTGTTCTGAGTATGGCAACAACTACTGAAGATCCTGATGAAACTGGACCCTCAATTAAGAAAAGAAAAAAAGTGTTTCTTATGGGATGCGAGGTGGCCATATTGGTCACTTTTCCTATACTGTATGTGGCTTCGTTTTTATGAGTGGGTGTCTTAAATTGTAGCTTATGGATGATAAAACAATTGGAACTATTATCACTATTCCCTATCATAAACAAGCATGAGAAAGTAACCTCAAGGTAGACCTCCAACTGGAATTACCATGTACAGGTATTGAACTCCCATGCTGAAATGAACACTTGTTACGTACTTTCACATGATGTTCAAACCACAAGATTAGTAGTAGGTACAAATAATATACAGGAAAGCACACAGAACTGAAAATCCTGGTGTGCGTTTACAACGGAGGTCTTCTGGTACTACCTTCCTATATTTCCATTAAACAAGAACAAAAAGAGTCCCAGATAACAACAGCTAGTCACAGACAAATAGGAATAGCTCCCACTTTCCTTCTACTTCTTTGCTTTCTAAAAATTTCTCACAGCTTTTTCTTTTTGGGCATTGAAAACCCACACTAAATACAGACGCCTTAGGAAAAATACCAAGGTCTGACAACACTAAATCGTCAACAACCCACAATCTGTTTGGAAAGAAATAAAAACAAATACATCTTAAAAATCATCAATAAAAGGTCAAAAGCACCCACCAATACCTCTTCTCCTTATCAAGTGAAATAGAAACCGACGAACCCGCAGAATCATCATCATTACATTGCAACCACATTCTCTGCGCCGTGTCACATCTACTATACTCTTCCCTCTAAATGTTGCAAAGTCTACATGTACAAAACAAAACCCTGGATTAGCAACAGCAACTAAGAAAGAATACAAGGAAACTTCTTAAAGAGGAATGGCATCCTACCAGCAAACAAGCAGATTCACATGCCACAATGACCGTTTTTATCTTGGACAAGAAACCACAGTTGCAAACCTTCAATCTTCATTACCACCACCATATGAAGCACCCACTTCTGCACCGCCACTATTCCTCCCATAACCATTTGACCCACCACGCCTCGACTGAGAATGACCTCCCCTCTCACGGTATCTTGAACCCATTCCCCGTGAAGAACCTCCTCCTCCTTCAAACGATTCACTAGGTTCATTACTGTAAGCCCTGGCTGGCTGGTACTCATAATGTGAGTTGTTCCTCCGTCTATCAGTTTTTGAAGGTTGCTGTTGATGCTTACTGGCATCTTGCACCGCAGAGTTCCTATATCCTCCATGAGACGCTTCATGACCTCCTCTGCCATTGCGACCATTGTGTTGACCATGCCTGCGCGGGCCTGGAGAAAACGGCTGTTCGTTTTGGGTATCTGCATTTTCAGGCACAACTACTCTAGTCGAGTTCTTCGGACCACCAGTTTGGGAATGAACAGCATCCTTGGATGAGTCTACATCCTTCCTGACTTTCTTAGCCTCTTGTTTGCGCGGTACTCCAGTGTTGGACTGATCAGCCCGATGCTGAAGTGAGGCACCAGCATTTGTATCTTTTTCGTTTCTCAGGGCAGGAGGGTTACCACCTTGGGCAGGAAAATCATTCTCGGAAGCCTTGTCAACCTGACTGGAAGCTCTTCGACCTCCTTGGGCTCTGTCCCCCTGTCTATTATTATTAATAGGAACAGGATGTGGCTGAGATTTGGGTTGCCAATGAGACGAAGCATGGTCACCAGCAGTTCCATGGTTTTCCACCGACATGGTTTTTCCATCTGATTGCCTCAATTCATCTTTCACATTGTTCCGTTCTGAAGCATTGTGACCGAGTGATGTAACCTTGTTCCCTTTGAATTGCTGTCGCCTTCCTCTGTTTGGACCTCCGTGGTCCTTCACAGCAACAACAGGGACAGTCGGAGGTTCACAAGGAGTATCATTCCAGTTGTCATAATCTTTCGCTTGCCCTTGCAACAGTACCTCTGACTTGACAGCTTGGGGCAGTTCAATTAGTTTCTCAGTAGTCTTGCTTTGAACTAATGAGAAAGATGATGCTTCCTGTGAAGGATGCGCGATATCTGATTCTGCCATTGAACCACGTTGCCGCCATAATCCTTGTGTTTTGCTGTACTTACTATTCTTAGTCTCCCCATTCTTTGATACAGCAACCGGACCTACTTTTGAAACATCAGATGCACTACTACTTTCAGGAGTTAGAGATCCAGATTCTGCTTTCACACTTGTCTCACTGGATAATGCCTTGTTAACAGATGGAGATGACGGTCGTTGAGAGTTTCCCTGCTGGGACAGTTGCTTTGGAACATACCTCTCCATTTCAGCCCTCTTACTTTTTTGGTGATTCTGCACTCCGCTCCCATTCGTGGCCGGAGCTTGAATTTCAACCTTAACATTATTGACAGGTTCATCAGAAACCTCATTCTTATTCAGTGAACGCACAGGTGTCCAAATAACAGCTTCGTTGCCATGGGCTTTTTCGGTTGGTCGGTAGCCTTGCGCATTTCTGTGCGTACGCCGAGGGGCCTGAGGCTTCCAGTGGTTGTCTCCTTTGCCATGTGATTCCTCAGTTGGTAGAGACCATTCATGTTCTGCAGAGATAACTACATCTGGTGAATTCTCCTTTAATGATGTTGCCCGAACCAAGTTGCTTTCTGAAAGAGATCCCCATACAATCTGCTTAGCAATTTCATCAGGCCCTTTTGCAGCATTTCCTTCATATGGTACTGATGATGGTATAGGTGCACCTGATGAAGCCTCGTCCAACTTCTGCTTGTTCTTACCAGCCCTGCTATTCTTCTTCTTCTGCAGACGTACGGGATCATCAGCAAAGTTATTAGTGTTACTGAGCAAACTAGATTCAGTAACTGAAGCATTTGCATCTGCAACCACATTTTGGCTCTTTATTCCCCCATTTTTCCCATTGGATACTGACTTGTCACTTGGATTTCTATCCACTGGAATATTATTCTGCTTTTTTTTATAGCCCATTTGTTTCTGCTTGACAAGTAAGGTATCATGACCTTGTGACACAGCTTCCTGATTGTCAGAATCCGATTTATCAACATCCTTCTGCAGGGGAGTTGGCAATGGGATTGTGACGACAGCATCTTGCTGGCTCAATGGTAAAGCATTATCCAGCTTCTCAGGTGAATTATCAGCAAGAGCTCGCTTATTCAACTCTTCTAGTTTCGCAAGAGCCTTGGCTTTCTGCTCTCTTATCCGCTCTTCCTCCTCTTTTTGTAGCTGTTTTGCGCGTTGTGCTGCTATCTCTTTCAGTTTAGCCCGCTGACAAGCAAGTCCAAAAAACTATCAAAAGCCAACAAAACATAAGCTATAAATTTTACGACAAAAATGACGATGAAGTTACCTGCTCCTTATAGCCACTTTCGTCAAATGTAGAGGTGGCATGCAACTCCACTGGCAGCTTGCCCTGCAGACTGGTTTCAGATTTCTTTATTACCTCTTGAGTAGCATCCTGATCTGCCTGACAAACGTTAGAGGTCGCCCCAAAACTATCCACCGGAACAGTAACTGAGGATTCTGCAACAAGAGACTTCTGTCTCCACTCTTCACCCTCCTGAGTGTTAGACCTTCCTTTACCTCGATTCTCTGGTCTACCTTGCACTGCCTGAGCTCTCTTGTGTGATTGAGACCGAGACATCACTCCATCCCCTGAAGAATTCAATCTAGTGGCAGCCGAATCAGACCCTGTCCATGACGCAGGCCGCTTATCACCAGCAGAAGCACTAATGCCATGAGTAGAAGCAAGAACAGGGTTGCTTGAAGTATTCTCGGGAGCATGATTAGCTTCAATAATAGACTGCTCAGCTTTAGCATTCACAACCCTAGCTGGCTTCACCTTCTCATCTCTGATAGGAGTATGTCCAGCAATACTGTGCTCATCAGAAATTCGAGCTTTAGAAACTAAACTCTTCTCCATCAGATTAGGGTTTCTTTTGGTTGAAGAAACCGGATTTAGGTCTTCCTTGGTAACAATTGATACTTCTGGTTTCTTCACCAACCCATCATCAACTTTCTTGACTTTGTTCATGCTGTCTGTTGTGTTCAATCCAAGAGGGACCGCATTATAATTTCTTCTGGAATCGGTAGATTGAGAAGAAACTTCAACAGAAACATTTTTGGTAAACTCCACTGATTCAACATTTCTGTTATCAGCCCCAGACATGTTATCTTTCATGGGTGTTCCAGGTCGGCTTCCTTTTCCAAGAGGACGTGCACTAGTTGTCACAGCGTGCTCCTGCTCCCTTTTCTCGTTACCATCATTGTCTTCCCAGCCATCATGTTGCTTCAAAAGAACCTTGTAAGGTCCCTGGTGACTACCTTGAGGATGCCCAGATTCTACATGTTCCATAGAAATAGCTGTGCTTGTAGGACCAAACCCAGCAGGTCTGGCATGAAATTTTCCAGAGTCAGGATGGGCATTCTGTATCGGGTATCCACCATAAACACATGGACCAGTTGCCATGACAGGAGCATCTCGTTCACCAGAGTTTACATGTGGAGGACCGTAATAGCCATCATAAGGCACCTGACCTGGGTAAACAACTGGCCTAACTGGCATCACAGGACGGACATAAGAATCGGGCATGTGGGGACGGTATGGCTCTCTAGACCTTGAATCATGCATGTGGGGACGGTATGGCTCCCCACTCCTTGAATCAGGCATATGGGGACGGTATGGCTCTCCGGTCCTTGAATCAGGCATTTGGGGGCGGTATGGCTCTCCGGTCCTCGAATCAGGCATGTGTGGCCGGTATGACTCACCGGTCCTGGGATCAGGCATATGTGGCCGGTATGACTCACCAGTCCTGGGATCAGGCATATGCGGTCGATATGACTCTCCAGATCTGGAATCAGGCATGTGGGGCCGGTATGAATCTGCAGTATTCAAATGATACCCACCTGGGGCAGGACCATTTCCTGGCCTTGGAACTACCTGTGAGTTGGGTAGGGGCCTAGCTGGAAGGTGGGGATGATAATAAGCGAACTGTTCAACAGGGTAGTTACCAGGAGGGCCTGGTGGAGGCCCATATGGAGAAACACCAGTAGGCCTATACCACACTCCGTCAGGAGCGCGTACAGAACCATGCCAAGGGTCAAAATGCTGAGGAGGCATGCTAGGATTTGGGAATGGGTGGTGTTCCCTCTGCCAATGATCCATGCTTGCTTGGGGTGGGCCTCCATTATATGGAGAATTCTCTCTTCTCCAAGAATTTAGAGTTCCTCGTTCCCTATTTGCATCCATGGACTCGTCATCTAATACACAAAAGAAGACGATATGAGAGATGGATGTAGTTTAAAAACATTCAGTTCAGGTCAAACTTATGTTTGCTCACCAGTATGCAAAATTTCCAAATTCTCTTTTCGTGTTGCCACCCCAGAAGCTGAGACAGGACGCCCCTGCGAACTATGATCTGCCATAAAGTGATGTTCAAACAATCAAACATATAAACAAGCATTAGTATGCATTGCATAATCTGGTGATGCTAACAAATTGATTAACAGATATCACAATTATAATCAGACGATGCTACTGACAAACATAAAGTTTTCATCAAAAAAACCAAAGAGGAATACAATACAGTGGAGATGTTTAAGGTAAAGTATAACCACTAAAACATTTTTAAGGCACGATCAGATTGGCAAACATGTTGAAGTATTCATAAGAATCCATGTCCTTGTACACATAATATAGGTAGTCAAAGTTTGCATCCATAATAATCGATGCATATACAATGATATAATCATCTGCATTTCACTATGATAAATCAAGCATGCAAGAAAAAGTAAAATGCTGGTTCAGCTATTTCATTGAGGTTGATCTTATAGGAGAGGAAAAAGAAATCTGCAAACTAGGGCAAGGAATCAAGTTCGATTCATGGCAAAGTACAAAGGTTACTTGAAACTGTTAGTTATTGGCTCGATTTAGGAAACACCCTGTTTTAGGAAAGATCAAACTGATTTCCTAAATCAGTTTGCACCTCCTCAAGTATTTTAGGAATCTGATTTCTAAGTTATATTAGGAATTAGTTCTCTATTTAGGACTTCTATTTCTAGGCAATTCTAGATTATTCCTAGGCCTATAAATAAGAGTTAACCCTTTGGTTATTGTATCCTAGTCTGAATTGTTAGAGGTGTCTAAGTTTCAATAAGAAGTTTACTTGCTGCAGTGGAGTAGGCACATTGCCGAACCACTATAATTCTTTGTGTTCTTGTTTAAATTCCGCGTAGTTTTCTGTTTTCTGTGTGAAGATCTTGGGGTGTTTAGGAAGTAGCTAATCTTAAGCATGACAGAAACAAATAACCACAAGTCCACGACTTCTAGGACACCGCAAGCCTCGTTACTAGGCCTTCTAGGTTTTAAAAACTCAACCCTTCTAGAAGAATGATTAGAAATGAAAATGTCAACCCATCACAAAAATAAATAAATGGATATGTCGAATATATATGATAAAATAGCAAGCGATAGAAGCACCTTCTTGCCCATCTGCCTCAGTATCCTTCTCAGAACCAAGTGTCGGAAAATCTCCAGAACTCAGACTGAATGCATTCGTCTTGGAGGATGAATGTCCCTGCAAATATATCGATGATTATAAATTTTACAACCTACTCAACCTACTATGAAATTCTCTAACCACCTAATGTTTTCCGAAGAAAACTACGGTGCTACCAGGAGTACTACCAGAAAGAGCACATTAGACGTGAATCAGATCAAATTCATGACACTTCATACCTATGTGCGTATAGCCGTATACAAGTTCATGACACTTTATCATATATATGTTCGAATCCATGTGTGTATGCATGAGCACGCACACACACATATATGAACCATTTATCCCTATGTACATATCATATATATACTCTGAAATTATTCTTATACAAATCATTTTGAAAAATACTGCTCAAAGTAAGAAACCAGGACAAGAAGTTACCAATTTTTCGGCATTCCCTGATGAACCCCAAACACTTGAATTTTCAGATACAGGTTCAGCAAATCGTGACAGCTGAGAGCTACCGGGTCGTGTGTCTGCGCTACGAGGACGTGTCCCTGTTGATGTCTGATTTGAAACAAAAACTCCTGATGCTGAAGATGGCCGAGAACTTGAACCCCATGCACTAGGAGCAGGTTCATGGGACTTATCGCTACCAGCTGTGGAGGGTCTAGTACCAGTTCCACCAGACGAAGGGCGACTATTCAATAACGGTGAACCAGCACCTGCACCAGCATTAGGAGGCGAGCCCCATGGATTTGACGCAGTAGATGAACGACTACCCCAGCTAAGTGTACCCCTGCAAAAGTCACAACAGCCACATCAAACAGCTAAGTCAGCAATAGAAAAGAACTATATCACTTGGCCTAAAATAATAATTAAACATTGCAATATTGAGTAGGATACAATGTCAAATCTATAGTGAGAAAAAACAAACCAGCTGTAAGACTGTAAGGCAAGAAGAAGCAAAAAAACAAAGAGGCAAATGACTTACTTGGGAACAATTTCAACGTTAGGGTCAAGACCATGGTTCTCCGACCTTAAATAACAAAACACAAAAGATGACAATCAGCGAATGAAGAGTGGCATATACACAAGATCTAAGGACATCAAGTACACAAATTACCTTTGACTGGGTAAATTTACTGGTTTAGGAACCGCAACCTTTCCCAAAACAGTCATGCCCCCTCTTCGTGCAGAGACCCATCTAATATAGTCAATATGTAAATGTAAGAAGCATAGAAGTATAATAAATACAAGTGCAACTGTATCACAGAACAAGACTTTCAGGTAGGTTATCCAACTGTATGCACGGCTCCTCAGTGCAGATATTTAGAGATCACATTTTCGGGGGGGGTAGACAATTTCATCACAACTGCATCAACATTAATGAACAATTTTCAATCAAAACAGAACAAGCTCGATTTGAAGACCGCATATAACAGAGTGACAGTAAGAATGTTGCAGAAACAAGATTAGATGGAATATGTTGGAAAAGCGATTTCACTAATTTACCATATTTGGCAGAGATTAGATGCATCGCCGGTCAACATACTTGAAGCCATAGTTCAATGGAGACTGCAAGATCATCCAATCAATTTATAGGACCTAACAAAATAAAAAATAAAATCCTATTAAAAAACATGACGAATATTTTTAACCAGCACCACAAGATTAAGAAAGTATTCGCAGAAAAGATTTCATCCTCAAACATTTGACCTAGGCCAAATACCTAAAGAGCAATTGTTTCGGATTAGCCAGGTTAATTTAGCTTAGATTAGAGGGGAATCAATAAACAGAATGGGAATATCACAACCAAAACCCTTAAAAAGAATAGCAACACAATAAGACAAATGTAATTTTACAAGCCCTGGAGAAACTAAGCCTAAAGAAATAAGAAATATGAAATACTTTTCAATCCGCAGCTGGAATTTTTACGACACTGGTAATTATATTCAAAATCTCAAACAATCATTGCACAAAAGATTTTTATATTTCTAGCTATGGATCATCCCTACTATATGATGTCAAATTTGGTTTGTATTTTTACACTTATTTAAGCAAACAATTCATATTATCGACATAACATGATTTCTTGTACAATTACAACCATCACCACTTTGTACCCAACTCTTCTTATTTTTATTTATCAGCACAACCAACTAATTTCTAGCTAGAGCATAATTATTCCCCTGGCTAATTGATAACTTCAGTAAACCCTTTCATATTTCTAAACTTAATTCATATATTATCAGTATATACAGCATTGCCAACCCTAAAATCAATCTATTTTACTATGAAATTACAACAAATTAACTAAACCTTACGTAAATTATCAAACTTTCACATTTTAAATCAACCTAATTAGCAAAATCATAATAACTAACCTTTGAATTCAGATTATTTAAAGTATGAAATCAAACAAAACCCTAGATAAACAATGACTTGCCTTTGATCTACAAAAATATCTTTCCCTCCTCTTCTTCGGTTTTATTAAAACCCTAGAAAAAAAATATCAAACAGAAGAACCAATAGATCTATATTGTTTAAAGGGAAGAAACAATATTGAAGATTCCCAATGATCAGAGAATAGGACCAGGAGAAGGAGGTGAAATCTTCGTATTGTTGATTTTACAGACAAGGGAAAGAAGATTTTGCAGACGCGAGAGGGAGAAGAAGGGGTGCGCAGGTTAGAAAAGTAAACACGGAAGAAATATTGGGTTTTATAGTTACGTGTAACTTTGAGTATTGTTATCACGATTGGAGTAAATGTTTTTCTTTTTTCCTTAATTTACTAAATTATCCTATTGTGAGGTGGTAAATATTTTAACTTTGAAATTACTACAAAATTATCCTACCGTGAGGAGATATACAACATGGCTGTAGAATAAGGTTATAATGGTAATTTTCGTAAATATTAAGAGGACTCCATGTGTCAGCCGGCATAGTAGGCGGGAGTCATGTATTCATCATGAACGATGGTTTCCTTCAGAAGCCTGGGAATGAGATTTTGCTAGTTGCGTTCAATAAATTTTGCATTATATAATGTACTCACGTAAATATACATGGTATAAATATGTGTCGTTTCATATCTATCTCAATGTGATAAAAAGGTACGTTGTTTGTCTCCATGGTAGCAAAAGCTATCAAACGGACGTCGTTTAACGGGTACCCCGATCCAGCGGTCGTGGTGTTCCGGGTGTGTTTTTTTGTTGGACGGCTGGGAAAGTTCGAATTGGTCGTCACGATTTTTCTGTTTTAGGAAACTTCGATTTTTACCATAGAAGGAAACCCAAAACAAATTAAATTCAGTCTTGTAGATGGGGCAAAACGATTTGCTGGTTTTTACGGAATTGAGGAGACGACCGTACGGAGGAGACTCCTTGAACCGAGCGAAATGCTTAACCTCACGGATGCACTGCAAGAAGGGAGTGCTTTGAATTCTAGAGATCAATCGTAGTACTCCGGCCTAAACCAAGACAATGGTCGTTCCAGAGTAAATTCGGTCACAAGAGAGGAAGGGTCGGTCTGTAGGAGGGAAGCTGAGGAATGTGTGAGATCAATGGTGATCGAAGATTGTATGTGTGTTGTGTATTTTGAAAATAAGATAAATTTTGAATGTCTGAATTTGCTCTATTAAGAGTTGGATTGTTAATCTCGTGTTGTCGGTTTTACCTGAGATTGTCCTTGTTTCAATCATGATTCAGAGATTTATTTATATTGTTGGAATTGAAAACACCATGATCTCATGAAGTGTGACAGTTGATGGAATCAAAGAATGGGGAAGTGGAAATCGTGTTAAAACCAGTTGCTCAATCGTGCGGAGACTTGGTTGATTTTCCATCCACTAGTTTGCTAACTCCTTCAACTGATTGCACGACTTGCTCACATTCTCATCGTGTGTATGAACACACGTGCCGTAGACCGCCAGACCAAAACCCTAGTTAATATCCCCCCATGTAACACGATTTATATCTCGTGATTGTGGAGTCAGTTGCTGACTTTGTGGGACGATGAGTCCATGTATTGTTGAGTCGAACGTGGTTTGGAAATGTTCTGAGACTCATGAATTGAACATGTCTGTTGAGATGTGTGAATAAGTTAACGTGAGCAAATATTGCTCATTCGATGAATTGTTAAATATTGATAGTTGAACCAATATTCTTTGATTTGAGCAAGTATTGCTCATCTGAGCAATATTTGCTCGTTTGATGAATTATGGTAGCATGACCAAATAAAATATTAAATCAGAATACTGACAATTGAACCGAGTATGATAAATAAAATGTTGATCATGGGATCAACGTAAAATTATTAGCGTTTGAATCTGGAATCATTAACCTTGGACTCCAAACCCTAATTTGATCAATTGATGATTTATTGATGGTTTATTGAGAATTAACCACAGAAAAGGAGGGACCGGCTACATGGGATTATGTGTCGACCATGTAGTGCCCAGATGCTCACGTGAGCAAATATCAAGGTCTCCTGAAGACCAATTAATTTGTTGATGAAAGGATGATTAGCTATTTTGGTTTAATCATTTATTAAAATAATCTTTGAACCTTAGGTAATAAAACCCAATTAATTATGAAGAGATGAGGGACCGACCAAGGGGTCATGAAACCGGCACTGGGTGTTCACGGGATCAAATGATGATCGTTCCATGAAGTTCCAAGTTGTTTGGAAGAGTTTTGGACCTAATACGTGCAATTGTGCAAATTAGGTCAAATCATGAGAATACGTGAGACTGGCTTCTTGCAAGCCAAAGAGCCAACCTTGGTCAGTCAAGGTAACATGCTCACGTCACCAAAGTGTCGTAGTATCTCAATTCGAGAATTTTGATATTTTTACGGTGTGCGTTTGAGCAACATTTTGAGAAAATATGAAGAAATCATGGTTTTTGCTGAAACCGTCAAAACCTTCATGAGATGAAGGAAAATAATAGAAAATGAGGGAATCATGAAGCGTGGGACCGGCTATGGCCAAGGCATGGCCGGCCGGCCAAGGAGCCCGGTCCCACGGTGTTTTCCCTAATTTTTATAATATATTCATGATTTTAGGGAAATATGATAAAACCAAAGAGTTTGTTGAAACCAAGGAGTTTTGTTGAAATCAAAGAGTTTCCATGAGATGAAGGAAACAAAAATATTAATAATAATAAAATAAGGGTGTGTGGGACCGGCTTGAGCATGGTTGGCCGGCTAGGGCCCGGTCCCTTGAGTTTTCCTTATTTTATGTATTATTTCATGATTTGAAGGGATTTTCATAATTTTGAAAGAATTTTCATAATTTGAAGGAAATATCATGAAATCAAGGAATTTCATAAAATCAAGGAAATATAAAAATAATAATAATAAAATAAGGGGTTTGTGGGACCGGCTAGGCCATGACCGGCCAGCTTGGGCCCGGTCCCACAAGTTTCCTTAATTTTTGGTGGGTTTGTTTGCAGAATTCACCGTTTCCAGGAATTTATAATTCCATGGGATTACAAATTCTGGGATTCATGTAAATTCCTTGTGTGTTTGGTAACTCATTTAAAATTCCTAGGATTTATAGAGTTTTCTTGTATTAAAGTCTTTGTACCGTTTGGCATTACCCTCAAATCTTAAAATGCATATATATGGGATTTAGAGTTAACAAAAAGTGGGTCCATAAATCCCTTAATAAGTTTCCCAGCAAATCTTAGGGGGGAGGGGTCGGACTCCATATGGAGGATTTGCTGGAAAAATGAATCCCGTGGGAAACGTGATTCCAAGGATTCAGACAACCAAACACACAAAGGGATACGTAATTCTACCAAATCCCCTTGACCCATAAATTCCATCTCTAAAATTCTACATCCAAACCCACCATTTATGTATTTTTGTGTATTTTCCCATAATTTGAAGGAATTTCACAATTTGAAGGAAACATCATGAAATTAAGGAATTTCATGGGATTAGGGAAACATGAAAAATATAATAATAATAAAATAGGGCGTGTGGGGCCAGCTAGGGCATGACAGGCCGGCTATGGCCCGGTCCCACGGTTTTCCCTAATTTTATATTATTTTTCATGGGATCAAGGAAATATCATGAGATTAAGGAGTTTTCATGATATTAGGGAAATAATAATAAAATAATGAGGAACCATGAGGTGTGGGGCCTGCTGGGATCAAGGCATGGCCGGTTGGCCAATAATCACGGCCCCACAATATTTTCCCTAATTTTATATTATTTTCTCAGTGTGAAGGAAACACCATGAAACTGAGGAGTTTCCTCAAAACGAAGGATATTTGTTCAAATGAAGGGATTTTCATGAGATCAAGGAAGATAACAAAAAATATGATAAAAATATAAACTGGCGTGGGATTGACCACGGCACGGCCGGCCGATCGGTGGGCCCATGCTCCCAGCGCCTTGTTCAATTTTTAATTATTTATTATTTTCCTTTCTATTTTGCATAGGTTCATCGTTTCGTCGTATTTTGAAATACTCGTTCGTGCGGTGATTGTTAATGCATCATCGTCGAGTACACTTACACCATTTTGGTCGGGGCTTACTCGAAGGTAACTCAGATGCCCGTGTGTTGAATATTTATTACTAACCCATGGAATTCTACTGGGAAGAACCATAAATTGAAGTAACGAAATATTATGAAAATATTGAATATTTTCCAGGGATTTGAATCTATTGATTTTGAGAATAATTAATTAATGGCTCTATACTAGTACGATCGTCTAGGAGCGTTAATTATTCAGGATTTGAGTGATATGAGCTTGTTGAAGATTCATACTTCTTTCATATAGTCAGGGAAAACATTGTTACATCATGAAGACGTTATTGCTCTATACTAGCAGGCAAGCTGTCTAGGAGCCGTCTAATCTTTCGATTCTATATAGAAGTAATTACTGAAATTGCTCAGTATTCGTGAGATATGTCGTTGCCTCAGCTGAGAGACTACATATCTATATATACTTTGAGAGACAGTATTCTCAGTCAGAGATTCTCATAGCATGATCTTTCATGCTTTCGATAAGAGACATGAGCCTCAATATTCATCTGATTGCTGGATCAGGAATACATATAATTATGGGTTTACAATTTTAGCCTTTGTCGAAAATCCACCATCTACAAGTCTCATGTCAGTTTTGTAATTGTAATCCATCGCTATAAATGGGTCAATTATCAGTCCAAGTAGCTCATTGATCAAAATATTCGAAAACTACTTTGAGGATAATAGAGAAAGCGTGATCATCGATCAAACTTTCTTAGGTTCTTTGTCAAACTTTCTTAGGTTCTTTGTTTCTTCCACGCGAGTTAGTTAGCAGATATGTCGCCAAAACATAGTTATCTCAACCTTAATAGTAAAGATTCGACAACATAGGCGATACGTTGAACTATGGAGAAGTCTGAATAGTCCGGTAATAGTAATGGACAAAGATCCTGTTCACTAAGGACAAGGTATCACAATTTGGTTCAGTAAATTCGACGAAAAAAAATAGATTCTGTAAATATTTTGTAAAAAAATAATAAAAAAAATGTAAATTCGACGATAAATTTTTTCCGGCCTTTGTATTATCTTGGAAATTTCTGATAAGTGCCTTGGTTACTATTTGGTTTTACCAGCGATCCAGATCGGAATTCGGAAGCACAGAAAGCACGCCAGGAAAAGGTACGTCGCGATAAAGAGAAAGAGAAACAACTCACCAACTGTAGTGGACATCGTGAATGGATGACCTTTTTTCCAGCAGATGGCATCCAAATTTACATGTCTCAAGTTGCACGGACGCACCAATTTTGGTACCGAGTCCGCGTCTGACTCACGGTGGACGCGGGACGCGCCCACGATGCTGACTCGACGCGTGTCAGACGTAGCACGTGCACGTCCCACGTGATTTTGATGTTGGACGCTAGCTGGACACGAGTTGGACGCTCAATTCATGTGGCAGACGCATATTTTCTTCCCACAAAACGAGTGATGGTAGTGAGTTTCAAACCTCACACCTTGAACTCGCTATTATGACCCCTTAACCATCACACCAGAGCTCTTTTTTGGATATTATTTGTATATATTTTTTATTTATTCAATATTTACATTATTGCAATCACTAATTATTCTAGATTTGCGTAACATTTACATAATATTTATTTTTTATTTATGAAATTTATACTCACATACATTTATAATATATTATATTTATATATACGTGTCCGCGTCCGCGTCCTAGTATTTTCAGTATTTGATCGTGTCCGCGTCGTGTCGTGTCCGCGTCACCGCGTCCGAGTCCGTGCGACTCTCAACTCTCAGAGCTAATGTATGATTCTTTAAACCAGTTATAGATGTGTTTATATGGTGACTGTTTAATATAACGTATTGTGTTTTGTGTTTTTATGGTTATTGTTTAATATAACGTATTGTGTTCGATATTCTCATCCAAATTGCTAGGGATCACGCTCATCTTACCAAAAAGTACGCCAAAATAAGATAGCGCAACAACGACAAGAGAAAGATCAAATATTAGGAGGACATCAGTTCGAGAACCGGGTAGCCACCAACAATAAAACAAAAAGAGAATTCATTGTCTCTCTTGGCGTAATCCTAATTAACGGGTCATTAACACACAGTTTGCGAACGTATGTCATTGGTTCAAAAACATGGTTTTGAAATAATAATATACAGTGTGCTCTACTTTATTTGTGTTATATCGAAAGAAATAGAACTAGCAGCAAGCGAGCTCATCCCCACTAGATTAAGGAAAGAAAAACTATAATTTATTATGGTGATCATGGTATTCTTATATTGTATAATTATTTCCATCTGCATGTTAATCACTAATCATGTCGCTAAACATGTTTGCCAATTATACTTTGTTTGTCGTTGTATCAGATTGGACAAGTTGCCACGGAATCATGTCGTGCAACGGAAACACTAAAGAGGAAAGATGCGCCTTCCAAAGAAGTAAGCACTATGCAGTTATTTGCAATGTCGTTATGCCACCACTGTCGTAATTTGAACCGACTTTGGATTTTATTTTCCTCACAAAATATGATGCGTGTGTTACAGATACCCAGACCTAAAAGGACACGCACATGTTGTTCCAAGAGTTTGAGTGATGATATTGTCTATGAAAATCATGGAAGAATCTCCTGGAAGAAAAATGTCTGCAATCGTATCTTTTCATTATTACCTAATGTAACATCTTGATGTATATTAGAGATCGACTGTAGATGTTTATTATAATCCAATATGCAGATGAATACACACTCCCCAGACTGCAGTGTGACTGCTACCACTAACATTGAGGCCGCAAATTCAGTCGTGGGTTCAACCTACCTTCAAATGTAACCTCGCAACTAAACTATTCATCGACTTTAAGCTTTTTTATATTCGTAAATGTGCATCTTGCATTAATTGTATGTATCTGCTGTTGTGTACAGAACAACTGCTACCGAAGATTCATCAGATGATTTGGATGAATTTTGTGGTTTGTCAAATGATGAAGACGATGTGGAAACACCCGGCATTGTAAATCATAAATATGATCAATTCTTATATGTTCGTCACTATCTTGGTAAAATGGATATCAACTGTCCAGTGTGTGGAGCCCTACATTGGATCGATGAGAAGACGTTCAGATCATCCAAGAAGAATCAAGAGTTTACTAAGTGTTGTCGTAAAGGAAAAGTTATGCTCCCTCTCCTGCTTGAACCTCCCGAGGAACTGATGGTTTTATTAGAGGGGGACGATGCCATATCAAGATTTTTCCGTGAACACATTCGAGAGTATAATGCTTCCAATGCTTTTACCAGTATCGGTTGTAAACTGGATAACAGAGCTCTGAAGAGCAAGGGTCCTTATTGCTTTTCCATACACGGGGAACTTCGTCACATGAGTGGGGCATTATTACCCGAAGAAGATAAAGACCCAATTTATGCGCAGCTGTATGTATATGATCCTAACCTAGCCTTGGTTGTTCGTAAAAAACGAAATCCCCAACTAGATAAAGATATTCTCAAAATAGTTCAGGATATTATTTCAAAGTACAATGTCTTATGCACAAAGTATCACCATGCACACAAGATTCTGAGAAACGTTAGTCCTGACGAGCAAAATGCCAAAGTGATCATGCACTACAAATAAACTACCGATAAAAGGCGTTATAATTTACCAACGACTGATGAAGTTTCGGTTATACTACCTGGGGATGGTTCTGAGATACCTAGATTCTGGGATATTATACTACATCAGAAAGCAGATAATGCACTTAAGCGTATTTCCGAGTGTCACCCGACATACTTGCCCTTGCATTATGTTTTGCTCTTCCCATTTGGAGAAATGGGTTGGCATCCGGGTATGAAGCAACTGAATTCGAAAACAGGAAAACATACTGAAAAAATATTAACTCTGGAACAATTTCACAGTTTCCGCCTTTTCGAGCGTCAAAACGAGTACTCTACCATCTTGAGGGCGAAGAAACTATTTCAAGAGTACTTGGCAGATGCCTGGGCATCGACTCAACAGAACAATCTGTATTTTCTTAAGAAAAATCAGGAAAAGCTGCGGGCAGATTCTTATAAAAATATAAAGTCCTTGGAAGATTTTGTATTGAATCCCAACGATGGTGGCAAGCCATGCGTTTTGCCATCAAATTTTATTAGCGGTCTTATGCATATGTTTGAGATTCACCAGGATTCAATGGCCATTACACGGTTTAATCACCATCCAGATATCTTCTTGACAATGACTGGAAATCCGCGGTGGCCAAAAATTCAGGATGCACTCAAGCCCCATCAATATGCTTCAGATCGTCCTGATCTCATAGACCGTGTCTTCGAGTTGAAGAGAGCTGCGTTGATGAAGGAAATCAAAAAAGGGAAAGTGTTCGGAAAAGTAGTTGCGCATGTTTACACCATCGAATTTCAGAAATGTGGTTTACCTCATATGCACGCTCTTATATTCCTCGATGGTCCTGAAAAAAATTGTACAATAGAACAGGTTGACAAGTTTGTTTCTGCTGAATTTCCAAACGAAGAAGTAGATCCAGTTTTGTTTGAGACCATTAGGAAGTGCATGATACATGGTCCATGTGGTTCCGGATTCTATGTGCATGAAAAATGGAAAATGCATGCAGAGGTTATCCAAAAAAAAATTGTGAAAACACAAGCTTGGATGAAGGAGGGTATCCAATCTATCGTCGTCGCGACAACCATAAGGAGGTCATTATACGCAAAGGATTCAAAGCGAATAACTCAAATGTTGTCTCGTACAATCCTCATTTGTCACGGATGTTCAATTGCCACATTAATGTTGAGGTATGCGGTGGTATTGGGCTGTTAAATATATACACAAGTATATCTATAAAGGCCATGATCATGCAACACTAATTGTCGGCGAATGTGATGAAGTTCAACAGTACATTGATGCCGGATATATTGGTCCACCTGAGGCGGCATGGCGTTTATATGGTAATTGGATGCATGAAGAAGACCCTACAGTCCTTCGTCTGGCTGTTCATCTTCCTGGCCAACAAAGATATGTGTATGATAGAGTCGACCCAATGGATAAAGTTAGTGCTGCTGCAGATAATTATAAGTCAATGTTGATGGGATATTTTGAATACTATTCCAACAATCCTACTGCCAAGGCATATGCATATCAAGACTTTCCGCAACACTGTGTGTGGGATAAGACAAAATGGACAGATAGGAAGTGAGGATTTGCTATTGCAAGGAAGTACTGATGTTGATGGTGGTTTTTAACTTAGGGGTAAAGTCGTAAAATCCTAGTCAGACAGTGACGTCAACTTGAGTAATAATGTCCAAACCAAGCACATTTATTGAACCCTTTAATTTGTCTGCGAGAAAATTACCAGGGTACCTTTTTTTTAAATGCTAATTAGGGTTTCGACAAGCCAAAACCCTAATTCTCACACCGCACGTGCCAATGGTTCATCATGCCAGCCACATCCTACCGCGCCTAGGCATGCCAACCATGCTAGCCGCACCCCTGTGCCAATGGCTCATCATGCCAGCCACATCCTACCGCGTCAAGGCATGCCAACCATGCTAGCCGCACCCCCGTGCCAATGGCAAATCATGCCAGCCACACCTACCGCGCCAAGGCATGCCAACCATGCTAGCCGCACCCCCGTGCCAATGGCAAACCATGCCAGCCACACCTACCGCGCCAAGGCATGCCAACCATGCTAGTCGCACCCCTGTGCCAATGGCGAACCATGCCAGCCATACCTACCAAACACTTGGCCCCACATGCCAAGCCAAACCGCACCTTGCCTTGGCCCTAGCCATGCTAGCCGCACCATGCGCCCATGGCATGCCAAGCCCTTGGACCCCGCCATGCCAAGCCAAGCCATTCACGCCAAACCCTTGGCCCCACATGCCAAGCCAAACCACACCTTGCCTTGGCCCTAGCCATGCTAGCCGCGCCATGTGCCGATGGCATGCCAAACCCTTGTCCCCACCATGCCAAGCCAAACCGCACCTTGCCTTAGCCCTAGCCATGCTAGCCGCATCATGTGCCAACGTCATGCTAAACCCTTGGCCCCACCATGCCAAGTCAAACCGCACCTTGCCTTGGCCCTAGCCATACTAGCCGCACCATGTGCCAACGGCATGCTAAGCCCTTGGCCTCACCATTCCAAGCCAAACCGCACCTTGCCTTGGCCCTAGCCATGCTAGCCGCGCCATGTGCCAACGGCATGCCAAACCCTTGGCCCCACCATGCCAAGCCAAACCGCACCTTACCTTGGCCCTAGCCAAGCTAGCCGCACCATGTGCCAACGGCATGCCAAACCCTTGGCCCCACCATGCCAAGCCAAACCGCACCTTGCCTTGGCCCTAGCCGTGCTAGCCGCACCATGTGCCAACGACATGCCAAACCCTTGGCCCCACCATACCAAGCCAAACCGCACCTTGCCTTGGCCCTAGCCATACTAGCCGCACCATGTGCCAACGGCATGCCAAACCCTTGGCCACCATGCCAATCCAAACCACACCTTGCCTTGGCCCTAGCCATACTAGCCGCACCATGTGCCAACGGCATGCTAAGCCCTTGGTCCCACATGCCAAACGCACCTAGCCGCGCCACAATGCTGGTCTTCCCTACGCGACTACCAAAAACGAAAGCGTGCGACGATCAACGGTCCCCCTTCAATCCCAAGAGCAAATCCTAGCCATCCAAGGTTACCAGACGACTCATAGTAACCTTTGGCCCGAAAACCTAAGTTTGGCCACGCCAAACCATGCCATGCCAACGGCATGCCAACCTAGCCGCGCCATCATGCTGGCCTTCCCTACGCGGCTACCAAAAACGAAGGCGTGCGATGATCAACGGCCCCCCTTCAATCACAGGAGCAAATCCTAGCCATCCAAGGTTACCAAACGACGCATGGTAACCTTTGGCCCGAAAACCTAAGTTTGGCCACACCAAACCATGCCATGCCAACGCCATGCCAACCTAGTCGCGCCACCATGTTGGCCTTCCCTACGCGGCTACCAAAAACGAAGGCGTGCGACGATCAACGGCCCCCCTTCAATCCCAGGAGCAAATCCTAGTCATCCAAGGTTACAAGACGACGCATGGTAACCTTTGGCCTGAAAACCTAAGTTTGGCCATGCCAAACCATGCCATGCCAACGACATGCCAATCTAACCGCGTCACCATGTTGGCCTTCCCTACGCGGCTACCAAAACGAAAGCGTGCAACGATCAACGGCTATCTTTCCTCTTGAGATGCAAAATCTCGACCGTCGAAGGTCACCAAGCTAGCAAGTCTCCCCAGTGCAACTTGCCAGGCAATAACAACATGCTACATGTTTTCCACAAAAATATTTGAGACATCAACACATATCACAAACTGGGGGATCCTCTTTGGGTATTGGTTTGGCGGTTTACAGCTGTAGATGGGGCAAAACGATTTGTTGGTTTTTTACGGAATTGAGGAGACGACCGTGCAGAGGAGACTCCTTGAACCGAGCGAAATGCTTAACCTCACACTGCAAGAAGGGAGTGCTTTGAATTCGAGAGATCAATCTGTAGTACTCTGGCCTAAACCAAGACAATGGCCGTTCCAGAGTAAATTCGGTCACAAGAGAGGATGGGTCGGTCTGTAGGAGGGAAGCTGAGAAATGTGTGAGATCAATAGTGATCGAAGATTGTAGGTGTGTTATTTATTCTGAAAATAAGATAAATTCTGAATGATTGAATTTGCTCTATTGAGAGTTGGATTGTTAATCTCGTGTTGTCAGTTTGACCTGAGATTATCCTAGTTTCAATCATGATTCAGGGACTTATTTATATTGTTGGAATTGAAAACACCATGATCTCATGAAGTGTGGCAGTTGATGGAATCAAAGAATGGGAAGTGGAAATCGTGTTAAAACCAGTTGCTCAACGTGCGGAGACTTGGTTGATTTTCCATCCACTACTTTGTTAATTCCTTCAACTGATTGCACGACTTGCTCACATTCTCATCGTGTGTATGAACACACGTGCCGTAGACCGCCAGATCAAAACCCTAGTTAATATCCCCCCATGTAACACGATTGATGTCTCGTGTGATTGTGGAGTCTGCAAGACATAAGTGTATTTAGTTAGTCAGTTGCTGACTTCATGACTTCATGGGACGATGAGTCCTTGTATTGTTGAGTCGAACGTGGTTTGGAACTGTTCTAAGACTCATGAATTGAACATGTCTGTTGAGACAGAGATACGATGTGTGAATAAGTTAACGTGAGCAAATATTGCTCATTTGATGAATTGTTGAATATTGATAGAACCAATATTCTTTGATTTGAGCAAGTATTGCTCATCTGAGCAAATATTGCTCATTTGATGAATTATGGTAGCATGACCAAATAAAATATTAAATCAGAATACTGGCAATTGAACCGAGTATGATAAATAAAATGTTGATCACGGGATCAACGTAAAATTATTAGCGTTTGAATCTGGAATCATTAACCTTGGACTCAAAACCCTAATTTGATCAATTGATGATTTATTGATGGTTTATTGAGAATTAACCACAGAAAAGGGGGACCATCTACATGGGATTATGGGTCGACCATGTAGTGCCTAGATGCTCACGTGAGCAAATATCAAGATCTCCTGAATACCAGTTAATTTGTTGATGAAAGGATGATTAACTGTTGGTTTAATCATTTATTAAAATAATGCTGAACCTTAGGTGATAAAACCCAATTAATTTTGAAGAGATGAGGGACCGACCAAGGGGTCATGAAACCGGCCCTGGGTGTTCACGGGATCAAATAATGATCGTTCCATGAAGTTCCAAGTTGTTTGGAAGAGTTTTGGACCTAATACGTGCAATTGTGCAAATTGGGTCAAATCATGAGAATACGTGGGACCGGCTTCTTGCAAGCCAAAGAGCCAACCTTGGTCGGTCAAGGTAACATGCTCACATCACCAAAGTGTCCGTATCTCAATTCTGAGAATTTTGATATTTTCTGGTGTGCGTTCGAGCAACATTTTGAGAAAATATGAAGAAATCAGGGTTTTTTACTGAAACAGTCAAAACCTTCATGAGATGAAGGAAAATAATAGAAAATGAGGGAATCATTAAGTGTGGGACCGGCTATGGCCAAGGCATGGCCGGCCGGCCAAGGAGCCCGGTCCCACGGTGTTTTCCCTAATTTTTTATAAGATATTCATGATTTTAGGGAAATATGATAAAACCAAAGAGTTTGTTGAAACCAAGGAGTTTTGTTGAAATCAAAGAGTTTCCATGAGATGAAGGAAACAAAATATTAATAATAATAAAAAAGAGCGTGTGGGACCGGCTTGAGCATGGTCGTCCGGCTAGGGCCCGGTCCCGTGAGTTTTCCCTTATTTTATGTATTATTTCATGATTTGAAGGGATTTTCATAATTTTGAAAGAATTTTCATAATTTGAAGGAAATATCATGAAATCAAGGAATTTCATAAAATCAAGGAAATATAAAAATAATAGTAAAAAAATAAGGGGTTTGTGGGACCGGCTAGGACATGACCGACCAGCTTGGGCCCGGTCCCACAAGTTTCCTTAATTTTATGTATTTTTTGTGTATTTTCCTATAATTTGAAGGAATTTCATAGTTTGAAGGAAACATCATGAAATCAAGGAATTTCATGAGATTAAGGAAACATGAAAAATATAATAATAATAAAATAGGGCGTGTGGGGCCAGCTAGGGCATGACCGGCTATGGCCCGGTCCCACGGGTTTCCCTAATTTTATATTATTTTTCATGGGATCAAGGAAATATCATGAGATTAAGGAGTTTTCATGAGATTAGGGAAATAATAATAAAATAATGAGGAACCATGAGGTGTGGGGGCCGGCCGGGATCAAGGCATGACCGGTTGGCCAATAATCGCAGCCCCACAATATTTTCCCTAATTTTATATTATTTCCTCAGTGTGAAGGAAACACCATGAAACTGAGGAGTTTCCTCAAAACGAAGGATATTTGTTCAAATGAAAGGATTTTCATGAGATCAATGAAAATAATAAAATATGATAAAATATAGAATTTGGGCGTGGGAATGGTCACGGCATGAATGGCCGGTCGGTGAGCCAGTCCCCTAGCGCCTTGACTATTATTTTATTATTTTCTTTCCTATTTGCATAGGTTCATCGTCTCGTCGTATTTTGAAATACTTGTTTGTTCATTCAGGTTTTTGTTAATGCATTATTTGTCGAATACATTTACACCATTTTGGTTGGGGCTTACTCGAAGGTAACTCGGATGCCGTGTGTTGAATATTTATTACTAACCCATGGAATTCTCTTTGGGAAGAACCATAAATTGAAGTAACGAAATATTATGAAAATATCGAATATTTTCCAGGGATTTGAATCTATTGATTTTGAGAATAATTAATTAATGGATCTATATTAGTGCGATCGTCTAGGAGCGTTAACTATTCAGGAATTGAGTGATATGAGCTTGTTGAAGCGTCATACTTCTTTCATATAGTCAGGGAAAACATTGTTACATCCCGAAGACGTTATTGCTCTATACTAGCAGCAAGTGTCTAGGAGCCGTCTAATCTTTCGATTCTATATAGAAGTAATTACCGAAATTGCTCAAGTATTCATGAGATATGCCGTTGCCTCTCACTGAGAGACTACATATCTATATATACTCTGAGAGACAGTATTCTCAGTCAGAGATTCTCATAGCATGATCTTTCATGCTTTCGATAAGAGACATGAGCCTCGATATTCATCTGATTGCTGGATCAGGAGTACATATAATTATGGGTTTACGATTTTACCCTTTGTCGAAAATCCACCATCTACATTAAGTCCCCTGCTTAGTGAGGAACGCCGTGTTCCTCAGTCAGCATTGAATGGTGATTTTCCGGTCATAAACAATATAAGTAATTTAACTTAGTCGTAAGTTAAGATGTTACCGGATTTCGATAGTACAAGCATACCATGACTTGAATGAAGATCCCAGTGGCGTGATAGAGTGTCGTTTGGTGGACATAAATTGGTGTAGAACCGCTGATTTGGACGACGGGACCTTGGTCGTTTAGGACTTGCGGGCTGGGCCCAATAAGGAAATCCTTAGAAAATTAGGTTTTGGTAATAAAATTTGGTATAAAAGGAATTAATCCTTTTTTTTTTCCACGACCAGTGCTTTGATCCCTTCATCACCTTCACGCCAGGGATGAGGAAGAAGTTCGCCGGAGTTCCCAAAGACCGGGCCGTCCGCCGCCATCATCGTCCAGCCAATTTCACGGCTACAGGTACGTACCTGTACTTTTTTTTTTTTTTTTTTTTTTTTTACTAAAATTGCTGAGTTTATGTGAGTTTCATGAAGTGACCATGATGAAAACCCCATATTTATGCATGTGAGGAGGATTTTATTGAAAAACCCTTGTTTTTTGAAAACGTATGTTCGTTTGATCGTTAGTTTTTGAAAACTAATAATAATAATCCCTGATTTAGGAGAGATTTTTTCTTTACATATGAAGTTTTAGGTTTAGTGATAAAACTAAGTTTATGAGCTTTCATGTGAACCAAAGTTTTATCATGAAAAGGTGAATTTTCACAAAACCGAAATAAACCCTCGTTTCAAAGAATGATGATGATACGAAGAAAGAGTTTTTTTTTTTTTATATGTGAACTTGTGTCCAGTGATAAAATTTTGTTTATGAGTTTTCATGTAAATCAAAACTTTATCTCATAATATGTGAGTTTTCACAAAATTGAAATAAACCTTCGTTTCAAAGACGTATGACAATACGAAGGAAAAGATTATTTTTTTTTATAAAACCGTGAAGTGTCCACAAATTTTATTTTCGTGAGCCTTGCTCACGTCAAAATATATATATACACATTATTTACATGATTGAATCGCGTTTTTCTTATATACATATATAAATGTATATATATATATATATTATTTTCTTTAAAGTCAGAACTTGAGTTTTGTGTAATATTACTTAGAAGTAAACAATTATTTATGATGAAATAATGTTTTAGTTTTCATAATTCCATGGTTAATGCTTACGCAGTAGAATTATTCATGATTTTATGAAAATCTAAGTTTATGCTTGTCTTTTGTAGGTTTGAAGAAGCGAGCAAGTTTTGAAGTGTTAACTCTTGCATTACTAGTAGAATCGTAAAAAGGTAAGAGTTGAGAATTACCATTTTGTAGACGTTTGCATCTCGTATGAATGGTATACTGAAGTGAAGTATTGTGTGCACGTTTGGCTACTTTGCAAGGATGTCTGATTCTCAAGTCAATGATGCTTCCAGGGATGATACGTGTGTGGACAATGATGCTTCCAGGGAGGATTCACACATAGACAATGATGCCTCTAGGGATGATTCATGCATGGATGAGACTTCCATTGGCGAAGATGAAACTCCGGGAATTAAGAACGTTCCGAACATAGAGGATGCATTCTTCATGGATCAAAGGCCTGAAAAGCGTCTCAATACTCCAGTATTTCGTCTTCTGATAAATCCCAGAGAAGTTACTCAGAAAAAATTGGTGACTCCTCAGGCAGCTATTCGGTTTTGTCTTGAACGAGGATATTTCTATGCATCAATCATTGAATTCAAGCTTTTTCGACGGCCCTTGGAAAAATTTTCTGGATGGGCGAGGTACATGCTGGGTTTTCCTCGTGTTCGAGCTAAGTTGCATGACGCACGAGTAATACGAGCTATTCAAGCTTCGGAGATTTATTCATTTTTCATGATGCGCGAGGTATTGTAGCTTTACTTGCTCGATGGTGTATTCCAACTCACTCTTTCCTATGCAGATGGGGAGAATTTACCATTACTTTAGAAGATGTAGTTGCTTTGTTGCATCTTCCAATCACGGGCAATTTTCCTGAAAATATTTCTTCACCAGAGGAAGTTGCAATCTCTAACATCTTGACAACCACGATGGAGGAGATTAATAAAGCATCTGGCAGCAAAGGTTTTTATGCTCATTGGTTAATACACTGGTGGCCGAGAGATACTCCTCTGGAGTGGCCTGTTGTGTGACGTTATCTATTCTTTGCTTTCTTGTGTTTATGGCTGTCCAGAGACATATTTGAAGATACTGGAAACTTGTTGAAGCCGTTCGTGATTCCATTTGCTATTAAGATGGCTCAGGGCGAGCAACTCCCAATAGGTAGCTTGTTCTTGGGTTCTTTGTATTCTAACTTGGACTCCTTGATCATGTACTCTAGTGTCTCGAACGGTTTTATGAAGATTGAATGTTATGCCAATACAATGTTTCTTCAAGCCTTAATATGGGAGCGCTTCAAGAATTATGCACCTATTCCACGTACCATTTTGCAAGGATTGAATACTGATGCTCGTCATGTTTTCTCTGAGAAAGTTAATGCCAGGATCATGCGCTGGTCTACGAAGCAACCTCGACTGAAGACTCGCTTTGTTGATGTTCTGGATTGTGAATCTGAATTCAACTTCCGCCCATGGGTATCAGTTCCCCTTTATATCTCTCAGTTGAGAACTTTTAATGATGAAGAGAGCATGACTTTGGAATCTGGCGCTGACTTGGATGACGGCGAGAGAGCTTTTATGCTAAGTTGTACTCCCGGTTATCTAATATACATAATGCATGGCGAATTCTCAGTGGAAGAATACAATATTGATAGGGCGGATCGGCAAATGGGTATGGATCATTGTGTTCCAACTTTCCGAAGAAGAAAACCCTCAGTTGATCAGCTTATGACCCGTCTGGACCGCACACATGTGGAAGGAAGCAAATTACAGTTCCCCACTCTGAAGAGTTTCATATGTAACTCCGGGTTACATAGACTTTTGGGATCAACAACTCAAGCGCTTATCTGATTTTTTAAGAGTTAATCAGCCTTTAGTGAAGGATCCCCCTTCTCCTGAGATGATTGCTACTCGACCAAGATTGAAGCATTTCCCTGGTAGTGACAAACGGAAAACATCTCCAGGATGTTCACAAGTAAGTATTTTACAAAGTCTTCATAAGATTATGATGATGGTATTTTGATTATCGCATCAAAATTTCTTTTCCACGGGGCGGTCGTAATGTAAGACCACGAATTGATGTAGACCTCTCAGAAGCTGAAGCGACTGTTCATGGCGGAGAAGGCAGGAACAAGAATTATAAGTTGTTGCCTAATACCATAAAGTCCCCGGTTATTTGTTTGGTGAGTTGTCAACACTTTTCCGCTGTAACTTCTTTCATTCGTATTGCTAGGATCATGAAACCAATATTTGTTATTTGATTACAGAACTTTGCTCCGTCTAGTATTGACGGTCTTCAATTCTCTGCTGCTGGGCAGACAATCTCTGATTTGAGCGTTGAAGAAGAAAATATTGTGAGTACTCTCCTTCATAGCCAATCATAAATGCTTCATGTGAAAATGCTTATTATTTGAGAATGTGTCCAGTAGGATGTTGCCATGGAAGTAGAGAGTGCTGATACTCGGTCATCTCCCGAGAATAGAGGCGAATGAAGTTCCAAATATTCGGAACCGAATGAAAATGATGAACCTCTTGATGTTGACACGGGCAATCCCAACTCTTTGAACACTTCGAAGACCCTCCAAGTAAGCACATATCTTGTAACCTCTTCATAGAAGTATGAAATTGCTGATTTTTGAGTGAATGAATGAGAATCCATGTGAGTGTATAAGTAATTTTGGCGAAATACGTCGTCAAAAAATTTCAGATTTCAGCTTTTAGCAAAAACTCCGTAAAACCTTCATATGAAGTCGGATTTTCATGATCCGCATATGTATCTTAAAGCCCAGAGAATTTCCAAGCTTTTTCAAAGAATATTTTTGAATTTTGAGCACGTTTAGGACCTGAAAAGGGCGAAACAGTAAACTTCCAGGAGACTTCCAGAATTTTTTCAGATTGTATGTTTCCCGATGTTTCGACCACATCTTTTTTCTCGTTCATCGGATTGTCATGAAATTTTGACATGTGGTATAGGATATCCATACGAAGAGAATGGTATATGACCCATCCTCAGATTCCTTGTAGGTTTCTCCCAGTTCGTCTTTTGGTGCAGAGTAGAGTACAGTTTTTTCGGACGAGATTACCGTAAAACGTATTTTCACAACTTTATGTTATTTTCTGACCTCTAACATGTAGAATGAAGAACCTTGATGATGATAGACTACTTATATGCAGTAGTTTATGATTTCTTTTGGTTTCATGCTTGGATGATCCTAATCTCATGTAATCTTCGTATTAGGTACAAAATACCGAAGTTGAGAATGAAGGAATCAATAATGATGAAACGAGCAACCCTGGGGTTATTGATAAAGAAGTAACTATCCCTGCACTTCAGGGCCATGAGAGTGTTGTTTTTGAAGCAATTAAGGGGGTCGAGACCTCGATTGTTGTTGCTTCAGTGATGAAAGAAACTAAGCTGCAAGTAAGAGAGACTGAAGAAACTGTTGTTGTAGAGATTGTTACAGTGATTGAAAACCGTACAGTGGTGCATGAATACCCAAGTGCAGGAGTTGCTTTTGATCCTTCGTTTGATGCATCACTCCCATACCATGAACTAGTTGGAGGATTCAGCGTTCCCATTGGATATGCCAACTTGTACGAGAAAATATGGAAGAAATTTGGTCACATCGTCGTTACTAGAGACCCAAAGCGCGCTTATTCCTTAACCATGCAAGTAAGTGTTATCTTGCGTGTTGTAAGCGATATATACACTAGATCTAGAAATACTGTGACTTCAGATGTACTCTTTGATTGGGAGTTCAACTTGGAGAATTCTGAGAGACTTGGCTTCAATGTGAAATGGCTTCGTAAGAAGATGAATGCTATTAAGGACTCATGTGAGAATAACATACCCTTTCCCAATGATGTTGTGATGGAAAAGGAAGACAATATTGCAGATCGATCAAGAGTGAACATGGAGAAGGCGGCTTTACAAGTCTTAAAGGATGCAAAGGAGCAAAAATATTTCTTTCTTTGATTTCCTTTGATTTCTTTTCATAATCTCTTGAATTTGAACTTCGAGAGATGTGAGCTTTTATTTTTTGGTTTTGATTGGTTTTGGATCAGTAGATGATTGAGGATTTTCTTTGGGTTTGATAGAGATTTTCTTTAAGCAAACTGAATTTTGATAAATTGCTGGATTTAAATTACTGAATGCAAGTATTGCAAACATTTTGGAGGAATTGAAATACAATGAAAGAAAACTCTAAATGCCAAATATTTTAGGTGTTCGTGCCATGAACATCCAATACCTCGAATATCCAAAACCTTAGACATCAAAGGCCTTGAGCCAATTCTCATGTATCACGGCCACGCTTTCCTTGTTATCCATGTTGATCAGACCAGCAACAGACTTAGAGACCATGTAGGGTCCTTCCCAATTGGAATTCTTTGCAGAATGGGAGTTACGCTTAGTTGCTTTGAGAACCAAATCTCCTTCCTGGAATTTGTTAGGCTTGATCATTCGTGCCTTGAATATTTTCTCCTGGTTTGGAATTCTTCGTGTAGTGGAGTTCCACGGCTGTGGTATGTATGGACACTCATGCAGAGGAGAATATTTGAGGTAGTCGCTGTTTATCATGCTTGGCTATGTCTTGACAATAAACTTTTTGATGATATGCTCAGTTTGAAGAAGCTCTGAACTTAACCATTTGGTGAAATATTGTTGGGGCGAGGTTATCCATTCATAGCATTTTGCAATTGCTAAGTTGTTGGTGGAGTAAAGTCCTCGGACCAAATAAGCATATTTAAAAACCGATGATATAGACACATGAGGATGAATAAGACTTTTCGAGTGCGAAACCTTCTCGATGAAAGCATTTGCATCTTCTTTCAGTTTTTGTGTTAGCTCGCTAGGTTCTCGACCTCCTTCAAATACTCGAATGGTGAAGTATCTTCTTTTTCTTCTTCCGAATCGAGGTTTCTTCAATAGAGATGTGCAACTGAAGGTGCTGGTGTTACCTTTCCAGTGTGAATCCATGTTCGTCCAAGAATCATATCATATCCTGGATATTCTCGAATTATGAAGAATTTTGTTTTGTCAAGGTGAGTTTATGTTCATCTTGAGGGTGATGTGGCCATAAGCATCTCTGGGTGTTCCTTCATGATCTGTGATTGTTACTGGAGCATGAATGGCTTCTTGTCGTGTGATACCAGTAGCTCTAAGAGTTTTCAGAGGGATAATATTAACAGTGGTGCCGATATCAATCAATGCTCGTTTGAACTCGTTTCCCTTGAGATGGACTGTGGTGAGGAGTCCCCAGTCGTACATTTCTTCATCTGTCGTTGAGGGCGGCTCAGGGAATGCTTCTTGAATCAACAAACGCTTTCCTGACACGATGTGGTTCAGTGCAGTGAACATGTCTCCCCTCCGGGCTTTTTATAAGTATAGCAATTCGCAGATATGTTCAATTAAGGATTGAACTGCTTCTTTGAAAGGTGGTTCAGAAGGAGTGAAGGTTCTGACAGGGAGAGGATCTCTGTGTACCCCTTCAGTCCCCAGGTTGAGTTCTCCTGATTTGACATTTTCTTTGAATATGTGCTTCAAAGTTATGCAATCACTTGTGGGATGGTTGACAAACCTATGAAAGCGGCAGTAACGAGGATTTTTTGTGGCTTTTTCAGTTGGTTCTTTCTTGACATATGGGAGCTTGATCGCGCCGTCTTGAACCCAGGCGTCTAGAAGTTCAATAACTTCCTCAATGGAACAGGGGAAGTCAGGTGCCTCTGGATCAACTTCCGTGTGTTGAGCGGGGACTTGCACATCATCCTTCCTTTGCGCCTTTGAAGGGGTTGAGGAAGCATGTTTGCGCTGTGGCTCGGCTTTTCGTTTACTCCCTTATGCAACAGCATTTGTGGAAGGTTGGAGGTTGTATTGTTTGCTTGATTAAACGTCTCGCTACCTCGGGTCTCCCGTGGCTCTTGAGCCTTTTGTGGTCTTAGCTCTCTCCAATAAAGCGGTGTAGTAGTTCCGATCTCTTGGCTGCTTCATGGAGTTTTGAGAAAGTCTGGAACCTGAGATTTTCCAATAAAGCTCTATAGACTGGGATCATTCCGTTGATGCACAAGTCCACGAGTTGTTGCTCCGTGACATTCGGATCATGGAAATCCAAGGCCTGAACCCTGAACCTTTTCACATAATCGTTAGGATGTTCGTTGCTCCTTTGAAACATCCTTCCGAGATCAGAGAGGGTGATTTGTTCTGAAACGAAGAAGTATTTCCTGTAGAAAGCATTAACCATTTCTCTCCAATTTTTGATACTTCCTGGTGCGATGTTGTTGTACCAGGTGTATGCTCTTTTATTGACTTTTGTGTCACATAAGTGATGTCAAATTCTTCTAGCAACAACTGCCACCTGGCTGTTCTTCCTGAGATCATTGGCTTTTCAAATAGGGACTTTGAAAATTCCTTCAGACGGACAGTATGGTTGTGCTCATGTTCACCTAGTGCTTCCAGAAACCGAGAAACATGTTCTCGAGCGTTGCCTGTTCCATCATAAAGCGTGAAGGTTGGAGAGGTGTAACCTTTTGGCAGAGGAATTATTTGCGTAGTAGCAGGGTATGGAGGTTGGTGAAGATGCTCAGAAGGCGTTTTATCTTTTCCACAATCCTCTAAGAGGCGCTCCAGTCCTCACGAGTGATGAAACCGGGATGGTTCTTTCATTTGGTGGATCATTTGTAGCTTTGGGAACTTCTTCATCATCTACTACATGGATTGGAGTGACTTCGGGATCAGCGTCTGAAGATTTTTCTTTAGCTTTTCCTTTCTCTTGAGTTTTCTATGACATCTTGTCTTCATGAGATCACCTATGGTAGGTGGATTTTCTCTGACTTCTTCGGGAGACCAGCCGAAGAGTGGATTATTGATGGCGTCGGCGTTGCCGCTTGCAGGGGTGATCACTGGAGCACCAGTGCTTGGAGGAGTAGTAGTGGAAGGTTGTACCAGAGGAGTGGTAGTGGCAGGTTGCACCGGAGGAGCGGTGTTAGCAGTACCGATAGAGCTTGCAATATTAGAACCGAGTGTTGAATCCGGGTTGGTAACTGAACCGGACCTAAAACCGACCATCTTTTTGATAAGTAAATTTGCAACCGAGAGAATGATCTCCCACTGTGGTCGCCAATATGTAGATGGGGCAAAATAATTTGCTGGTTTTTACGGAATTGAGGAGACGACCATGCGGAGGAGACTCCTTGAACCGAGCGAAATGCTTAACCTCACACAGATGCACTGCAAGAAGGGAGTGCTTTGAATTTGAGAGATCAATCTGTAGTACTCCGGCCTAAACCAAGACAATGGTCGTTCCAGAGTAAATTCGGTCACAAGAGAGGATGGGTCGGTCTGTAGGAGGGAAGCTGAGAAATGTGTGAGATCAATAGTGATCGAAGATTGTAGTTGTGTTGTGTTGTGTATTCTGAAAATAAGATAAATTCTGAATGATTGAATTTGATCTATTGAGAGTTGGATTGTTAATCTCGTGTTGTCAGTTTGACCTGAGATTATCCTCATTTCAATCATGATTCAGGGACTTATTTATATTGTTGGAATTGAAAACACCATGATCTCATGAAGTGTGACAGTTGATGGAATCAAAGAATGGGAAGTGGAAATCGTGTTAAAACCAGTTGCTCAACGTGCGGAGACTTGGTTGATTTTCCATCCACTACTTTGTTAATTCCTTCAACTGATTGCACGACTTGCGACATTCTCATCGTGTGTATGAACACACGTGCCGTAGACTGCCAGACCAAAACCCTAGTTAATATCCCCCATGTAACACGATTGATGTCTCGTGTGATTGTGGAGTCTGCAAGGCAGACGTGTATTTAGTTAGTCAGTTGCTGACTTCGTGACTTCATGGGACGATGAGTCCTTGTATTGTTGAGTCGAACGTGGTTTGGAACTGTTCTGAGACTCATGAATTGAACATGTCTGTTGAGACAGAGATACGATGTGTGAATAAGTTAACGTGAGCAAATATTGCTTATTTGATGAATTGTTGAATATTGATAGAACCAATATTCTATGATTTGAGCAAGTATTGCTCATCTGAGCAAATATTGCTCATTTGATGAATTATGGTAGCATGACCAAATAAAATATTAAATCCTAATACTGGCGATTGAACTGAGTATGATAAATAAAATGTTGATCACGGGATCAACGTAAAATTATTAGTGTTTGAATCTGGAATCATTAACCTTGGACTCAAAACCCTAATTTGATCAATTGATGATTTATTGATGGTTTATTGAGAATTAACCACAGAAAAGGGGGGCCGACTACATGGGATTATGGGTCGACCATGTAGTGCCCAGATGCTCACGTGAGCAAATATCAAGATCTACTGAAGACCAGTTAATTTGTTGATGAAAGGATGATTAAATGCTGGTTTAATCATTTATTAAAATAATGCTGAACCTTAGGTGATAAAACCCAATTAATTATGAAGAGATGAGGGACCGACCAAGGGGTCATGAAACCGCCCTGGGTGTTCACGAGGATCAAATAATGATCGTTCCATGAAGTTCCAAGTTGTTTGGAAGAGTTTTGGACCTAATACATGCAATTGTGCAAATTGGGTCAAATCATGAGAATACGTGGGACCGGCTTCTTGCAAGCCAAAGAGCCAACCTTGGTCGGTCAAGGTAACATGCTCACATCACCAAAGTTTCCGAATCTCAATTCGAGAATTTTGATATTTTTAAGGTGTGCCTTGAGCAACATTTTGAGAAAATATGAAGAAATCGGGGTTTTTCTTTGAAATCGAAGTCAAAACCTTCATGAGATGAAGGAAAATAATAGAAAATGAGGGAATCATGAAGTGTGGGACCGGCTATGGCCAAGGCATGGCTGGCCGGCCAAGGAGCCTTGGTCCCACGGTGTTTTCCTAATTTTTTATAAGATATTCATGATTTTAGGGAAATATGATAAAACAAAGAGTTTGTTGAAACCAAGGAGTTTTGTTGAAATCAAAGAGTTTCCATGAGATGAAGGAAACAAAATATTAATAATAATAAAATAAGGGCGTATGGGACCGGCTTGAGCATGGTCGGCCGGCTAGGGCCTGGTCCCGTGAGTTTTCCCTTATGTATTATTTCATGATTTGAAGGGATTTTCATAATTTTGAAAGAATTTTCATAATTTGAAGGAAATATCATGAAATCAAGGAATTTCATAAAATCAAGGAAATATAAAAATAATAATAATAAAATAAGGGATTTGTGGGACCGGCTAGGACATGACTGACCAGCTTGGGCCAGGTCCCACAAGTTTCCTTAATTTTATGTATTTTTTGTGTATTTTCCCATAATTTGAAGGAATTTCATAGTTTGAAGGAAACATCATGAAATCAAGGAATTTCATGAGATTAAGGAAACATGAAAAATATAATAATAATAATAAAATACGGCATGTGGGGCCAGCTAGGGCATGACCGGCTATGGCCCGGTCCCACGGGTTTCCCTAATTTTATATTATTTTTCATGGGATCAAGGAAATATCATGAGATTAAGGAGTTTTCATGAGTTTAGGGAAATAATAATAAAATAATGAGGAACCATGAGGTGTGGGGGCTGGCCGGGATCAAGGCATGACCGGTTGGCCAATAATCGCGGCCCCACAATATTTCCCCTAATTTTATATTATTTCCTTAGTGTGAAGGAAACACCATGAAACTGAGGAGTTTCCTCAAAACGAAGGATATTTGTTCAAATGAAAGGATTTTCATGAGATCAAGGAAAATAATAAAATATGATAAAATATAGAATTTGGACGTAGGACTGGTCACGGCATGACTGGCCGATCGGTGAGCCAGTCCCCTAGCGGCTTGACTATTATTTTATTATTTTCTTTTCTATTTGCATAGGTTCATTGTCTCGTCGTATTTTGAAATACTTGTTTGTTCATTCAGGTATTTGTTAACGCATTATTTGTCGAATACATTTACACCATTTTGGTTGGGGCTTACTCGAATGTAACTCAGATGCCCGTGTGTTGAATATTTATTACTAACCCATGGAATTCTGCTGGGAAGAACCATAAATTGAAGTAACGAAATATTATGAAAATATCCAATATTTTCCAGGGATTTGAATCTATTGATTTTGAGAATAATTAATTAATGGCTCTATACTAGTACGATCGTCTAGTAGCGTTAATTATTCAGGAATTGAGTGATATGAGCTTGTTGAAGAGTCATACTTCTTTCATATAGTCAGGGAAAACATTGTTACATCCTGAAGATGTTATTGCTCTATACTAGCAGGCAAGCTGTCTAGGAGCCATCTAATCTTTCGATTCTATATAGAAGTAATTACTGAAATTGCTCAGTATTCATGAGCTATGTCGTTGCCTCGGCTGAGAGACTGCATATCTATATATACTCTGAGAGTCAGTATTCTCAGCCAGAGATTCTCATAGCATGATCTTCCGTGCTTTCGATAAGAGACATTAGCCTCGATATTCATCTGATTGCTGGATCAGGGATACATATAATTATGGGTTTACGATTTTACCCTTTGTCGAAAATCCACCATCTGCAACAGCGTGTGGCGTACACTACGCCCTTCATAAGGAAGTGTCATAAGGATAAGGCGGTTAGTAAATACAGGGAGTTAATGGTGAAACGTTCTTTTTATGGAACATCAATTCCATGCGTTAACGGTTTTATGGAACATCAATTCCATGCGTTAACGTTACCACCTCCTCCCATTTATTCACCCATTTTTCCATTCCTTAATGAGACCAGAGTACGTTTCGCGTCGACTTGTATAAATAGGTCTTACCTATTTCCACCGAACAACAAGTTCAGTCAGGAGCATACTCCACTCAGAAAACGTTTGCTAACTTTCCCATCTGTTAGCTTCCCACTTTCTGATACAAGTCGTAACACAACTACTCTTCCGAGAATCAACTATTACGGGTCTCATCACTTTCCTTGCTTCCCTCCCCAAAACCAACCCATTCTCCTCCACTTTGTGACTGAAGCAAGTATGGAACGGCCATTTCTTGGTTTAGGCCGGACTTGTACAGATTGATCTCTCGAATCTAAAGTACTCCCTTGCAGTACATTGTTTAGGGTTTAAATTCGTTTCTCACCCACACACCGAAATTACCAAAATCAGCAGAAACCATTTTCACCCTCAAACAATTGGCGACCACAGTGGGAGATTGATCTATCGGTCCCAATATCAATTTCAGAATACGTTTCTCTAACTCAGAAGGATGGTTGGTTTTAGGACTGAATCCGTGCACTCAAGTTCCACTCAGGCGAACGGCAATGTTTCCTTCCCCAACCCAACGCCCAACGATGCAATCGACGAAGGAATCCCAAGGCTGACTGACTTGGTGCGGGTTCAGGAGATCCACACCAAGAAGACGGGTCTGATGAGAGATGCGATTAACGCCATACTGGACTTCCTCATCAACCTAACGACAGAATTGAACGGTTCACTTGCCCCGGAGACTCCAGAACTGGGGTCTAACATCCCGAACAATCACTCTCAAGTCAACAGCTTCACTGCTAATCAGAAACTCGTAGGCCAGGAAGCGGCCTCACTGGTGGAAAACTTATGTGAACTCTTACATCTTTCAAAGGATCAACGGATGGAGATGTTCACCGCCATCAATCGAATAACATTAAGCGTGTCCTTGGTTCCTTCACGCTTGGAAACGTCAAGAACGCCAGATTTGTCCGTCAACAATATCACGTTTACCGACGACGACATGATGGCAGAGGAAGGCCACAACCGTGTCCTACATGTCACATCCTGTATCAAGGATGTGGAATTCAAAAGAACTCTCATAGACACGGGAGCATCCTCCAACGTTGTTACCCTCAGGACGCTCAGAACGGCCAGGGTGCGACCAAAAAAAGTTGTACGCTAGTCCACTACAATGACCGATTTCGAAGGAAACCAAACCAGTACGTATGGGTACGTCAACCTGAATCTATCAGTAGGACCTGTCCAGTCAAAAGTAAGGTTCGAGGTAATCGAGAAGGAGCCAGATTACCACATGATACTGGGAAGGCCATGGCTCCACGACAACATAATCATTCCTTCGACGTATCACCAGTGCTTGAAAACCATGTTGAACGGAGAAGTCATTCGCATCGCTGCATCATTATCTCCTTATGCGCCGATCTGTGGCATTGAGATTTTTGAACCAAGACAGGACCCGCTGGCCACAGCCAATAAGGCTCACCACACTCCACTGCCAAGTGGACGTCCATTGAAGAAAATGATGGTCTTGTAAAGCTTCACGGAGAAACCAGGTCTCATGTCACCCCTTCGAAAGAGAGACACGTCAGCCTCCGCATGCCGAACCAGGGTCCGGCTTACACCCATACCAAGCGAGGACGGGCTTTCATTATGGGTCATGATGAAAAAGGGAAAACCGTATATCAGCGCCGCTGTTAGCAATTAACATGGGAGACTACCACACAGTCTCTCCGCCCCATGGGACACAAGTGTAGTAACGAGCCGCAGGAGGAAGTACCTGATGCACCACGACAGCTACAAGACGGGACCAACTCTACTATGGACGAACTTGAGGTTGTTAATGTCAGGAGTAAAGAATCTCCACGACCCATATCGATAAGCTCGACTTTGTGCGCAGACGAACGTGTAAAGCTGGTGTAGTTGCAGGAAATCCTATACTACACACCTCACTCGAATTTGCTTATTCAATCCATTTGAAGATGAATAATAATGTGTTTTATTAATTGTTTTCTCCAAAGATTTACAAAGAAATGTAGAACAGAGCTCAAGAAATTACAATCACTCTTGATTTTCTCTCTCCTAATGACTTGCTTAATAATTCAAAGAGAGACCCCCCAACAACAGACTGACTCGACCCTTTATATAGGGTATTACATAGTGGATGATGACTAAAAATTTGTCCTTTATTTTCGGAAACAACTCGCGAGTCCTCGCGAATGTGTAACTGCTTGTCCTCGCGGCACTCCTAAATCTCGCCAAGTCTTCACACTTTCCTCATGTTTTGACTGTCGTCATCTATTACGTCATTTATTTACCTCCATGCGACTCCTTCGCAATGTAGTCGTTTATTAATCTTGCGAAGTATTGCCGTCGCGATATTCTGGTCCTACATCTTGCCTCTTCTCATATATTCTCTGCGAAGTAGAGAGTATCATGAGAATTGATATCTTGAAATATCGCGATAGCTCATTCTTATCTATTTTAACTCCGTAATTTTTGTACAGAATTTATTACAAATGTCTTTTCTTCCATTCCTTTCTTGACACGTTTTATTCAACCGCTTATTTCTGACCATTCACGTCCCATCTCGTATTAAATGCATTTATTTTCCCAAAAATCTTTCTCTCCATATATAGTTTTCTCATCTTTCACTTCTTCTCTTTTATTTCTCTCTGCAATTTTCCTTCAACTTCCTTCTCCGTAACTTACGCTCCTGCTACTGTAAATCTTTCTTCTTCAATTTCAAATTTCTCTCTTCATTCCCATATTCTGATAATGGTTTCATTAGGTCGTACTTACACACCGCATTTTAATGATGTTCAACAGAAGTTAAAGGAAAAGGGTTTCACTTTATCAACCCTTCCTGATCATGATTATTCATCTATTCTTTCTGCAAAACTATTTTCTGATCATCCATCTGATGATAAGAGAATTATAATCTCGCTAGGTCAACTCCTCGCAGGACTTCCTATCCCTCTATATAATCCCGAGACTCCATTATTTTATGAAATTCTTGCTCATGAGAAATTCTCGCGAGCTGTTTATCAATTAAGTGGCGACTGCATCCGTCTCATACTCGAATTTGCTAACCGTGGAGCTGGTAAAGGATCTTTATACCCTAATACTGTCAGAGACCCTAGGTTCGCAAACTTAGAAATAATCTCTGAAAAATATACTGTAGAGAACTTTTTTGCCAACTATAAAGTAATAAATATGAGAAACGATAAAACTCGCTGGGGTGCCCGGTTGAAGAAGAAGCGGAAAATGTTCAAGACAAATGCTTATGCAAGACATTGATTGGCACTCAGGTAATAATACTACCCCTCGCCAATCAAAAGATGAGAGGTGGTGGGTTATTCCTTTACTTTTGGAAGGACCTTATATTGCGGGTTCGCATACCTTGCCTGCACATCTCGCGGACTATCATCCCTGGGAATTTAAGCCCGAGAAAGCAACGAGAGGTATATTTCTCTTTTCAAGCTTTGCTTTTGCATTATTCCCTTCCTCTTATATTTACTAAACTTGCAAAATTTATAGATTGATAGACTAAAGAAGAGTTATGAAGTAAATCCAAAGTCGAGTACTCTGGCAATACTCCGATCAATCACGGATGAAGTAAGAAACATTTTCTTTTATTATTTCAAACAATATTGTTGCCTCTGTTTCTTATCTTTATTCGTGTTTGAAGGTTGAAATTGAAGAGCTTGAAGCTGCGAATGTTAAAGGCAAGAATAAAGCCATTCCTCGCAAAGACAAATCTTCTGGTCCCTCTTCTAAAAGACGAAAAACCCGACCTTCTTCTAACTTAAATTCTGAACTTCCATCAGATGATGATAATGACTCGAGCATCTCTCTCGTGAAGAAGAACCAACCAACTGAGTCTCCAATGAAACAATTGTCTAGCATCTTCTCAGACTCCATGCAAGGATTAGGAGATGACCATTTAACTGATACTTGTAAAGCTCTCGCTAAGATTTGCGATGCCCCACTGCTGGAAGATAACGAGTCCTTTCGCGGAGTTTCCCGAACAGTGACTTCTAGTTTCTTAAACGCTCTTAATGCTTTGGTATGTTTGTATCCTTTTATTTCTTTGCGATTTCAATGATAAACTCTATCTTAATCTTTCCTATATTTTTCTTTATAGTCTGGGAGAGCTTCTTTTGTTGTTGCCTCTGATCTTGAGAGAAGGCGCGACAATCTTGAAAAGAAGAATTCGCAACTTAAAGAGAAAATCCGAGAACTAGAGATTGAAGCTGCGACATCTCGCGAGAAGGATGAAAGAATCAAACAATTGGAAACTGAGCTTACTTCTCAAAAGGATAGAGTATCTACTCTTCAAAGCGCAAATCAACAGCTTTATGGTAAAAAAGTTCTTACTCCTCAAGTCTTTTTATTTTATCATTTGCTTTTCTTTGACTGACTTACTATTTTCGCAGACATATATAATCTCTCTGATGAAGCCATTCTTCTCCATTCATTTCCCGAACCTATGGATAATGACGTTCTTCTCGCTCATCTCAACAACTCTTTAAGTAGTTCATCGAACAAAGTTAATTCCCTTTCATTAAATGAACTCCAAACCAAATATCGCCTCCTGGAAATTGAGCACAGGTCTAGTTTAAGTGCAGCCAACCAATTTAAACAAATGTACCTTGATTCCAAGAAGAAGGCCAAAATCTTAGGGAAGAAAATTAGTGATCTCATTGATGAAAAAGACCGCATTACTAACAAAGGTGCACAAGCATTAGCAAAATTTCAAAAATCTCTTCTTGATGTGCAAATTGAACGAGATGAACTCCTTCGTCAGAATACCATACTTAGCGAACGAGAAGACCAAATTCGCTCACTTTTTGTCATAAATAATGATGATGAATTTGCCTGGGCTGCGAAGGTTTTAGATAACGCTAGAAATAACTTAGGTGTCGATGTTAGTCTTCGCACTTAGAGCAAACTACCTTAATCAAGGATATGATCTTTGAAAGAGAAGGTTGTTTGTTATACTTCTTTACTTTTCTGTTCTTTTTCTTTTTGTACTATTATCATTAATTCATTTCTTCATATTCTCAGAATCTGAAAAGAGATTTCAGACAAGGATTGGAGAACTTGAAACCGAAAAAGAACAACTCGCCAAGGATCTCTCTCTTCGCGAGAATAGATATTCTAAATTGAAGCAGCAATTCCAAACTACGGGCGAATTTTAATAATGATGTTGTTCGTTTCGCAATCAAGCTATGGAAATAGTTTGTAATGATCACAACATCCTCTTCATTCATATCCTTTTCTTCTTTGAAGAAGTTCGAGAACTTGCCTGTCTCGGATGTTTCGATAGTGAAGCTAATGAAGAAGAAGAATCGACGACGAGAGTGATGGAACCAAAGAATCGATGAAGAAGAAGAACCAGCAAAGAAATAACTTCTCTTTCTTCTTTGATTTCTTGTAATATCTGTATACATATATCTTTGACTATTGAATGTAAATTTCAACTTTTGCTTCCTTTGTTCAGATATATTAATCAAATAACCCTTCTTTGTAATTATAACTTCTCACTTGCCTCTGTCCATAAGATATAATCAACTTTGCGAATTAGATATAATCATTCTCGCGAGATATAAATATATATATCATTTTTTTTTTTTTTTTTTTTTTTTTTTTTTTTTTTTTACATTATAACTGCGACAAGATCGCAAGATATCTTCATGGATTAAGAAATCTATTGATCTTGCCTTATCATTATTTGTGTGGTCTTATTATGCCTTCCTAAGTAAAGGTCTTATTTTGCCACCCCTTATTGCGACAAGATCGCAGGACGTCTTTACATTTTCATGTAATGACCCATTGACCTTGTCTTATCATTTCTTAAGTATTTTTGCCTCTGCAGGACATTATATTTGCGACAATATGACAGGTTTAAACGTTCTTGCGACCATAAAATCCCGTGACATTGCCGTCTTTGCGACGAAATCGCAGGACGTTCTTACACTTTCATGTAAAAACCCCTTGATCTCGTCTTATCCTTGCGTTAGTATTATTGCCTCTGCAGGATCATTGCACAAATATGACAAGCCTAAATTCTCTTGCGAAAATAAAGCCTCGTGACATTTGCGTCTTTTGACACTTATCAGCTCCCTAATGGAGGGTGCCGCCTTATCTTCTCCCTGGTTGCCCCTTCAAGGAGGCGTACATCGGCCATACAAGACTAGCTCCTCCCATCCGGTCTTAATGACAAGCGAGTTGTTTTCGCGACCTCTTATCCCTTATACCTATAGGGCTTATGGTTACGAGGCCTGCACCCTAAGTGGAGTTTTCTTCGGCCGAGTGCAGCATGTGCCAAGACTTGTCAAGAGTGGTAAGGAAGTTCCATGCTCCCCGCACTCTTGACTCAACCGTGTACCTCGGCGCCTTGGTCATACACTCGACTCCTTGGAAGAGACCCTCGGGCGTCCAACCAGGGTATAACCTTATATATATAGTTGGAAATCCAAGGTATCTCCCCGGATAGGCTTTTATGGGCCCCAAATCTCCATGACCCGAGTTTCGGGAGCGGTGTAACCTTCCACCGAGCCATGTTAAGAGATACCCCTTATATGACGTACTTTAGGTCTTACATTTGCCTCTTGCGAAATATCATTCGCGAACTAGGGTGTACGCCATAAAGGTTTGTCCCATTCACTCACTCATTCATTTTATCAATTTATTCAATCATTTGTCTGCGGAGTTTTCGCACAATCTCATTTCAATTATTCAATAGATTGGTACACATTCTTCATGGCGAGATTCTCGCACAATTTTTCCAACCATCATCTCTGCTTCTTATCCTTATCATGCTTTCACCACTAAATTGTTATCTTTTCTCGCAATTATTCATTTTTTACACCTTTTATTCTTACTTCCTTCTGCCTCCGCATCAGTCCACCATTTCAATGTCTCCTTTGTATCATGATACTCAGTTGCTTTTGTGCATTCACTTCGCAGCATCTCTTCTATAACAAATTTTTAGCCTTTGCCCCAACTTCTATAACAAATGTTTCTTTTCCCTTTGCCGGTGGGGGTGGTAAATGTTGAACTTTCTCTTCTTCTTTTAAAAAATGATTTAACTTTCCTTGATCAATCATTCTTAGGATAATTCTCTTGATATTTCTGCAGTCATTTGTTAGGTGCCCATGAAAGCGGTGGTAAGAACAGAACTCGTGACTTCTATCTCCAGGTGGTGGTTCACTTCCCATGTTCCATGGTGCGGTATGTTTTCCATCAAAAGTATTGCTTCCCATATTTTTTCCACATCGGCGTTCAATGGCGGCATTTTAATTTCCTCCACACTACTCGTGACTTGATGTCCTCTATGATAATTCGGCCTCTGGCCTCCATAAGTCTCTTGCGAATTATACCTTTGACCTCCATAGGTTTCTTGTGGTTGATCAAGCCTTTGAATTTTATTGTTTCCGCCACGGTTGTAGAAATTTCTTTCTCTTTCAAACTCTTCCTGATCGCGACTTCCCATAGCTACTAACTTTGGTTCTATATCAATTGCTTTTATTTCTGTTGACCTTGCGATGTGCTCGCTACTTTGTGTGTATTAGTTGAGGTAATAAACTTCCATTCGCGACACTAGAATTTGTGTTCGCCACTGGGTAAGATTCCATCTCGTTCGTCTTTCTTCTAAAGCAATATATTCCTCCCTGGAGCTCTCGTAATTCAGTCATTGTAATTGTATTCTTAACTACGAAAACCCGAACATATAATAGATTGGTTGCGAACATAGCATTTATGAATGACAGTATGAGGTATCTTTCATCTACCTGTAGGCCATCTCGCCGCACATCGTCTTCCATCGACGGTTAAATGTCTCAAACTCTCGCCAACTCTTTGTTTTAGTCCAAATACATCTTCAATGCCAGGTCGCGAAGAATTGTTACTTATATACGCCCCCAAGAATATAGCATGTAAATGATTGAATGATGTGATCGTATTCCTTGGTAAACCCTCAAACCATTTCAATGCTTCTCCTGTTAAACTTGACGCGAAGTATTTGCATAATATAGCGTCATGGTTTTCCCATCGTAGCATACATCTCACATAAGCCTTGATGTGTTGTACTGCACAAGTTGATCCATCAAAAATGCTAGTTAGCTGGTAAGTTGCATTTTGGGGGTATTCCTCCTAACTGCACTTCCAATGTAAAAGGATTTTCGCAGCCTCCGCGATAGCTTCATCTAACCGCCTTCTCCCTCCTCCTTCTCTTCGTTGTTCAATATTCCTCTCATCTCTGCCAATTCTCGAGAATTTGTTCATTTGCCTCGAAATTTGAATTGATCGGTCTCTTTAATTCTCGCTTCTCTCCTTCTTCGTTCGTGTCTACTTTTTGTATTCTTTCGTATTTTTCGTTAATATCTCCATCGTTGCGATTTCGCTCGCGCCTCCTCTCTCGATTATCATGATTATTCTGCCGGATCGCCTCTTCCAATTCCCGATTTTCCATTTCTGCTCTCAATCTTTCTCTCTCGCGGGCTAGACGTGCTTGCTCAATGTAATACTTTTCAATATCATCTTCAATTTCCTTTTGCTTCCTTTGTGTTTCTCTCCCATGTAGTGCTCTTCTTCTTTCCTCCTGATTTTCTTCATTAATTGGGTTATTCTGTCCTCGAGGCTGCCTATCTTCTTGATTTCCATCATCGTGATTGTTTACCAAAATATAACGATTTTCTATTAGTTCTCTCTCTTCGCGACCTTCTTCGCCATGATTTAACTCTCTTTCCAAATTTTCTTCATTAATGTTCTCTAAAGGTAATGTTCTTCTCCCATTTTCTCTAGTCGATTCTGATCTCGATCTGTTACTACTTCTTGATCTTCTATTTTGCAGCCTCCTATTTTCCATCCTCAATTCGTGGTTTTTCCTTGTTAGATTCGCGCGTTCTTCTGCTTCTAACCGCCTTTCTTCGTGTATTGTCTGTCTCAGCGTTTCTAATGCCGCGATTTCTTCATTTCCACGAATTGTTTCTCCCATCTCTTCTCGATTTCTCTCTTCCTGTCCATTATTCATCAATTGTTGCACTTCTTCTCTTTCTTCCATAGAATCTGATCTCCATGTATGCATGCTCACCCTATCATAATCGATTACTCTGTTTAGTGCTGTTTGAACTGGTGGTTGAGTTGATGGTTGAATTGGTGGTTGAATTGGATTTTCTTCTCCATTTTTTGCATCTATCCTTGATGGTTCACCTACTTCATTTCTTCTTTCTCCCACTAATCTTCCACTTCTCCTTACGATCGTTGGTTGTTCTGATGCATTCTTTCTCCTAGCCATTTATCAATTTTAGTAATTTGTTAAAAATTATTCAAGACTTCTTTCTTGTTATCCCTAACTCTTCCAATTCACAAGGTTGATCTTCTTCAATCCCTGTTTCTAGCGCATATGTAGTTGCAGGAAATCCTACACTACACACCTCACTCGAATTTGCTTATTCAATCCATTTGAAGATGAATAATAATGTGTTTTATTAATTGTTTTCTCCAAAGATTTACAAAGAAATGTAGAACAGAGCTCAAGAAATTACAATCACTCTTGATTTTCTCTCTCCTAATGACTTGCTTAACAATTCAAAGAGAGACCCCCCAACAACAGACTGACTCGACCCTTTATATAGGGTATTACATAGTGGATGACAGCTAAGCTGTCTTTTATTTTCGGAAACAACTCGCGAGTCCTCGCGAATGTGTAACTTGCTTGTCCTCGCGGCACTCTAAATCTCGCCAAGTCTTCACACTTTCCTCATGTTCGATCTGTCGTCATCTATTACGTCATTTATTTACCTCCATGCGACTCCTTCGCAATGTAGTCGTTTATTAATCTTGCGAAGTATTGCTGTCGCGATATTCTGGTCCTACAGCTGGTAGACCTCCTCAAGGAATATCAAGATGTATTCGCATGGACATACGAGGAAATGCCCGGCTTGGACGAAAGACTGGTCACTCATCATTTACACGTGATACCCGGATCCAAACCAGTCAAGCAAACCCCGAGACAATTCCGGCATGATGTAGAAGAACAGATTAAAGTAGAGATTCAAAAACTACTAGCGGCTGGTTTCATCAAACCGATTCACCACCTACTTGGCTGGCCAACGTTGTTCCGGTAAAAAAGAAGAATGGTCAGATTAGGTGTTGTGTCGATTTTAGAGATCAAGTGTTGCCCTAAAGACGATTTTCCGCTGCCCAACATTGACATGCTGGTAGACGCCACCAGTGGACATGGTATGTTCTCTTTCATGGACGAATACAGCGGCTACAACCAAATAAAGATGTACGAACACGACGCAAGTAAGACGGCTTTTCGAACCCCTCTTGGAAATTTTTACTATACTGTGATGCCCTTCGGTTTGAAAAACGCTGGCGCCATATACCAACGTGCCATGACCACCATTTTTCACGATATGCTGCACAAGCAAGTCGAAGATTTGTAGATGACATAGTGGTCAAGTCAGGAACTCGGGCAGCCCATGCAGGAATTCTGCGACAGGTATTCGAAAGATGTCGCGAGTACAAACTGAAGATGAATCCATTGAAATGTGCTTTTGGTGTTTCTTCGGGAAAGTTCCTAGGTTTCCAGGTGACTTCTGAGGGAATTAAAGTTGACCCAGTCAAAACACAAGCGATCCTCACGATGCCACCACCGCGAACCGTGAAAGAGCTCCAGAGTTTCATGGGTAAAATAAACTACATTCGCTGCTTCATACCAGGATTGGCTCAACTTGTTGCTTTGTTTACCCCCTTACTGAATAAAGGAGCAAGCTTTGTCTGGACCACACTACAACAGGAAGCGTTCCGGAAAATTCAGGAAATATTATCTTCTCCAGCCGTCATGAAATCACCCATACAAGGAAGAACGTTACACCTTTACACTGCATTTAGCGACATTGCTATCGGAGCTTTCCTCGCCCAAGAAGATGATGAAGGGATTGAGCATCCCATATACTACTTCAGTCGAACATTAAGAGATGCCGAACTCAGATATCCCAAAGCGGAAAAGGTGTTCTTAGCTTTGATCCACTCCATCCAAAAATTCAGGCATTACCTACTGTCCAATAAAGTGGTGCTGATATCTAAATCCAATCCGGTGAAGTTCCTCCTCTCAAAACCGGCCCTGATAGGGAGACCGACCAAATGGCTCCTCCAAATGTCAGAGTCCGATATAACTTGCGCGTCCCCGAGAGCCATCAAAGGGCAAGCAGTTGCGGATTTACTGGCGGCGTTTTCGGGAGAGAATACCATGGCACTACACGAGGACCTCCCTGGAGACTTTCCAGGAAATCTCTTTCATCCAAGACGAAACATGGCTATTATTCTTCGACGGCTCCGCTACTCCTAACAACGGTACTGGAGGAGCAGGTATGGTTCTAGTATCCCCAGCTGGTGAAGTATTCTCGCACTCCTTCAAGCTAGACTTCCCCTGCACCAACAATTCAGCAGAATATGAAGCCTTTCTCATCGGGCTGTCCTTAGCTAAACGAGCTGGAGCCACACGTCTGGAAATAAGAGGGGACTCTAAATTACTTGTCAACCAGGTGAACGGGGTATACGCACTGAGAGAAGTAACCTTGGCCCCATACAGAGCCGAGGCACAAAAACTGCTTAACTACTTCGCCGACGCGACCATAACACACATTGGGCGCAGCGACAACCAACATGCTGATTGCCTAGCCACGCTAGCATCAAAACTGCAATTTGAAGGTTTTGAGGAAACCCTGACATTAAAGAGGCGAACCGTAGCTTCAACATGGCTTTCACAACCCGAAGAGGGTGAAGCTGATAACTGGAGAACACCAATTATCCAAGAACTTAACAGCTCGCTTTTCCAGGGAAAGGTCAATCTCAAAACCTTACAAAATTTCTTCATGCTCCGAGGGGTGCTATATCATCGGAATCCAGACGGTTCCTTGTCAAGATGTCTTGGAGAGGGAGAAGCACAATAACAACTCAACCGCGTCCACAATGAGATCTGCGGGCAAACATTAGTGGTAACACTCTATCGCCGTTTGCAATGCCTTGGATACTACTGGACAGAAATGGAAGCTCAATCTCGGTTACTTCAAAGAACCTGTTCCAACTGTCAAGAGCCGCCAAATCAATTAGAAGTTTTCAATATTGGCCACGCTGGGGACTGGAAGAAGCCATACATCGGTTACCTTCGCGACGGCATACTTCCCACCAATAAGAAGGATGCAGCCAAGATAAAACAAAGGTCCGAGAGATTCGTATTCCACGAAGGAATCTTATATCGTAAAAGCTTTGGAGGAAGTTTGATACGATGTTTAAAAGAAACAGAAATCCCGATCATGCTGAAAGAGATGCACAAATGCGAACATCAAGGAAAACGGAAATTATTTCTTCAGATACACGAGAAATACTACTGGCCACCATGGAAGATGATGCAGTTGTTTTCGTTCAGAGGTGCAAAAAATGTCAAATTCACGGAAACCTTATCCATGTACCGTCGAATCCCCTGCATTCAATAAGCAATCCGTGGCCCTTTCACAGCTGGGGACTCGACATCATTGGAAAGATCAATCCACCGTCCTCAAAGCATCACGAGTACATAATAACATCAACCGAATATTTCACCAAATGGATTGAAGCCATACGCTTACGAGGGACGAATAGAATCACAATCGCAGCATTCATTAAATAGTACATTATCTGCCGATTTGGCGTGCCTAAACATATCATCACCGACAACGGCACTCCTTTCACAAACAAGCAAGTACGGGAGTTACTCGAAGAATACGGAAGTAAGCAAGTCTTCTCTACCGTGTACTACCCTCAAGGTAACGGACAGGCTGAAAGCACCAACAAAACTCTGATCTGAATCCTCAGTCGGACGGTGCATGATAATCCTCGGACATGGCATGAGCAATTGCCAATGACACTCTGGGCGTACCGAACGTCACCAAGAAGTTCCACCGGAGCCTCTCCCTACTCCCTTGTTTACGGCGCAGGCGACATCCTCCCAGCGGAAGTCAAAATCCCATCGGCTAGGATTGCCGAAGCAAGCGGAGTTCGATGGGATGAAGCTAAAGCGTTGAACGCCAGAGTTGCAGAATTAGACACCGTAGATTTCAGAAGATCCAAGGCGGAAGAGCACGCACAAGCATACATAAATATGGTTTCCAGAGCATATAACAAAACCGTGAAGCCTCGGGTTTTTCAAGTGGGAGATCTGGTACTGAAGATTGCCAAGCACATTCAGCAAGACGCATCCGCACCAAAATTCTCCGCAAAGTGGGAAGGGCCTTATATAGTCACGAAAGCATACAACAGTGGGTACTACAAAGTCATTAAAGAAGACGGAGGAAAACTGAAAGCAGTCATCAACGGAAAATGGCTTAAGGTATACTACGCCTGACCATCACCTCGCGCCCCGCCATATCACAGACACGGATAGCCAGTCATCTTTCCACTTTTCTTCCACATCTCAAATATCAAGTCTCTTTCCTTTGCTTGATTGAAGTAAATCAATAAAATTCTCTTATTCTTTAAGAAAAAAAAAGAGAGAGCAAAAACATGCTTAACACCCGAAAAGAAACCAAACATCTCACAACTACGTAGCTCAGAAAAGCCCATCCAACAGATTGTAATCCCTCGAAAGCATCATCTTTAACCGGCTTTGATACCTTTCAGTCCTACTTTTCAAGTTCCGGATTGACTCTTCCACCTTCTGTGACTCCATGGCTAGAGCTTTCTCCTCTTCCAGAATAGCTTTCGTAGCAGGGACCACGCCAGCAAGAATACCGGCTCTGTCGACTTTCACGATGTCAAGACGATGTCGCAACCAATTTACGTTGAACTTCAGAGATTCACAGGTAGACACCATGTTCTCCCATTTTTGAATGATTGCTTCTGCGACAGCACGGATAGACATACTCTTCATTTCAACGACCATCGGCAAGAGACAATTTACTATGGAAACTAAAGCAGATGAACAATATTGCACCATGCTCCTGGTGGTAATATGGCCATATACCCTTCATATCTTTGTGTAAAGAGTCTCGAATTCTTTCCGCACCAGAAACCCACCAACGTTTCGGTAGTTAGAGGAAAGACACCTCATGCGGGTTCCGAATGACAAACCTGCATTGGGATACTCATGGCAAGAAATTCCTAAGTCAGCGTTCTCCAGGTCTGCAGCGGTTGGTAGGATCGGGCTCGGAGAAAAAGGGGTAGCCAAATCATCGTCATCAATAATGGTAACACACGCTCCAATAAGATATCTCTACACAGAAGAAAACTTTTGTCATTCATCAGCAAATAATAAAACACATGTTGATCCATAAGAACATACCGGTATGATCTTCTTGACCCGAATGACCCGTATGACCCGTATGGGGGAATTGTTGCAAGAGTTAGGCCTCGCGCGTTTGACTGGAGAACTTAGTTGGCTCGAGGATGATTCACTTCTGATCGACATAATGAAGAAAGGTGGACTCAACAAGAGGAAACCTTTGTTGTAAAACCGGGAAGACGATGTAACCTCACCGACATAAATACTGTGGAAACCCTAAAGGAGGAAAGAGAAACAAATACTGAATAGACGGAACATGATGGCATCACGACCGGGAAATCAGCCTCAAACGAAGCCCCTCATCAAAACCCTAATGAAAGCCAGGAGAGATAGGAGGGTGTGATACTTTAACGTTTGAAAGAGGAAAGGACTTCCCATTTGATTCGAGGAAGGAAAAGAGGCAACCGGGCCCGCGAAGAAAAATCACCAAGCCGTCCGTACACGCCTCGCCTCACCAAACCGCGCCTTGCCATAGTCGTACCATGCCAAGCCGTCCACCCCATTGCCACGACCCCCATCAGGCCAAGCCGTCCATGCCATGACTTGCCGCGCCGACACCAACTCGCCAAGCTAGCGTCATGATATTCCCTAACCCAGCTAAGATGATGAGCATCCAAACTAAGCCGACGCTTCTCACCTCACCATTTTACGGTCAACACAGCAAATAAAAGCTATGCAAGGCCACCAAACACGGGATCATGAACTCTCCTTACCTCTCGAATAAGGTTAGTCGGACTTTCCTGACCATCTTGCATGTCCTACGTTTCGATTCTGTCCTCGTATGTCACCATCATATGCTTACCTCGCAACAAGGCACCTGTTCCGATCTAAGCAGGGGACTTAATATTGATGGTGGTTTTTAACTTAGGGGTAAAGTCGTAAAACCCTAGTCAGACAGTGACGTCACAGAACTTGAGTAATAATGTCCAAACCAAGCACATTTATTGAACCCTTTAATTTGTCTGCGAGAAAATTACTAGGGTACCTTTTTTTTAAATGCTAATTAGGGTTTCGACAAGCCAAAACCCTAATTCTCACACCGCACGTGCCAATGGCTCATCATGCCAGCCACATCCTACCGCGCCAAGGCATGCCAACCATGCTAGCCGCACCCCTGTGCCAATGGCAAATTATGCCAACCACACCTACCGCGCCAAGGCATACCAACCATGCTAGCCGCACCCCTGTGCCAATGGCAAACCATGCCAGCCACACCTACCGCGCCAAGGCATGCCAACCATGCTAGCCGCACCCCTGTGCCAATGGCGAACCATGCCAGCCACACCTACCAAACCCTTGGCCCCACATGCCAAGCCAAACCGCACCTTGCCTAGGCCCTAGCCATGATAGCCACACCATGCGCCCATGGCATGCCAAGCCCTTGGCCCCCGCCATGCCAAGCCAAACCCTTGGCCCCACATGCCAAGCCAAACCGCACCTTGCCTTGGCCCTAGCCATGTTAGCCGCGCCATGTGCCAACGACATGCCAAACCCTTTGCCCCACCATGCCAAGCCAAACCGCACCCTGCCTTAGCCCTAGCCATGCTAGCCGCACCATATGCCAACGACATGCTAAACCCTTGGCCCTACCATGCCAATTCAAACCGCACCTTGCCTTGGCCCTAGCCATACTAGCCGCACCATGTGCCAACGGCATGCTAAGACCTTGGCCTCACCATGCCAAGCCAAACCGCACCTTGCCTTGGCCCTAGCCATGCTAGCCGCGCCATGTGCCAACGGCATGCCAAACCCTTGGGCCCACCATGCCAAGCCAAAACGCACCTTGCCTTGGCCCTAGCCATGCTAGCCGCACCATGTGCCAACGGCATGCCAAACCCTTGGCCCCACCATGCCAAGCCAAACCGCACCTTGCCCTGGCCCTAGTCGTGCTAGCCGCATCATGTGCCAACGACATGCCAAACCCTTGGCCCCACCATACCAAGCCAAACCGCACCTTGCCTTGGCCCTAGCCATGCTAGCCGCGCCATGTGCCAACGGCATGCCAAACCCTTGGCCCCACCATGCCAAGCCAAACCGCACCTTGCCTTGGCCCTAGCCATACTAGCCGCACCATGTGCCAACGGCATGCTAAGCCTTTGGTCCCACATGCCAAATGCACCTAGCCGCGCCACCATGCTGGCCTTCCCTACGCGTCTACCAAAAACGAAAGCGTGCGACGATCAACGGTCCCCCTTCAATCCTATGAGCAAATCCTAGCCATCCAAGGTTACCAGACGACGCATGGTAACCTTTGGCCCGAAAACCTAAGTTTGGCCACGCCAAACCATGCCATGCCAACGGCATGCCAACCTAGCCGCGACACCATGCTGGCCTTCCCTACGCGGCTACCAAAAATGAAGGCGTGCGACGATCAACGGCCCCCCTTCAATCCCAGGAGCAAATCCTAGCTATCCAAGGTTACCAGACGACGCATGGTAACCTTTGGCCCGAAAACCAAAGTTTGGCCACGCCAAACCATGCCATGCCAACGGCATGCCAACCTAGTCGTGCCACCTTGCTGGCATTCCCTACGCGGCTACCAAAAACGAAGGCGTGCGACGATCAATGGTCCCCCTTCAATCCCAGGAGCAAATCCTAACCATCCAAGGTTACCAGACGACACATGGTAACCTTTGGCCTGAAAACCTAAGTTTGGCCACGCCAAACCATGCCATGCCAACGGCATGCCAACCTAACCGCGTTACCATGTTGGCCTTCCCTACGCGGCTACCAAAACGAAATCTTACAACGATCAACGTCTGTCTTTCCTCTTGAGATGCAAAATCTCGATCGTCGAAGGTCACCAAGCTAGCAAGTCTCCCCAGTGCGACTTGCCAGGCTACAACAACATGCTACATGTTTTCCACAAAAATATTCGAGACATCAACACATATCACAAACTGGGGGATCCTCTTTGGGTATTGGTTTGGCGGTTTACAGTGTGCGGCGTACACTACGCCCGTCATAAGGAAGTGTCATAAGGATCGGGCGGTTAGAAAATACAGGGAGTTAATGGTGAAACGTTCTTTTTATGGAACATCAATTCCATGCGTTAACGGTTTTATGGAACATCAATTCCATGCGTTAACATTACCACCTCCTCCCATTTATTCACCCATTTTTCCATTCCTTAATGAGACCAGAGTACGTTTCACTTCGACTTGTATAAATAGGTCTTACCTATTTCCACCGAACAACAAGTTCAGTCAGGAGCATACACCACTCAGAAAACGTTTGCTAACTTTCTCATCTGTTAGCTTCCCACTTTCTGATACAAGTCGTAACACAACTACTCTTCGTAATCAACTATTCTGGTCTCATCACTTTCCTTGCTTCCTCCCCAAAACCAACCCATTCTCCTCCACTTTGTGACCGAAGCAAGTATGGAACGGCCATTTCTTGGTTTAGGCCGGACTTGTACAGATTGATCTCTCGAATCTAAAGTACTCCCTTGCAGTACATTGTTTAGGGTTTAAATTCGTTTCTCACCCACACACCGAAATTATCGAAATCAGCAGAAACCATTTTCACCCTCAAACAACTGGGTAAGCCCTAATGCCGGTGAATTATATTACTTGTGTTTATTACTAACTGTTGTGGCTGGTGCAAGCTCATTTGATGACCTAAAAACAGTTGCAAACGGTAACACTATAAAGTGTCACCGTACGTTCAAGGCAGCATGCATTGCCCTTGGGATTTTATGAGATGATAGGGAATGGTTTAAGTGTCTACAAGAAGCAGCAGTGATGAAAACTGGAGTCCAACTAAGAAAGCTTTTTAAAATCATTTTATGTGACTGTAATCCAACTCAGCCAGATGTTCTTTGGTCAAAGTTTGGACTGAACATTTGTGATGATCTACATTTTAAACTGCGCATGAAGTATAATATTTGTAGGCCGACTGATGAGCAGGTACTAGATTATGGATTTTACCTATTGGATGAACATCTGCGTGAATCTGGCAAGTCTCTGGAAGATTTCGAAGATATGCCAAGGCCAAAAATGACTTGGAGTGATGTTGTTGGTGACAAGTTCGTATAGGAGCATATGTGCCTTGAACTGGCAGTGCGTGGTTCTGAGGTCGATGAAAATATCATAAAGTTGAACTCAGCTCAGTTGTCGGCGTACGATTCCGTTCATGAGTCTGTGAAAAATGGTGATGGTAAACTGTTTTTTCTCAACGGCAGTGCGAAAACTGGTAAGACATTTCTTTATAACACATTAGCATCGAGCTGCCGCAGGGATGGGTACATTGTTCTGACCGCTGCTTCGTATGGATCATTTCACTTCTTTTGGTGGGAGGTCGTACAACACATTCGACATTTAGAATACCCATGGATATAGCTGAGAACAATGTTTGTGGAGTTGACAAACATGATTCACATTCTAAACTCCTGAAACATGTGAAACTAATTATATGCTACGAAGTCACAATGAGAACATAGATTCTGCGTTAAAGCAGTTGATCGAACACTACGAGATATTGGAGATAAGGAGAGACCGTTTGGTGGAATTACCGTTGTTCTGGGCGGAGACTTCAAACAAACATTGCCTGTAATATCCAGTGGATATCGTGAAGAATTTGTTGGAGCGTGTCTAAGGAGATCGTTGCTATGGAATGATATTATTGTCTTGGCACTTCATCAAAATATGCGTCTGGATGCACTTGAGCCAGAAAATGTAGCTTTCGCAAAATACTTTGTAGAGTTATGGATCCTCCTAATGTTGTTTTCGTTCATATGTTGCTTTTTTAAATTACACATAGCTCTCATATGCAACTTCTGGATATGATAGGTTGGAGATAATCCGAAGGAAGTTGTTCATCTTCCCCAGTCAGTAAATAGATGCAAAGATATGGTCAGATTAATTAACAGTATTTATCCCTGGCTGGAAACAAAAGAAAGAGTATCTCTATAACGCTTCACTGAGCGGATGATACTGACAGCGCGCAATGAGGATGCACACAAGATTAATGCAGAAGCAATGAGTATGTTAGATGGAGATATGTACTCATACCTTGTTGCAGATCAACTAAATGCAGATGACGCTGGAAATATTCACAACTAAATGGCGAATTCCTGCAAAATATAAATCCTCCTGGAATGCCTCAGTTCAAGCTGGATGTAAAGGTTGGATATCTAATCATGGTTTTGAGAAACCTTGCACCCAGTGAAGGTCTCTGTAATGGTACAAGGTTATTGGTCACTAGGTGCGGACAACACGTAATTGAAGCCAAGATTCTAACAGGTGATAAAGCCGGCGAAATTCTATTCATACCAAGAATAAATTTTAAACCTTCAGCGTCAGATATGAACATTAACCTGACGAAACGTCAGTTTCCCTTATGCCATGACAATTAACAAGTCTCAAGGCAATCAGTAAAATATGTTGGAATTGATCTGCGCTTTTTGTGTTTATCCATGGACAACTTTACGTAGCATTGTCAAGATGCACCGCATTGCGCGTAGAATAAATTTGCTACTGCCAAATGAAACCAAGGATCTTTCAACAACAAATATTGTATACCCGAGGTTTTATTATAGATCTATTGAGTTCAAGTTGTCTGCAACAGAGTAGATAGTATTTACTGATCAATCCATTTTGAAAAGGTACTGCAATAAACCACAAAAAAAAAGATCTTAGAGTAATTCTTATTCGATCAAATAATGTAATGACACATTAAAGTAATTCTTAAATATGCGTACTTTTTTTCGTTCACAGTAACCATTAAATAATGTAATGGCAGATGCATCCTTCACATATCAGATCAAGGGAAAGGATGTGATGCCAGGCGAATGAATGGTAAGACCACAAAATTTATCTAAAAATAATTACAATGCACTACCTGTCGACAAATATATTTAAAATGCAGATGTTCAGAAAGCCAAATGATCTAGGGATACAGAAAGATAAACTTAAAATCACACCACCTATAAAAGTGAAATACTCAATTTAACGAAGATTATAGACTGCACTTAATATCCTCCAAAGGTTTTAGTAGTACAAATGTTAAATATGCATCAATCTAATGTACATCGGTATTTGGATTCAATAGTTATCTAACATTTAATAACATCAAATCTTAAGTCATTTTATCATTTGCATCATGTTAGGTATCCTCAAGACACCATTTATGGTAGATAAAAAGTAAGGTACCTAAGTGGACTTATGTCCAAGTTTGAAATATTCCATTCTATTGTCCCCCGACTCTAAACGCTCCAGAACACACAAAATGTAACATAAATTTGGTACATCAATAATCCCAACAATCAACACCATTGTTGGTATTTCGACCATAAAATTAATGATCGAGAACCCGCCAATGTATTGAATGAAATATTTTTGAGTTAATTAAAATGATCACACCGTAGTACCTGTCAGCCAACATATTAGAAGCACAAATGTTCAGAAGCCCAAATGAGGCAGGGATACATGAAGATAAATTTAAAATCACACCACCTATAAAAGTGTATAAGCTCAATTTAAGAAAATGCTCATATTGCATTTGATACGCAAAAGTTAAAAATGCATCGATCTAGGTCAAAATTCCTTTATTCATATAGTGAATTAACAAAAATCGACATACCCGACAAATAAGTAGTCGATAGAATTCCTTTATTGAGAGGGCAAAGCTTAGTTTGATTAAAATCGATAAGCTAAGATGCAACATGATGGGTGATTGATTTTTCTGGCGGATTTGAGAGGAAATTATTTTGATTTATGGAGGTTTCAGATTTAGGGAAAGTTTTAGATATGATGATTTCGTTAGAAGAGTATTGGGCGGGAATCGACCTTTCCACTGTGTATATAGAGAAGTTAGGATAAAATAGACCTTTCGAAAAAAGCGGGGTCTAACAACCACACCCAATATTTCGTTTCTAGCAATCTGTATGGACTAACTCCAATATATTTCCAAGAGAATCAACTATAAAGTCAGATTCAATCAAGGAAATACATCCAAAAGTTATATCTTTGTTTCTCAATGTAATCAACAAATCAAACAAATAGAAATCATGAGCACGATTATTATGAGAAACAACTTGATCGGTACTAAAGACCAATGTTCAAGTGCCAATCAATTTACATCAATAACCAAAGGCTGGATTATCTGATTGATTGAACTACGCACAACCTGTGATATTTCAATTATATAGAAAATATAATACGGAAAAGAAATAACACAGACACCAGAAATTTTGTTAACGAGAGGAAACCGCAAATGCAGAAAAACCCCGAGACCTAGTTCAAATTTGATAACCATACCGTATTAAGCCGCTACAGACTCTAGCCTACTACAAGTTAACTTCAGACTGGAATGTAGTTGAGCCATAACCAATCTCACACTGATTAAGGTATAGTCGTGTTCCTTACGCCTCTGAATCCCAGTAGGACTCTACGTACTTGATTCCCTTACACTACACCAAATTCCTGGATTCGTAACAGCAATTCGTAACAGCTTATGGGCCGTTACGAATTTCCCGTTACAAATGGCCGTTACAAAAAATTCGTAACAGACAGAAGCCATTACTAATTTTTTAAAAATTCGTAACAGGGTGAAGCCGTTACGAAATTTTTTTTAGGCGTGCGGTCACACGCTTGGTCACACCGGGGTGGTAACACTTGTAATTTTGCGTGTGCCATTCACATGCGTGCCATTATTTTTTCCACCCAAGATGAGTAAAACTAGGGATATTTCCTCCCGCGTGTGTCATTCACATGCGTGCCCTCTTCATCCCATGCTTTAATGAGAATCGACATATCGATTTTTCATTTTTCATTTCTCTTCCTTTTCTCGCTCCTGGTGTCTTGCCTCTCTTCTTTGAAACCCTAATGAAACTTCATCTTCAATAATCGACAGCAGAGAAACTATCTCAGAAACCTCTCAATTATCTCAATCATCAACTTAACTTCTCATTTTTCATTTTCTTTTCTCTATTTTTCTCCTCTTGCCTCTCCTTCTCTTCCCTCTCATAGTTTAGGGTTTTGATTGGGTTATTCATCTGTTTCGATTGGGTTAACGTGATCTTCAATCAATCATCGTTTCGATGGGTAAGTGTTTTATCATCATCACTTCATCAATTTCGATTGGGTTTTTTATCATCGTTTTTTAGGGTTTCATCTGTGAATCCGTTTTTTGTAATACGATTTCGATTTCATCATCTATTAATCGAGTTTAGGGTTTCAATTTCATGATCTGTATTTCGTCATCTCGTAAGTATTTCATCATCTGCTTTTAGGGTTCGAGTTTTTCTATTTCTCGGGTTTGTTATTGTTTTTGGTGGTGCTTCGTGCCTTTTTTGAAGTATGAGACAAAAGAGCAAAATTAAAACGTAGTTATCGTAAATAAAGAAATGTAGTTAGATGTCTGCTAAATTGAAACGTGTGTAATAATGTTTCATTAGTCTTGATTCATCGATTATGGGTGCTAAGGAATCTTCAACTATGCACTTGAGTTTAGACCTGAGAATACTAGTTCAATAAGTCTTGATTCGTCGAATGAGTTAATGTTACCAATTTCATATTCATTTCCCGCTTGTATATTTTCCAATAATGTATTGTGACCTCTAAGCTGAATCCTACCAACTTGACAGGATAGTTGAGAGCATTGGGGAGGGAGTCACCGAATTCAATGAGGGTGATCATGTAATCACGATATTCACTGGAGAATGCATGACATGCAAACACTGCACCTCAGGAAAGAGCAATATGTGCCAAGTATTGGGAATGGAAAGGAGAGGACTTATGCATAGTGATCAAAACTTGCTTCTCAATAAAAGGAAAACCCATTTATCATTCTTGTCTTTGTTTCAAGTTTTAGTGAATATGCGATGGTGCACTCGGGATGTGCCGAAATTAAAATTAGTGCAACTGGGTGCCATTAGAGAAAATTTTCTTGCTCGATTGTGGAGTGGTCAATGGGTAAGTTTGTACCTTTCAAGATAATCTTGTTAGCGGATCAAACACTTGCTTCCCTTTTGTTCTTTTTTGTATTGCTTGAAATGCCAACATTCTTAGCTGCAACTTATCTTATATAATTTGGTTAGCGATGAATACATTTGATAATTCGGTTTCGTTTTACTAGGTCTTGGTCTTGTTTGGAAGGTTGGCGACATATCCGAAGGATCAATTGTAGATATTTTTGGCCTTGGAACTGTTGGCCTTTCTGTAAGTATTGAGAACTTTATGACAACTTGTAGGAGCTCCAATCTTTGGAATAGTTTTTACTTCTGTAATGAGAGACACACTACGAATTGGTTTTGATTTTTTTTGTATGAATAGGTTGCACAAGGTGCTAGACTAAAAGGTGCATCTAGAATAATTGGGATTGATACTAATCCCGAAAAGTACGAAAAGGTAATCAAAAGCTCAGCTTTCTAGCATCTTGTCTTGTCTGTTTCGTTACTTACAAATTCCGATTCTGTTGATATGGTGGTTCTTGATGCAATTAAAAGGCATTTGGGGTGACTTGACTTTATAAATCCAGTGAGTTGTGGTAACCCGTTCAACGGTATCTCTACATTTTCATTTCATTCCAAGAACGCATTTTGAAACTGCGCTAAGTCACGTTTTTAAGTTCAATACCAAAATGCCTAAATTAGTATCTTGGAAGACGCTTCTAGTGCTCGATTTGATATTTATGCTTTTATTATGTTCATGTGTGGGTTATTCATGAGCCACTAGCTATTGTTGTAATTTTGAGCTTATGTT